>OX941090.1:23262200-23824700 GCA_954870635.1 Arctium minus | reverse complement strand
GAAGTCTGCAGTAGTAATATGTATCTTGTGCTTTGATACTTGTAAATTAAGAGATTTTTAAAATATTGCATAAAATGATGGTACTTTGTGCCTAATAATTTATATTTAAGAATTTTTATCCGTGCTTTATAATATAGTATAGATAATATATATAATATAATTTCAATATTAAAATTTGAAACTTAAAATTGAAAGGAACCCTAATAGGAAATAGGCACCGCTTCTTGACTTTCTTCCTCATTTCCTCTCTAGTCTAAAGTCTATTCCCTCTCGGCACCTCATACGCCGGCCGTCCTCTCCTCTCCCATTGTTAACGGCGACTCCTCATACGCCGGAGTCTAGAGTCCTCTCCCTCTGTAATCTATTCGACGGTTCGGTTCTACACTTCCACGAGGACCACGACGAGTTCCAGAGTCCCGATTCCAGACTTTCATTGTTCCACGAGACCACGACGACTCCAGTCCACTAGGACCACGACGACTCCAGTCCACGACGACTCCAGTCCACTTCGAGTTCCCGACCTCAGTTCCATTCTTCACGACTTCAGTTCCACTTCAGTTCCACTTCAGTTCACAATTTGATCAATGAGTAAGTTTTTGTTTATAATGTTACTATTTAATTGTTTATAATCTGTCCATTTATGTTTTTAACTTTTTATTTGATCACTGAATAAGTTTTTGTTTATAATGTTACTGTTTAATTGTTTATAATTTGTCCATTTATGTTTTTAACTTTTTATTTGATCAATGAATAAGTTTCTGTTTATAATGTTACTGTTTAATTGTTTATAATTTGTCCATTTATGTTTTTAACTTTTTATTTGATCAATGAATAAGTTTTTGTTTATAATGTTACTGTTTAATTGTTTATAATCTGTCCATTTATGTTTTTAACTTTTTATTTGATCATTGAATAAGTTTCTGTTTATAATGTTACTGTTTAATTGTTTATAATCTGTCCATTTATGTTTTTAACTTTTTATTTGATCAATGAATAAGTTTCTGTTTATAATGTTACTGTTTAATTGTTTATAATTTGTCCATTTATGTTTTTAACTTTTTATTTGATCAATGAGTAAGTTTCTGTTTATAATGTTACTGTTTAATTGTTTATAATCTGTCCATTTATGTTTTTAAGTTTTTATTTGATCAATGATTAAGTTTCTGTTTATAATGTTACTGTTTAATTTTTTATAATCTGTCCATTTATGTTTTTAACTTTTTATTTGATCAATGAGTAAGTTTATGTTTATAATGTTTATGTTTATAATGTTACTGTTTATAATCTGTCCATTTATAATGTTTCTTTTTTTATTCCATTTCAGTGAGTAACACAGTTGAAAATTCGGAAGGAGATGATCTACAATCTCCTCCACCTCCATCAAAGAACAACGAGAAGAAACCGATCAACCAATTAAAGTCGAACAAAGGTGGTGTGGATGTCAAACGTCACAAAAAACTTACATCTGAGGTTTGGAATAGCTTTGAGTTTATGGACCTTGATGAAAATGGTGAGTTATATTGTAAATGTAAACAATGTGGTCAAGTTTATTGATAATGTCCAATCAAATCACAATCAAATAACAAGCAAGATCAACAAGAATCATTGGGGAAATCACAAGTGTATTGATGTCACAAGTGATAGGATTACATGTGTTTCTCTCTCTAGATTCTCTCAAGTAGTTACAATCAGGCTAGTTACTAAGAAAACAGCAAGGAAGAACCTATTTATAGGTCAACCAAAATACAAGGAAACTAAAGACAAAGTCAACATAAAATGATCTAAACAAAATACAATAACAATCTCCCCCTTTAGATCATTTGATAAACTTGTTCTGGTCCCATCTTCTGAAACAGATTCTTCTGATCCCAAGGTGTGCTTCAAACCTTCGGATGTGCTCTCTGAACTCTATCTTTTTGTTGATCTCTTCAAGCATAGCTTCCATGTTAAGAGACTCAACTGACCTTACAACTTCATTCTTTCTGAATCTTTCCTGCTCTAACAAAAACAATTTATCTTCAAGCACTTTTCGCACATACTTCAAAGTACCATCTGAATACTTAGCCAATTCTGATGCTCTCATGAACTGCTTCTTATGAGACTTTGTGTTTACATACATCACACCCAATTTTGGATATCTGGAGATCTGAAAAGGCTCTAGAACTCTGATCTTAGGATGGTTGAAGTTTGGTGCCAGCAGGTTTACTCTGTTCTGATTGGTTTCAATGCCAAGCTGAAAATCAAACGTGTAAGCATTGTAGACACTCCCTGTCATAAAGCTTTTGATAGCATCCAAAGCATAAGCAACAGCTTATGTCCTCTTTCTCTTCATCCTGTCTCTGAACTCATTCACAATGAACATAATGTCTGAGAAGTTCAAGTTATCAAAATCAGCTTTTGTAAAGATACTGATCTTCATATCTCTTCTTGGAACTGTGAACTTTGGATAGTGGACATTCAGAATCTTGCACATGTGAACATTTTGGACCTGAAAAATCTCTTCTCTTTTGGCAACTAGGGAAAGTCTACTTTGAGTCTTCATAAATCTAATGTAGTTGGCCTGATAAATCTTATCTCTGTCTCCAACACCATAGAAATTTCCTTCATCAATTGGCTGCAGAGATGAGACAAAGATTTTGGTTGTGTCTTCCAGGAATGGTACTTTGAGTGACTTTCTGATGATCTCAATAAACTTCAAAGAGTCCCCCTCAATATCATAGCCTGTATAAGGAATAAAACCAACTCTAACATCTCCTTTGAAAGTAACTTTCCCTATGTCACTGATTTCATAAGAGATGAGCTCTTCTGCTTGCATTGTTTCAAGTTCTGGACCATGAGCTTTGGAAAATTCTTCCACTTCCATTGGAGTGACAAAAACAGGATTTGGCTTTAGCTTTATAGAGACTTCAGCTGCACTTAGTATCTTTGGACTATCAGGGTTTTGAATGTAAGGAAGTGTATTGTCTTTGGCTTTGGCTGCTTCTTCTTCCTCTTTTCTTAGTTCAACTTTTGCTTCCCGGATTATTTGCCTTTCCTCCTTTTCTCTTTGCTTTCTTTCTTTGTTCAGCTTATTTCTGAAGTCTTGAATATCAATAATAATTGGCCTTTCTTCTTGAAGATCTTTTGGTTTGGGCTTTGAAGTAGGAATTCTTGACCTTTTAGACTTCTTGGGCTTGTCAGCTTTTGGTTTTTGCTTGGGTTGAACGGCTGGTTCTTCAGAATCAAAATCTTTAGGTAGAGGTAGAGCAACTCTTGGTTCAGAAGCATCAAGATTTTCAGGGACAGAAAAGTTTCTTGATGGAGAAACTATTGGAACTGCAGTCAAGATTTCATCTTCATCAAACAGTCTATATGTTGGTGGAGCATAATCAACTGTACTAGCAATTTGTGCAATCTCCACAACTTTTACTTGTTGAACTGGGAAAGTTTGATCAAGATCTGCAATCTCTTCATCTTCACTTACAAGATCATCAAAATTCTCATCTAAATTTTCTCCAAACAAATCATCCAGCACATTTTCACTCAGACTCATATTTCCTTGAGAAATGGCATTCTGTACAAACTCTTCAACTGTGATTGAATTCTCAGGATCTGGTCCATCACTTTGAATATTGTGCTCAATAACATCCATTCCTTCCTGCTTTACTCTCCAATAACTGTCATACCTAGCAGCAGCTTGCTCATCATCATCACTTGCATAATCATCTAGGTTGACAAAGTTTTCAGCAGTAACTCCCAACATCTCCATCACTTCTTCAACTGTGGCAATCGCAGGCTTTTCAACCCTTGATTCCGTATTGTCATAGATCATCAGCTCTTCTTCAGCCTGTGGAGCATTCTCATCCAACTGTTCCTGTTCTCACTGTTCTCCATGTGTAGTTTCAGCTACTTCAGTCCCCTGCTCCTCAACAGTAACAATAACAGTATCTTCTGCAGTTTTCTGTCTCTTATTCATCTCCCCCTCATGATCTTGATCAGAATCACGATCATGTCTTTTCTTTAAAATTGCATCAGATTGAGCCTTGCAAGAAAGTTGTACTGCTGTGGTTAGGTCCTGTAAGTGCTTCTCCATTGAATCTTTGAACTGGTTGAACTGAGACTGTGTGACATAATCTACTGGAACCCGAGGAACAATTGGTTGGGATTGTTGCCTCAGTAAACCAATAAGATCTGCTTCGGTTTGATCTGCTGGAGCTTCGGATAACAACTGAGCTAGAAGCAAAGATTTCAATTCAGAAACGGATTGAACTTGTGGTGGTTGTGGAACAGATGGTGGTGGAAGTGTTTGCTCAAGCTCCTCAACGACTGGATTTTTCCCTTTCAACATTCTCATCACCTTTCCAATCTCCTCCTCAAACTTTTCAGTTGCTTTATTCATCTCCGACTGAAACTTCTGTGATAAAGAGTTTTCAACGACCTTTAGGGCGTCATTGAGAAATTCCCTTGAAACGAATTCGGGTAGAGTAACATCGGGGCTACTCAAGCTTCCCGTTAACACAGCTGTTGAAGATACAACAGTGTGGCATGTTCTCAAAGCTGGCGTGATGTTAGCAATGACAGGACATCCACCTGATCCTCGTAGTCCGGAATGCGGAGCTACTACAGATGTTCCGATCGGGGCACTAAGACTCCCGATGGTAGCAGATATGATTGGTTGTGTCCTAGGAATAAAAATAGATGTAACAATTGGTTCTAGACCCACTTGTGCACTGAAAGAAGTCGAACTCGGGGACAACTGAGTTCTTGTTTCAATACCTGCTTGTTCCGAGTGAACAACAGATAGATTTTGTGCTAAAACCCCGTGTAAAGTTGAGACTATAGCCTGTTGAGAGGAAATAGAATGGTTGGCTGAGGTGTGCATATGTATTAGTGGGTGACTAATATCTGTTTCAATACCTCTTGCTCGCAACACATGCGGCGAGGTAGTAGATGTGGCTGCCCTTCTGGAATGTTAGGTTTGAGTACACACATGCTCACCATGTTCTTTTCCTTCATTCACTCTAGACCTCACATATTCTGGATTTTCAACTGATACTCCCTCTTCCTGCCTTATAACTCCAGAGTCAGATACAACATTCATGATTGTTGAATCAACACCTTCCAAGTCAAGATCTCTTGCAATAGAATCAAGACTATGGTGTAAAGAAACATTCTCTAAGAATCCAAAGCTATGACCCATGTTATCATCATCATCATAATGATCATTTTCTTGATTTGCTGCATCCTGTTCTGATGTTGCTGATGGCACTGAAGTATCAGATGAGCTTGCTTGTCCAACCGATACAGTTCTTTCAGAGTTCCGACTTTCATTGGGATTCTCTTCCTGAGTGCCCAATTGAGGAATGATAGAAATCTCAGGTTGAGATGTGGGAATCACTAAATGCGTGGCAGATTGTACCTGTGTTCCCACACCCTCTAGTACAGAAGTCTGACCCTCTCCTGAACCCCTCTCTAAATTTTCTCTCTGCTCACTTTCCCGTTCAACTACTCTATGTTGAACCCTCACTGACTTCGCTCGACTAACTGGCTCTACGTCCTGGGTAGGGATCTCCGTCTCTGGCAATCCCATGGACTCCCTATATTTCCTAACACACGGAGCGTTCGGATCGACATAAGCAAGCAGTGCAGCAGGAACTGGCATCTCAAAAGTGAAGGATTGCTTATGCTTTTGAAGATGTGTCATTTCATTTTCTGGGGCAATCTCATGATGTAATCTTTTTGGAATATCTCGGTTGGATCTCAATAAGCCTCAGACAATGAGTTGTAAGAACCTCTGATATGGCACATATTTTGGCTTCTTTGAATGTCTTTTGCTCAGAACCTTCTCATAAAGCTCAGTCCAGATAGCCACATCATAATCAACTTGCAGATCATAGATGATAACATGGAACAGTCTTAATGTATGAATGTTGGTGTTGTCATGCCCAGAATGTCGTGAAGTCAAACACTTGTTGATCACTGAAAAGAACTGATAATAGAATGGAGGCAAATTTGACTTTTTAAAGTCACTCATCTTTGAAAGGCTTCCAACATATCCTAGAGCACGAATTCCAGCAAACATTTCTTGATCTGTTGGATAGGGATCAAAAGTTGTCTTTCCTTCTCTTGAGTCTGGCAAAGGAAGATCTAGAAGCAATCTTAGTCTTTGAAAGGTCAGTATGGATGTGAAATTATCAATGCGGATCGTGAAATGTTTCCTGTTGCCTTGCACTATATGCTCAATGGTTCTCCATGCTTGTTGTAAATAAATCATTGGCACAGTAGCAGTTGCAGTTAAGGCAGTGCAGATTGGATGGTTTTTCAGGATCTCCTTTATCAGTGGCTTAACCATGAGATTTTCAAAGATCACATGATGATTATTTGGTGACAAAGAGAGATAATCTTGAGGATTGATCAATTGAAGATCTGGATCTGCACCAATTTCAGAATAATGAGATCGGGAAGAAGGCATGGGCATCTCCCGTGAAACATTCGGATCATGTTCATCCATCTGAACACTTTGGTCAATGATATTTTCCTCCGCCATTGATTTCCTGAAAAATATTAAAAGTATTGGATAAAATCCAATATGTCAGTATAAATCCAAAAACTTGTTTTCAGAAAACCAATTTTGAAGTACAGAACAATGTACTTTAAGATATTGCAATTGAAAGCACAGTAAGTTGCAAAAAAACAATTTGCAACTTCAGATGAACAGAACGTAACAACAACTGTTAGACTGTAATTGTATTCAAGATTAAATGAGGGTCATTATTGTAATTGTTGTAATAGTTGTTTGTGTGTGTTGTAAGAGAGCTTAGATGGTTTGACCTTGCTTGGTCATGTTGACCTATATATAAGCAAGTCTTTGTGTTGTTTTGTTTTGTGTAAGACTTGTGTAAGCAAGAGATTAAGTGTGTGAAAGTAAAGGTGTAATATTGGTGGTAGTTGAGAGAAACACATAGTTGCACACATTGAGTACACACACAAACACAATCTATCTTGAAAGGTTAATCACTATAGATCTATGACTTGATGTAATTCTTGTGATTAATAAACAAAGTGTTTTGTGTTAATTTGTATGTGTTTATGCTAGTAAATCTTGGGCCACAATTGGTATCAGAGCCAAATCCGTTTGAAAATCAAGAAAATGTTTTGAGTCGTACTGTTCACGTCACTGTTCATAAAAGTTCAAATCGATTTTGAGTTTTAGTGAAAATTCTGAGTTGAAATCGATTAGGTTATGTTCGTTTTGTGAAATCGATCGAGTTAGTATCTTTTAATTCTTGAAATCCATGTGATTTGATCATCAATTTGAAGATTTGGTGTTTTTCGAGTTCTTGAGTTTCACGTACTGTTCTTGAATTAAATGTGATGATTTGTGTGTTGTTAATCGAAATTGCTTGTTATGATTGTGTTCGAAATGTGTTTGTGAATGAATTGTAAAACTTTCAGATCGATATTCGAGGTCTAGATAAGTTTTTGGTGCAAATTTGTTGATTTTATAGGTTTGCGTTTCATTCATCAGATGTGCGTTTCATTCATCTGAGGTTTGCGTTTGATTCATTCAGGTTTGCGTGTGATCATCAGAGTTTGCGGATGTTCATCTTGGTTTGCGTGTGATTCATACTGGTTTTCATATCGAATGTTTCTTTGTGCTTGATTTGTATCTTGCGTTTCACGGCACAAACGCACACTGAGTCTTGTGATTCACGGCACAAACGCAAAGTGGTGTTTGTGTTCCACACTACACACACAAAGTGTAGGTTTGCACTTCTCGACACAAACGCAAAGTGTCGTTTGCGTTCCACTCTATAAACGCAAAGTGGCATTTGCGTTTCACAAACTGAACACGCAAAGTAAACCACATCACAAACGCAAAGTATCGTTTGCGTTTCACAGCACAAACGCAAAGCTAAGGTGTGCGGGTCAATCGACTTAGTTTGCGGGTCACTCTACAAACGCAAACTAAGGTTTGCGGACCCCCGTGCTAAGTCTGCGGAGGGGGACAAAAGTTCTTTCTGTGATCAAAATCTCTGAATTTTTTTTTAAGTTTTCTTGATTTGATTGGATTTAAAGATCTTTACTAGATAATATTTTTCATCTTGTGTAGGTACATACATTCTTCAATCATGGCAAATGAATTTCTTTCTATGGGATCTCATATAAAGACTCCGGTCTTATCTGTTGGAGATTATTCACAATGGAAGAAAAGAATGATTCAGTTCTTAAATCTAAAGAACAGAGATTATATGACATCTATCATAGATGGTCCGGGAAATCCACAATCATTTGTACCTGGACAAGCAGCCACAGCTACATCTCCAGCAATCGCAGATCGATACGTGCCAAAACCATATCAATTCTTTACTGATGTGGAAAAGGCAAGACATAAGATAGATGAAGAGGCACTTATCTATCTTACTATGGCAATTCCTAATGACATCTACAATCGCGTAGATAGTAGGGAATCTGCAAAAGATTTATGGGATGAATTGGAGAGACAGTTTCAAGGATCAAAGAAGTCAATTCAGACAAAGCTGAATCAGAGTATAAATGCATATGAAGGTTTCCATGCGAAAGAAGGAGAGACTTTGTTGGAAACATACAATCGTTTCAATGTGATACTGAATGATCTAAGGAGAAATGGGATGAACAAGTCAGAATCAGAGATCAATTATAAGTTCATCAAGAACTTGAACCCAGAATGGAAAAGCTATGCTATCAACATTCAGATGACCAAGGACATGGCACAAGAAGACGTCAATGATATCTTCACAACTTTATCTCAGCATGAGGATGAAGTAAAGCAGCTTGGTGCTGAAAAGAAGATGGTCAAAGATTCTTTAGCCTTAATGTCTGAACGTAAGAAAGGGTCAAGTTTCAAGTCCAGTTCTTCTTACAAGTCAAAGTCAAGGAAATCCAAAGCTCTTCTAACTGAAGTTACTGATTCAAGCACTGATCAATCTTCTACTGAAAGTGAAGAATATTCAGATGAGGATATGCAACAATTCGCTGAAAATCTGGCTCTTCTCACAAAGCAGTTTAAAAGTTTTGGAAAGAACAAGTACAAGCCGAAATATGAGAGTTACAAGAAAGACAAGTACAAACCGAGATCTGAAAAGAAGTATGAGAAAAGAGGAGAGAAAAGAGATGAAAAGCGAGAAGAGAAGAGAGAAGGAAAGAAAGAAGAGACTGAGCCGAAATATGGAAGATGTTATAACTGTGGAAAACCAGGTCATTTTTCCAAGGATTGCAAGTTCAAGCGTACAAAGAATTCTGAATATTATGCTCGGAAAACACTGTTAGCAAAGAAGGTGGAAGAAGGTCAGAACTTAATGGCGGAAGAAGAAAATTGGTTGTACAAGAGTTCTGATGACGAATCTGCACACTTTACTCAGGTGTGTATGATGACCAATGTAGATGAGGACATTGGATCATCTTCTGATCATTCTGACTGTGGTTCCGAGGTACGTATTCAATCCTTAAAGGCTCAAGTTAAATTCATGAAAGAAGAGTTTAAATCTTTAAAAGGCAAACTTAGTCATGAAAGACAAACAATGTTGAATTTTCGTGATGAAAATTCAATGTTGAAAGATGTGGTTAAGGAAAAGGAATCTGAAAAAGATTGTTTGAAAAAGGACAAAGATGTTTTAAATTCAAAGATATCTGAGTTTGAAAAAGATCTTGTAAACTTAAATGCTGAAAAAGGTGATTTTCAACTAAAATTTGAAGCGTGTTTTCAAGAAAGAAATGAGGCATATTGTAAAATCAAGCAACTGGAGGATTTAAATCTGAAAAGAGGACAGACTGAGCAAACATTAAATCTTTTAACAAACAAACTCCAAGATGTCAGATTTTATAATGTTAAAAAAGGTTTAGGTTTTGAACCAAATACTGTTTTGAAAAGAGCGCCAGAAAATTTGTATAATTTTGATAAAATGGGCTCTACTTCTACAAAACCTGATATTCATGATACTTTTGTAAAAGGTAAAATCGTGAATGATGATGACACTTCATCTTGTGCTGATTCAACTTCAAGTTTAAAATCTGTTGGTTTTGCTTATAAAGATTTAAATGAAAGTTACAAAACAAGAAAAATAGAATTTAGTGAATTTACGTCACTATTTTCTCCTTGTTTACCAACAGAATCAGCCAAGGTTGAAGAAAATAATACTGAATCTCAGTGTCAGTTTGATGAATCTAAATTAGAAACTGATGTTGAGAATCAAGTGTTATCATCTGATTTATTCACGACAAATTCCTTAAATGGTTCAGAAAGTGAAAATATCATGAATCAAAACCTTACTTCTGATTTTTCAAAAATTATGACTGAGGAGATTTTTACAGAAATGATGAATGCTTCAGCTTCTGTTCCTATTATAGAGAAGATGGAATCAAACTCTGAGGTAAATCAAACATCTAATTTTGAGAAGCAAATCACAGATCTTCAAAAGACAATTGAAGAGTTAGAATATGAGAATGTTGATCTCAAATTCAAACTTGACAAGTCTTCTGAAGAAAACAAAGAACTCTCTAAAGAGTTAAATATTTTAAAAAATGATTTGTTTCAACAAAATCTAAAGGAGAAAAAGATGTTTGACTCTACAAACTGGAATGTTCATTCTAATCCAGAGTTTGATACTGTTAATTCTAAAACTTCAGTTGTTTATACTTCTACTCCTGAATATCCTCCGAGTATTTTTGAAAAAGGAGAAACATCTTGTAATTCAAAGGCAAAATCATCTTCTTCAAAGAACACTAACAAGATTCTGTTTCCTGTTTCAGATGTAAAAAGGCAAAATAGTAAAGGAGAAAGGGTGAAGAATGTGAAGGAAAATAAAGATGCTATAAATAAATGTAAAATCAGTGATAGTGGTAGTTTGATGTGTAAAAATTCAAACGTTTCCAAATATCAAAGTTGTATGAATGATTGTACTTCATTGGATAAATCGAAGCTTTTGACATTTGCACGTAAGAATTTTATTTGCAAACACTGTCATGATAATGCAATTATCATTCCTTCTATTCATCCTAAATCTAAAGTTTCCAGAAAAACATCTCATGTCAAATCAGCTTCAAAATCCTTAACTCATCAGGCTAAAATTTTTCATGCTAAGATTGATCATTTTTCGAAAAAGAAAACATTTCATGAGCTTAATGTTAAAATGGTATGGAAATGGGTACCTAAGCCTCGCTATGAGTGGCGAATTAAGGCTAAGGTAGATGATGTTGATAAGTTGCGAAAAGCTAACAAGGAAGGACCCATCTGGATATGGGTACCTAAACAGAAATGAGTTGCTCTTTTTGCAGGCCTCACATACATGGTATATCGATTTAGGATGCTCGCGCCATATGATAGGATTTAAGCATCTACTTCATAATTATGTTGAGGAACCTGCCGGTACTGTAAGTTATGCAAATTCTGAGGTTACTGGATACATTCGAGGACACGGATCGTTAACAAATGGCATCGTGATGATCAAAAGAGTACTATACATAGAAGGACTTGATCATAATCTTTTCAGTACAAGTCAATTCTCACTTGTGAAATGAAGCGAACATCTCATAAAGCAAAGACAAAATTCTCATCCTCAACACCTCTTGAATTAATACATATGGACCTTTGCGGCCCAATGAGGACTCAGTCTATCAATGGTAAGAAATATATTTTGGTCATGATAGATGAGTACTCCAGATATACTTGGCTGGAATTTTTAAGGAACAAATCAGATGCAGCAGAGCTGATCATTGAGTTTTTAAAGAAGATCCAGGTTCGACTAAAATTGCCGGTTATATCTTTGAGAAGTGACAATGGCACGGAATTCAAGAATGAAAAGCTTCAAAGTTATCTCATATCTGTTGGGATCTCTCACAACTTTTCTGCTGCCTACACTCCTCAACAAAACGGTGTAGTTGAAAGGAAAAATCGAACACTGGTGGAAGCTGCGAGGACAATGTTAGCTTATTCCGAATTGCCAATATCTTTGTGGGCTGAAGCCGTAGCCACTGCGTGTTTTACACAAAACCGCACGATTGTCATAAAAAGACAGCGTATGAACTTATTAATCTTCGAAAACCGAATATTAAATTTTTTCGTACTTTTGGTTGCAGGTGTTATATTCTCAATGATCGAGACAATCTTGGTAAATTTGACAAGAAGGTTGACGAAGGCTATTTCATTGGTTATTCGTTGACATCTAAAGCCTATCGCATTTACAATAGACGAACCAAGACGATCATGGAGAGCATTAATGTGTCATTCGATGAATCATCAACGTTGACTTCTGAACACAACAGTTCAGAACTCAAGCTTAAACAGAAAGTTTCTATTCAAGATGGAATAGAACCTGAAGTCAAACAGAATAAGTCTTCTAATTCAAATAAAATTACAGCTGAATTAGACTTATTATTTTTTGATGCTTTTCTGGATATATGTGCAGATTTTGAAAAATCAAACATATCCGCATCAACTTCAGAGGTTCCAATTATAGTCGCAGATATTTCAGGACCTTCTGAAAATGTCACAATATCAACCACATCAGGTACATCTACACATATACATTCTGAAGATACTAATGTTGATTCTGTGCATGCAGATCCAAATTCTGCAACAGAAGTTCCGAGTGATTCTTCTATTGCTCCGGAAATATTTACTTCAGAAGAGGCTGTACAAGATGTCCCGAGCACATCTGGGGTTGATAAAGACTTACCTGCAGTATATGATGAATATGAGGAAGATAATACTCAAGCTGAAATTCATCCGATTCCAAGTACAATGAAATGGACAAGAAATCACCCACTTCATAATATCATTGGTGATGCACAGTCTGGTGTACAAACGCGTGCAGCATCGGCTAATTTTTGTCTGTATTCAAGTTTTTTAAGTTCCATCGAGCCAAAGAAAGCTTCAGAAGCCTTGCGCGATCCAGATTGGATACTGGCGATGCAAGATGAACTTCTGCAATTTGAGAGGAACAAAGTTTGGCGACTTATACCACTTCCAAAAGGAAAATCTGTTATTGGAACAAAGTGGGTTTTCAGAAATAAGAGAGATGAATCTGGAGTTGTAGTTCGAAACAAAGCTCGCCTTGTTGCAAAGGGTTATTGTCAACAGGAGGGGATTGATTATGAAGAAACGTTTGCTTCTGTGGCACGACTGGAAGCCATACGTATCTTCTTATCTTATGCAGCGCATAAAAATTTTACGGTCTTCCAAATGGACGTAAAATCAGCATTTTTAAATGGGATATTGCATGAAGAAGTATATGTTGCTCAACCAGAAGGATTCGTTGATCCAAAGAACCCTGATCATGTCTATGTCTTAGACAAAGCCTTGTATGGACTCAAACAGGCACCAAGAGCTTGGTACGAAACTTTAACTCAATTCTTACTTGCTTCAGGATTCAAGAAAGGTACAATTGATACTACTCTCTTTCTGAAAAAGCAAGGTGATGATATGATTCTGATTCAGATTTATGTAGATGACATAATTTTCGGTTCTACAAATCCAAAGTTTTGTAAAAAAATTTCAAGAATCATGGAATCTCGTTTTGAAATGTCAATGATGGGTGAACTAAATTTTTTCCTTGGTCTTCAAGTGAAACAGTTACCCGAAGGCATTTTCATCAATCAGTCAAAATATATTCGAGATATTTTAAAGAAATTTAACATGAGTGACAGTTCAGTGATGAAAACACCGATGGCAACGGGCACACTTTTAGATGCAGATCTTTCTGGCAAATCAGTAGATCAAAAAGTGTACCGTAGCATGATTGGTTCACTGCTGTACTTAACTGCGAGTAGACCGGATATTATGTTTGCTACATGTTTCTGTGCGAGATATCAAGCTAATCCGAAGGAATCACACCTGGTCGCTGTAAAACGGATTCTTAGGTATCTTAAAGGTTCTACTGAGTTAGGCCTTTGGTATCCTAAGGGTTCGTCTTTTGATTTAACTGCCTATACTGATGCTGATCATGCAGGTTGCAAACTGGATAGAAAAAGCACCTCTGGTTCTTGTCAGTTCTTAGGTGATAAGTTGGTTAGCTGGACATCTAAGAAACAAAATTGTGTTTCTACATCCATCGCCGAGGCTGAATACGTAGCTGCCGCAAGCTGCTGTTCACAAGTCCTCTGGATGAAAACACAGTTAAAAGATTTCGGATATACTTACCAACGAGTCCCTATCTACTGTGATTCTAAGAGTGCGATTGCGATAACAGCTAATCCAGTACAACATTCCAAGACGAAACACATCGATGTGCGTTATCATTTTATAAAGGATCATGTCGAAAAGGGCGATATCGAGATGCACTTTGTGACTACAGACTACCAGTTGGCTGACCTTTTCACCAAGCCGTTGGATGAAAAGAGGTTTACCTTTTTAGTTAGCAAACTTGGTATGTTAAACGCCAATTCATGATTCTAGGGGGAGTTTTCTAATCTTGTGCTTTATTTGAATATATTTTGGATATTTCATCATATGTTGACTGACTAAAGCGGAATCATTTTTATAATGATTACCAAAATCTTTTTCTTGCAGGATATGTTATGTGACAAAGGCTTCTGAACAAATTTGTTCAGAACCCGTGCTTCAAAGCATAATGGCTTTTGGACAATTCAGTTCAAAACCCGTATTCAAATGTTTTCTTCTGAAGGATGCTTTCAAGATTACATCTTTTCAGGAAGTTTTTCGTTTGAAAGGGAGTTTAGAAATTTTATTGCTATATTTTTTATAATAATATTTCTAAAAAGATTGATGTTTTACAGATATCAAGGGGGAGGATATCTAGTCAAGGATATTTTAATTGCTATATTCATTCCAGGGGGAGTTAAGGATTCTGATTTACAGGTATATCATTCTAATCCTTATACTCTAACACTTGTGAAAGATGAACAACTTTTACTTGTGAAAAATGTTTTTAAAATGTTCAAACCACTTCACGATCTTAACATGTTTTTATGATTTGAGAAGTGTGAATTTTAAATGATTTTTGGATACTTATATGTTTATCTGACCGTGTGTTCTTTAAAGAATAATACTTGTGTATTTTCTTTTCTATATACTTTGTCAAGTATTCATACACACACTGGTTCAGTATTTTCAAATTGATTATGTTATTACCATGTATCAAATGATATATCTTTCTGTGGTAATACTCCCGTCGTTTGGTATTCACAGTTGTTTAAATCAAACGTCATTTCATTTTAATGTGCTTTCATTGATAATATGTTTATATATTGTTCATATAAACAACATACATCTTTGAATTCCCAAATATTTTTCTTCATGATAATTTGATCTGATCTTAATCATTGTCAGATTCTCAAAACATTTCTATTCTTTTCATTCATATAAAGTTTTGAGAAATTTTAAATGCTTAAAATGCTCATCAAAACTCAGAGAGCATATATACACTGACATATGATTTCTTGTGCTTTACATGTCAAACAACATGTACTTTTAGGAACATGGGATTTAGTGTGAGTTCTTAATAGATCTTCCATGGATTCACGATAACCAGTGTTTCCTACCCCGGAAGAAATCCTTTGAGTGATTGAGGGGAGAAGGGTCTAAAAGAATTGAGTGTGGGAGTGAGCTGAGGTAAAATGAAAATGAGAGATTGGTTAGATGTGAGCTTAAATGTTTAAAAGAAAGAGGGTGAGAGAACAGAGTTAAAAGAATATTAGAACTCTGCACCAAACATCTTTCTGAGCCGGGCAGCCACATTACTGATTGGTTCACATTCCTTTGGTGACCATCATTGAAATAGGCAAATAGCCCATGCCATTTCTTGCATACAACCCCACAAGCTACTCATTCTTTTCTTAAAAAGAGAATGTTTCATATTTTCTGGGGAAGCAACACATAATCTATCGGATCTTCACTTGGAAGATACTGATATTGAAAAAGAAGGAAAGTTGCCCCACCTTCGACCCTTTCTCATGCACGTTGAGTCCATGTATAATCATTGTTGTCTCAGTGATTTACATATTTTGAGCCTTATGAAACACAATCATTGTGCTAATTCTTTTAAAACACAAGCACGAGCACAAAGAGAATATGTTTTTCTGTCAGAACATTCATAGAATTACCTTGTGTTTTTCAATGATTGAATGGAAGTCCTGTGGAGTCAATATCAAACAAGCTCCTTATATTGTACATTCGTTGTACACAGTAACTTCGTGTTACTGACAGGCACTTCTAACTGTTTCATATGTTGATTCAGGGTTACCATTCTTATTTCGTTTGAATTTGAAAAGATTCAAATGAATATGTTCGTGAATCAAAGGCCAATACAGATCAGATGTGAGAATGATTTTCCTATATGGGGAGATTGTCTATTATCCAAAGGAGGAGATAACAGTTCATGAAGATTGTGCTTATCAGATGATGGGAAGTTCATTCAATGACGGATCTGACCTTGAAGTGTTTTAATGATTTTGATTCTTACAAATCATTAAAAAGGGGGAGAATAATCAAAGTTCAAGATCAGATTGAAGTTTTAAAGATTTCAGAGGAGATAAAGTTTTCAGTTGATTGAAGTCAAAGATTAAAGAAAGCTTGTCAAAAAAAAAAGTGGAAGAAAGTCAGAGTTTAGTCAAAAGTTAATTCAAAGGAAGAGACAAGTTTGAAGATTTGTCAAAGTTTTTGAGATGTCAAAGCCAGAAAAGATTCGAAGTTGAAGATCAATTCTGAAGATATGAAGACCTGAAGATTATTGCCAAAAAAATTTTAATCTTGAATCCAAAGGGGGAGATTGTTAGACTGTAATTGTATTCAAGATTAAATGAGGGTCATTATTGTAATTGTTGTAATAGTTGTTTGTGTGTGTTGTAAGAGAGCTTAGATGGTTTGACCTTGCTTGGTCATGTTGACCTATATATAAGCAAGTCTTTGTGTTGTTTTGTGTAAGACTTGTGTAAGCAAGAGATTAAGTGTGTGAAAGTAAAGGTGTAATATTGGTGATAGTTGAGAGAAACACATAGTTGCACACATTGAGTACACACACAAACACAATCTATCTTGAAAGGTTAATCACTATAGATCTATGACTTGATGTAATTCTTGTGATTAATAAACAAAGTGTTTTGTGTTAATTTGTATGTGTTTATGCTAGTAAATCTTGGGCCACAACAACACACAAAACACAAAAAAAAAAAATTGACAATGACACTTAACACTTTGAATTTATTCTGTCAAAATAACATTGTATTAAAAATAATACTTGAAATCTGGAAATTAGTTATAATACTGATTCTGCAAAGGTTACCCATAATTCTTAGACTTTTTAAACTTGCAAAAATATTTATATGAACTCTAATTAAAACTTCTCAAAATTTGAGTTTGAACTTGAAATACAAAGAACCCTTATAAAATTGATAAGTCAAACTTTCTCAATTTACTATTCATCTGAAAATTTGAAATTCAAAAAAAATTTGAATTTCAAAATTCAAACATTTCACTGTTAATCTCATGAATCTGATTTGCTTATTTAAAAACTTGAAATAATGTTCATGAATTCGGATTATAATTTCTTTTAATTGTTCATGTTTTGAAGATGTAACAAATTATCTTTTCAGAACAATATATCATGAATTCAGTTTCTTGGACAGTTCAGTTCCATGAGTACAGATCGATGTTCAAAGTCCAGAAGTTTAAAACTTTAAGCCAAAATCCATAAGTCCAGTTCAAAAGCTCGAAGCTTTAAGCCAAGAAGTGAAGAGTCCAGTTCTGAATATGAGTTCAAGTTCAGTTCAGATATTCAAATCCAAGAGTTAAGGGAACCCTGCAAAAATTACTATGTCGAACGAAAACCCAGATTATACCAAGTATGATTTGAAATACAAATCATTAGTTTGAAAGAACAAACCCAAAATAGTTAGTATCTATCACTTCAGAAAATCAAAGAACCAAGAAGATGAACAGTCAAAAATTTGAATCGACAAAATTGAAAAAGAAACCCTAGAACTTGAAGAAATCGAATCTGAAATTAAGAACAAACAAACAATTAACTAAAAACAAGATAACCTACATTGATTCTTCGAAAGAGATGAACTGGAAAGACGAAAATCGCAAGAATATTCGAGAGAAAAATCGCTAAGTGCTAGAAGTCGCAGACTGATATTGAGAGAAATGAAGAGATAGAACATATATATACTCGACAAAACGCCCAAGTCAATGAACTCACAAGTCAAAGAACTCGCAAGTTACTGTTCATTGCACATAAACTCGCACACAACGCACGAATGGAGTTTTTCTTCTCTCATATCAAGGAAACAAGGTATTTGTCTCAAAAATCAACAAATAGGTGTGTGTTTTTCACTTAAGAACCAATTTAAGTGAAAAATTCGTGAAACACGCAAGCCTAGAGAGTAAAGAAGTTAAAACTCGCAAGCTGAAAGAAATTAATCGCCTAAACTCGCAGGTAACGACTTGCGCGTTTATGAAACTCGCACACCACATCTAGCGCGTTTGCTTAAACTCGCTAGCTTCACCTTGCGCATTCTACAAACTCGCTAGCAATGCCTTGCGCATTTGCCAAACTCGCTAGCAATGCCTTGCGCATTTGGTAAACTCGCAGACTATGCCTTGCGCGTTTCCATACTTAGAAAATTTTTGAGAAAAGTTTCCAAAAATGAAATCTTTCTAAAAATGAAAACTTTGACTTTCCCAAAATGGCAACTTTCCAAAAATTGACTTTTTAGCACAAAACCAGTATTTTTCTCAAGAAATTTTTTTTAGACTTTTCAGATCTTTCAATTATACATACACACTTACAGACTTTTGCATTAATCTCCCCCTTGAAGTATGCACATATCTTAATTTCTCCCCCTTGATTTTTGCTGTTAAGCACAAATCATGAAGTACGAGTCCTGATCTATCAGAAGTCATAGTCTAAAATGCAAACCTGTAAAACAGATAAAGTTTTGGTACTCATTGAACATGAGTCCAGGTTTTACAATCAAGCAATTCTCAATCTAAAACAAGATTTGACAATGATTAAATCTAGAGAGAGAGTAGAGAGAGAAAGTTCTCAAGTCATGTGTGTATTGCAATATGAATGAATGCGTACAAAATGTTTCTAGCTACAAGATTGCTACAAGACAAAGGTATTTATACCAAGGACTAAATCACAAGCTTAACAACAAAGTAAACTCTAAGATTGACTAAAACTAAACTTTGACTTTGTTGACTTATCTTGACTTGACTTTTCCTATTAAATCTTGGATACAATAATTGTTAAGTGCATTTTATGCACCTAACTTTGTATATTTTAGTTGCATTTTCTTTTTATTTTAGTGTTTGCTTTAGATTTTTCATGCATTCTCTCTAATCACGGTTGGAAATTCTTTTGGGGATAGTTTTTATGCTTTTGGTATTTGTTTTGTGCAGATTATGCGTTCTAAAGGTGAGATAGATGAAGGCGTGCTCAAGGCGGAAAGAGAAGAGAAGGAGATGATCGAGAGCAAGGAGGAGAAGCCGTTGAAAGAGACGAAGTTGGAAGGAAATAGTTGTTCTCCATGCTTCGCGGACGCGAAGAAATACTTTTGATTCAAGATTTAGAGTTTCTGTCACGGTTTCGCGGGCGCGAAGATTTATTCGGGGTCGCGAAGCACTGCTCCAGAAACATTCTTTTTATTTTCTGTTGCACCTTCACGGGCGTGAAGTTTTATTCACGGTCGCGAAGGTCTTTTGGGCTTATTCTTTTGTTGGGCTTTTATTGGGCCTTTTTAGCTTAGACTTTTAAAAACCCTTTAGGTTTGTTTTTTTTGGGGGAACATACACGCTTTTGATTGGGGAGAGGGAAGAAGTCGACATTTTGCTTGGGAGAGACTCCTTGGTCGATCTCAAGGTTTGGGGAAGAAGATCGCACTACAAGCTTAAGCCATTGGGATCCGATTCACCATCGGTTTTTCATACATCTAGTATCTTCTTCCCTATTCTCTTTAATGTATCTAGTTGGATTATTGTTTTTGTTGGAATATTGCTAGTTACCTAATCATTCTTAAAGTTTCTTCATAAATTCTTCATAAATTCTTGTTTATTTGCATCAAGTTTTAGTTTTTCTACATCTCCCTTTGTGTATTTCATTATATTTCTCCCTTTTGTATCTCTATTCCTTATTCTCTACCCTAATTTTTTCTACCCTTGATTCTTCTCTTGCTATCTATCCTAATTTATTGCATTTATATAATTTTCTGCATCCATTAGATTAGGTTAGATTAATTTCATGCACATGTTTGTTTATTAGTTTTATGTTTATTCCTAGTTTTCGTTAATGTTGATTGTTAATAGATTGCATCATATGTAGTATAGTCTAGGTTTCTTTTATCTTTAGTTTTGTTAGAGTTTAAATAAATAGTTTATTGCTTGGTCCCGAGTCGGTTTTCGTTTTATTGGGTAATCGTCTCTTAGGATTGAGGTTTTGGTATTGACCAATTGTTCTTAAAATGAATGTTGGGTTTTAACCCATTTTGATTCTAATGGAAGTTGGAGTTAATTTAATTGGGTTTTAACAAAGCATTTAGTCAATTCGATTGGTTTTTGACAAGACGAAAGTTTAGTCTTTTACTTGGGTTAAATTGGTCAATGACAACGGCTCTAACATGCGAATAGTTAGGGACGTTGATTCGGAAAAATTATTTGTTTTAAACCTTAATGTTTCTTTCCTATGTACATATATTGCGAGAGTAAATATGTGTCTTGGTTTAGAAAAGCTTTTCCACCTCGAAAGAGGGTTAAAGTAATTTTGCAAAACGAATTCTCACCATTACCAAAAATCCTAGGTTGACGTTACCCAATACCCCTTTAGTTGTAGTTGTCTTTTATTTTCCTCTTTTTATCTTTCTTTCCTTTATTCTCTTTTATTTTATGTCACTTAGTTTAATCATCAAATCGAATTATCTGATTCACATAGCTAGACATGATTATTAAGTGGTTAGTGTTTAGACCGTCACCTCCCTGTGATCGACCCGTATGCTACAAAACCTGTACGCATGCGGTATAAATTTTAAAACACACATCAAGTTTTTGGCGCCGTTACCGGGGAGGCAACTAGCCTAACACCGACTTGTTTTTTGATTTACTAGTCTATGTCTTTACCCCATTTCTTTTTTATGTTTTCTTTTTCGTCTTCTCATCTCTTATTTTGTTTAACCGTGTGCTTGGAGTTTTTGTTTGTGTAGTTTGGCCAACTTGCAGACGGGAATGAAAAGTCATGATTGACGAAAAAGGCGGTGAGTGACGGGCCGTTGAGATGTTTGTTTGGTAAGACCGAGATATGATTACCTTTAGAAATGATGAGTGATTTTATCTTTATCTCATTAATTGCTTCTCACGTGCTATTTTTATTATTCTCTCGGATTCGGTATTTTTTATGTCAAGCCGGACATCACCGGTCCTTCTTTCTTTATCTTTATTTAATTCTCGGCTATGGTTTGCGTAACCTGTTTTATAATGAAAACACATTGGTTATCCAGTGTGACTTTAATGTGCTTACGTGACCCGTATGAATTGGTGATCATTTAAGTCGATCATTGACTTTCATCAATTTGTACATTCTCTTCTTTCTATTTGTTTAATTTTTCGTCAAGCTCGCGACGATAAACGATCCATTCTCCCTCTCTTCTCTCTTTTCGTTTAATTCTTAATCCAAAGTCAAACTCGCGACTTAAAACGAGTCTCTGTTTCCTTTCTTAGTTCTACCATCAATTTTTCGGTCTCTCGGGCTTAATTGTTTGAAGACCGACCCCCGAAAGTGTTCCTTAACACTTGCTTTACTTTCTGTCAAAGCTTCCCGGGCGTGAAAATTTCGTCCCGGGCGTGAAATTGGGTGTTCCTTACTTTCTGCCTAAAAGGCCCGAGCGTGAAAATTTCGGCCCGGGCGTGAAGGTCGACCTCCCTACTTTCTGCCCAAGGTTCCCGGGCGCGAGCATTTTGGCCCGGGCGTGAAGCTTGAAGGCTTCACTTTCTGCCTTACCTTCCCGGGCGCGAACAATTTGGCCCAGGCGTGAAGTTATCTCTAAAAAAAATATATATTATTATTATTATTATTTTTTTTTATATATAAAAAAAAGAGAAAAAAAAAATTTTTGTTTTGTTTTTATAAAAAAAAAAAAATCAAATCCTAATCCTAACCATCACCGTCTCCCTCACCGTCTCCCTCGCCTCTCCCTTTCTTCCCTCATTCTCGATCAACAGCCCCCCCATCGCCAACGCAGACCACCACCACTCTCCTCTTTTCCGCCGGCGATTCCAACAGCCGCCAGCGATTCCAACCGTCGCACCACCATGACAGCCGCCAAACCCCCCCCCCCCTTTTCTCATTCTCGATCAGCGCCACCACTCACTCTTCATCCTCTGCGATCACTGTCACAACCACCGTGAGTGACCACCACAACTCTCTCCTCTCATCACCTTCTCGATCGATCCAATCACCACCACCACCCTCCAGCGCCACCAGCCACTACCATCCTCCACCGATCGACTCACCCCTCATCTCCCTCTTCTTCTCGATCATCGACCATAGCCACCATCACCATCTTTCGGACCGGCCACCAAACCCCCTTTTTCTGTTTCTCCTTTCATCGCACGCCACCAGCCGCCGCTACCATCACCGACCACCACCATCTCCACTTCACCAAATCGCCATCGTGAACCACCTCGCCATTCCCCCCCCCCCTCTCGATTCCACCGTGGTTCTCCTACCCTCTTTCTGTTGCTATCCTTTTCCATCTACCATCTTCGTCGCACCACCGAGCACTTCCCTTACCATCGACTACTCTCGATTCCGACGTGAGCATCATCATTCGGCAGCTTCCAACTTGATTTATTCTCCGGGGCAGATTTGGGCAGCGCCTTTCAGCAACTTTGAGCATCAATTTGGGTACAATCTTTCCTTAATTTACTGTTTTGAATTGCTAGGTTGAGGTTTGGCTCATTGATGCTTACTTTGTTTACTTGATGGTGTTGGTTTTCTTGTGGGTCAATTTCAAGCATTATACATTGTTAGATTTATCCAAATTGCTTGAGTGAACTCATTAATGTGCTTTAACTGTTTTGGGCGTGTGATTGTTATTGGTTAGCTTGTGGGTTGCGTGACTTGCATACTTAACTGTTGAGTGTTTGCTTGGTTGAGTTATTTTTGTGTATTTAATAGATTGGGCCGCCACCACTGGGCGGACGTAGGTTGTGTACACATTATCACATCTCATTTTACACTCACACACCTACTTGCACACACCATGGCTTCTACAAGTCGCACAAAGCGACAACGTTCCAATCGGTCGCGGCGGGATGAAGTTGTTCAACCTAATATTATCCCCGACGCCAATGTTGTGGCCCCAAGCGTCATCAACGCTGATCCTTAGAGCATTTTTGTAACCAGCATAATTTCCCCCCTCCTTCTCCGTGATTTCTTTTTCTTTCTAAACACCCTAATCCAAGCATTGAGGACAGTGCTCCTTTTTGCTTGTGGGTGGGTGTTTTTCCTTTTATTTTATTCTTTATCCCATTTTCTTTGCATATAGTGGTTCTTTGCTTTGCATATTTAAAAAAAAAATCAAAAAAGATTTTTGAATTCTCTTTGTTGTGTCAAGACTACATTCCTTTGTCTCGATCGGGACGGATTTGAGCGTATACACGTCCTTATACACACTTGAGAGCTTAGAGTGATATCGTGAGCATCCATCTTTATAGATCACTATCCCTTCCCTTAGCGGCTACGGTAATGTTTGTAAAATCCTATTAGGTGCGCTTTTTTTGTGATATGCTTTGTTTGGTGTTATGTTAGTTTGACATTTCGGTGAAATATGTGTTTCTACTACTATTTTCATTTAATTTGTAGCAAGTTGCATTTGTACATAGGGAAGCCTAACATTAGATTGTGCCTAGTGAGATCGTGTATTAACTCGTTAGAATTTTTGTGGAGATCGTTGCTTGTTTTTTTTTTTTGTCACCCATTCCGTAATAAATTCTAATCTCTTTCTTGGGGACAAGAAAGGTTTAGCTTGTGGGTAGTTTGTTAAGTGCATTTTATGCACCTAACTTTGTATATTTTAGTTGCATTTTCTTTTTATTTTAGTGTTTGCTTTAGATTGTTCATGCATTCTCGCTAATCACGGTTGGAAATTCTTTTGGGGATAGTTTTTATGCTTTTGGTATTTGTTTTGTGCAGATTATGCGTTCTAAAGGTGAGATAGATGAAGGCGTGCTCAAGGCGGAAAGAGAAGAGAAGGAGATGATCGAGAGCAAGGAGGAGAAGCCGTTGAAAGAGACGAAGTTGGAAGGAAATAGTTGTTCTCCATGCTTCGTGGATGCGAAGAAATACTTTTGATTCAAGATTTAGAGTTTCTGTCACGGTTTCGCGGGCTCGAAGATTTATTCGGGGTCGCGAAGCACTGCTCCAGAAACATTCTTTTTATTTTTTGTTGCACCTTCACGAGCGTGAAGTTTTATTCACGGTCGCGAAGGTCTTTTGGGCTTATTCTTTTGTTGGGCTTTTATTGGGCCTTTTTAGCTTAGACTTTTAAAAACCCTTTAGGTTTGTTTTTTTTGGGGAACATACACGCTTTTGATTGGGGAGAGGGAAGAAGTCGACATTTTGCTTGGGAGAGACTCCTTGGTCGATCTCAAGGTTTGGGGAAGAAGATCGCACTACAAGCTTAAGCCATTGGGATCCGATTCACCATCGGTTTTTCATACATCTAGTATCTTCTTCCCTATTCTCTTTAATGTATCTAGTTGGATTATTGTTTTTGTTGGAATATTGCTAGTTACCTAATCATTCTTAAAGTTTCTTCATAAATTCTTCATAAATTCTTGTTTATTTGCATCAAGTTTTAGTTTTTCTACATCTCCCTTTGTGTATTTCATTATATTTCTCCCTTTTGTATCTCTATTCCTTATTCTCTACCCTAATTTTTTCTACCCTTGATTCTTCTCTTGCTATCTATCCTAATTTATTGCATTTATATAATTTTCTGCATCCATTAGATTAGGTTAGATTAATTTCATGCACATGTTTGTTTATTAGTTTTATGTTTATTCCTAGTTTTCGTTAATGTTGATTGTTAATAGATTGCATCATATGTAGTATAGTCTAGGTTTCTTTTATCTTTAGTTTTGTTAGAGTTTAAATAAATAGTTTATTGCTTGGTCCCGAGTCGGTTTTCGTTTTATTGGGTAATCGTCTCTTAGGATTGAGGTTTTGGTATTGACCAATTGTTCTTAAAATGAATGTTGGGTTTTAACCCATTTTGATTCTAATGGAAGTTGGAGTTAATTTAATTGGGTTTTAACAAAGCATTTAGTCAATTCGATTGGTTTTTGACGAGATGAAAGTTTAGTCTTTTACTTGGGTTAAATTGGTCAATGAAAACAGCTCTAACATGCGAATAGTTAGGGACGTTGATTGGGAAAAATTATTTGTTTTAAACCTTAATGTTTCTTTCCTATGTACATATATTGCGAGAGTAAATATGTGTCTTGGTTTAGAAAAGATTTTCCACCTCGAAAGAGGGTTAAAGTAATTTTGCAAAACGAATTCTCACCATTACCAAAAATCCTAGGTTGACGTTACCCAGTACCCCTTTAGTTGTAGTTGTCTTTTATTTTCCTCTTTTTTATCTTTCTTTCATTTATTCTCTTTTATTTTATGTCACTTAGTCTTAATATAAAAATCAAAAGATTGATAATTCCCGTAGCTAGGCCATAGTCTAGAACGAGTCCGTGTTTAGTCCATCGCCTCCCTGTGATCGACCCGTATGCTACACCTCCCGTACGCTTGCGGTTATAAATTTTAAAACACATCAATAATACACTAACAATCTCCCCCTTTGTATTCAAGATTTAAAAAAAAATTGATTCTAGTCTTCAGCGCTTGATTCTTCAACTTTTGTCTCTGACATTCTTGGACTTTGAAGCTCTTCCTAAAGTTGTTGAAAAATCTTGAAAACTCATTCACAATTAACATCTTTGAATAGTCAACAAGTCTTGTAGACGAACCATTTGAAGTCTTGAAACAATACTTTGAAAACTTCTTTAAACTTCTTTGAAACACTTCATCTTTGAAACATTTGAAACTTCGAGGGATCTTTGAACTTTGTATCTTCATCTCTTTGATCTCTTGACCGTCTTCGGAAAAACAAACTTTCTCAAATCATCTTAATTTGGACTTGTCTTCAGAATCTTTTGAGAGTGATTTCTTTTCATCAGATTTGAACTTTCAGAAATACTCCACAAATCTTGACTTTGAACATTCTTCAGTACTTTGAAATTGTTTTGAAATTGAACTCTGTAGATTTCTCCCCCTTTTTGATGATTGTGAGCTTCATGATCATTAAAACTTTCTCAATTTCAGCACTTTGTTTGAACATCCCCCTTTGTACTCAATGTAACAATCTCCTCCTTTATGATAATTTGATATTTTCCATCCTTTGATCTGAGTATCTGAATCATTAACTGTATATACCCGAATCTTTTCAAATTCAGATATAATGAACTTGGTAACCCTGATTCAACAAATGAAACAGTTAGGAGTGCCTGTCAGTAACATGGAGTTACTGTGTACAACGAATGTACAATTTAAGGAGCTGGTTTGATGATGACTCCCCAGGACTTCCATTCAATCATTGAAAAACACAAGGTTTATCAATGAATGTTCTGACAGAAAAACAAATTTTCTGTGTGCTCGTGCTTGTGTATGAAAGAATTTAGCACAATGATTGTGTTTCATAAGGCTCAAATTGTGTAAACTGTTGAGACAGCAACAAATATTACACGGACTCAATGTGCATGAAAGAGGTGCGAAGGTGGGGAAACTTTCCTTCTTTTTCAATATCTAAATCTTCCGAGTGAAGACTAGATAGCAGATATGCTGCGTCCCCAAAGAAAATGAAACATTTCTTTGTTAAGAAAGAAACGAGTGGCTGGTGGGATTAATGCAAGAGTTGGCATGGGCTCACTGCCTTTTTCAATGATGGTCACCAAAGAATGTGAACCAATCAGTAGATGTGGTTGCCCGACTCAGAAAGTGATTGGTGCAGAGTTCTGATATTCTTTTAACTCTGTTCTCACACCCTTTTTCTTTTTAACATTATGCTCACTTCTAGCCAAACTCTCTTTTACATTTTCCGCTCCACACAATGAGAAAAACTCAACCGGATGAGTTATCTCCCCCACTCTTTGATTTTGACCCCTCACCCCTCAATCACTCTAGGATAACTTCCGGGGTAGGAAACACTGGTTAACGTGAATCCATGGAAGTTCTTTTTAAGCTCTCACATGAATCCCATGTAATTTGTCCTAAAAGAATAGTTGTTCAACAGTTTAACTTTAGCAGTTAAGCTAAAAAATGTATGATGACATTGTCAAAATGTATGCTCATGAGATTTGAGCAATTGAACTTTGAAGATTTCTCAAAACAAAGATATTGAATGAATGAAATGAAATCAAGAGAATTGTTTTGAGAATCTGACAATGTGTCAATCAGATCAAATAAAATGGTTATGGTATCAAAGAATTTGATATTTTGTTTATATGAACAAATATAAACAATCTAGCAATGAAAGCACAAATTTGGAATGATGAATGATGCTCAACAACATTTGAAAGCAAACGGGAGTATTACCATCGAAAAATAGGTTCGTTTAGAGACATAGTAATAACAGATTCAAATGAAGTACTGAACCGATGTGTGTGAATACTTTACAGTATATGGACAAGATAATACGCAAGTATTGATCTTTTGGAAACACACGGTCAGTTAAACATGAAAGCTCAAAATTCAAAAACTTTTAAAATCTCACTTCTGAATTCATGAAATCTTTTGAGAATAGAGAAATGGTTTGAACATTTAAGAAAACGTTTTTCATGCTTGAAAGTTGTTCTTCTTTCAAACAATCAGAAATCTAGATCAGAAGATATTTACCTTTAAGGCTACCTCTCAAATCTATGATTTAGGTCTATTAAGCTCCCCCTGGATATTTGCAAAATATCCTTATCTGAACAGTGAAGAACGGGTCCTGATCTGTCATGTGATCATAAGCCATAGTCTTGACACTTAAGTCCGGGTTTTGAACTGTTGTGTTCAAAAGCCATACTCTTTGACTTTGAAGTCCGAGTCCTGAGTTGATTTACTCAGAAGTCAAACATCTTGCTTCCCCTAAACCTGTGGTACATGCGAAACAGATTTAACAGATTTTGGTACCCACTAGTATTTGGGTCCTGGTATGTTAGATTTAGGAATCCACTTCTCATTAGACTTATATCTTTTAAATCCAGAATTCTGAGAAGTAATTCTGTAAGATCCGTACCAGTTATGAGCAGATTATTGTTGGACGAAATCATTCTCTCCACAGTAAGAATAGCAGATTTTCCTTTGAGCAATCCTGATCAAATAGTTAGTAGAATAAAGCATATCAGGATTACCAAAAGAGTTACCTTTATGCACACTGTTCCTTTTGGCTTTAGATGTGGATGCAGATGCTTTGTCCTTCTTCTTCTCTTCATCTGAAGAACTTTTCACTCTCCAGACCATCTGATTTTTCTTTGAATTTTTTCCAAGAGATTTTACATAAAAATTTGCTGAACCATCAACAGATTTATCATAAAATAGATTTGATGGTCGAATCTAACTTGATTTAACAATTTTAGATTTGACACTGTTCTTTTTAAAAACATTTTGATCATGAATGAAACTTGAAGTTGTTTTGAAAGAACAGACTGATTCTGTTGAGTTATCAACAGGTGATTGGCTAATCACATCAGTTGTTACTTTATCAGACAATTCAATGTTTGCAGCTGTTAAATCTGATTTTATAGTAATCATTGTATTTATAGGGCTTGGTCAAATACTGTGTTTAGATTCATACTGTGTTGTATCTGACCAAGGGTATTTAAGTCCCTTTGGTCTTGGTTTGTTGTAAGAGAACTTCACGCACATTATTGATAATTCCTACTTTGCGCATACTTGTCTCTCTCTCTACTTTCTCTCTCTAGGATTCATAAGATCTTGGACTTTCAATTGGTATCAATTGGTATCAGAGCCATCTGAATCTTGAGAGGATTGAGAGAGTGTGTTTTTCATTCCTGAGTTTGTAGAATTAATCGAAAATTTGATTGATAATCTTGAATTTTTCAAGAAAATCTCGTTTTCTTGATTTTTCATCAAACTCAGAGGTGTTTTTGATTGAATTTCGTTGAAATTTGTTTAGTTGGATTCGGTTTTTCAAGGAGAATATTATTGATTCACATCAAATTTCAAGAAAATCGCGTTTTGATTGTCAATTTTAGAAATTATTGATTTTCTGGAAAAACGATTTTGACGTACTGTTTGATTTACGAGTTATTGATTTTGTGGATTTTATTCGAAAAACTTGATTGAATTGTGTTGAAAAGTTGTTTTCGAACATGTTGGTATAAGAAAATTTTGTCAAAATCTGTCTTGAAATCGATTTTTGGAAGATTTTGTGTTTTTGTCTTCGGTTTGCGCAAGATCTACAGTTTGCGCAAGATTCATATTAAGTTGCGTGTTCTACTAATCTTGTTTCTGTTTTTCAGGGTTTTCGCATCAAGCTATATACGCAAAGTCTCAGTTTGCGTATCAAGTGCCTTCCGAAAAGCTCAGTTCTCGGATCTTCAAGCATACGCAAAGTCTTCTTTGCGCATCTCTCTTCGTCCGCAAAGTTTGGTTTACGCATCCTCCGTGTTACGCGTTGCGTATCACACTACTTACGCAAAGTCTACTTTGCGCATCCCTCCTCATACGCAAAGCTCACTTTGCGTATCCTCCTTATAATGCAAAGCTCGTTTTGCGCACCCTTAGACATACACAAAGTTTGTTTTGCGCACCCCACTGCATACGCAAACCTTCAGTTTGCTCAAGTTCCAGACTTAGCATATTTTTTTCTGACTTTCTGTTTAAAAAAAAGTCTGGAATTTTTTTTTGTGTTATCCATGGATTCTGCCAAGTTTGCTTTCCAAGCTCAGTTCTACAAAAATGACATTATGATGTCATTGGGTACAGAAAATCGTCCACCGGTACTAATCGATGAAAACGAGTTTACACAGTGGCAAAATCGGTTCCTGAACTTTATTGAACGACAAAAGAATGGAAATGACATGATGACCATTTTATCTGAAGGACCGTTCGACAGACCCAAATTGTCTGCTTATCAAGCTGATCGGGATATTAAAGCAAATCTAATGCTGGCCTTGCCAAACTCTGTATACAACAGGATTGACTGTTTCAAAACTCATCCTAGTCTGATGTGGCAACAACTTGAGAAGATTATGCTTGGTTCTTCAGTAGCTACTCAACTCAGGCATACGTGCTACATGAATAATTTTGAAGAATTCAAAGCCAAGGACGGGGAGCCACTAAAGACTGTATTTGATCGTTTTTGTGCCGTCATCAATGATCTTCGAAAGATAAAGGTTGAAAAGACTGATCTTGAATTAAATCTGAAGTTCCTCAACACATTGCAACCTGAATGGAATAAATCATGCCACAGATTGAGGAACGATGTCAGAATCTCCACTATGCAAATCCAAGAATTATACGAGATTCTGATGACTGATGAAAGCCTGGTGATAGAAAAGAAGGCCAAACTAGAGAAAAAGAAGAAGACAGTAGACCCGGTTGCACTCCTCACAAAGCAATTATCTGAACAAGCGTTGTCTGATAATGCTTACAACGGGTCAACTGAAGATGATGATGAGGCTTTACAGAAAGCTATGATCCTTCTCTCTCAGCATTACCAGAAAAAGTTCCAACCTCGATCGAGTTCCAACACTTCTCGCTTCACTTCTGGTTCAACAGTCAAAGTGCCTGAGCCAAAGTCTACTGCTTGCTACAACTGTGGAAAACCGGGTCACATCTCAAAGGAGTGTAGAGCAAAGAAGGTTAAGGACTCAGCTTATTACAGAAGGAAATTGGAGCTGGCTGAGAAAAGAGAGAATGGAACGGCTTTACTGGCAGAAGAAGAATTCTGGCTGGATCACTCTGACGATGAAGCTGCAAACATAGAGATCGCTCAGATGTGCTTGGTTGGAGATGACCAGTCAGATGATTCTAAAACTGATGAAGATGAGGTATATTCAGAGTTTGATTACAATTTCATATTTTCTCGGTTAAATATCATGATAACTGCTTTATCTTATTTACGTTTAAAGTTATTATCTGAAAAGAATTTAAATTCAGAAAAGTCAGATTTGATTAACAAACTGAAAATTTCTTTGAAAGATGAAAAATCTATTTTAGAAAATACTAAAGACATCTTTCAAAAGAAATTGGATGATTTGGAAAATTCAAATAAATCTTATCTTGAATCTTTGACGTCTATGACTAATTTAAAAGACGAATTTTCAGATAAAATAAATAAGTTAGAAGAAAAACTTTATCGAAGAAACCAATCTGAACAAACAATTTTTATGAACAAGCAAAGGAGTGAAGAAGCTTTAAAACAAAGGTGGGGACTTGGTTTTGACAATCCTCATTGTTTAAACAAAGTTCCTACTTTATATAAATATGATTATCTAACTCTTGCACACTATGCTCCTCAGTTCAAATTTCATTGGACTAGTGAAAAGGAAGTGTTAGATCTAGAAAATGAGAAAATGACAAATAATAAGAAAATCGAAATTCCTTTTGTTTACACAAGCGAGAATGCAAAATATTTTCCTGAAAAATCAAGAAGAGGAAGAAGAATTTTAAATGATATATCTTCTATTAAATCTTCAGTATCTGATGATTTTGTTTCTTCTTATGCCCCTGATTCTGATAAGGAAAATATTTCTCTTATCATTTATGATTCGAAGAAATATACTCCTCCTTTAGTATTACAAGGAAAAATCATAGATCTTGAAGATCAGATAGAAGATCAAAATATTTTGAAGAAAATTGAATCTGATATTATTCTTTCTTTCATGACGTCTAGTTTTGAAGAAAATTTATTTTTTCAAAAATCCGATTCTATTTCTAGCCTATCTTCTGATTCTAACGAAAATAAAAAGGAAGTTTCCAATTTTAAAATCTTTTCTCAAAATAATTCAGACTCCGAGGCAAATTCAGATCTATTAGTTGATCAGATTGGTTGCTTAGATAAATTTATTTCTTCTGATTTAAATATTAAGTCTAAAATTCTTGATGATTATTTTACGCTCAATGATCAATATTATAAACCTAAGCGTAAAAAAAGACGGTCAAAGAAGTCGAAGAAACAAGATAAATTTATTTCTGACTGCTCTAATTCTTTCAATTCAATTCTTACAGATAGGACTTTGAGAGCTCAATCAAAGAAGCAAATCTAGAGAGCGAGGCGGATATCAAATGTTTCTATGACTGAGGAAGATAGATATGTAGACAATTGTTATAAAAGTGATTCATTTGCTTATTGTAATAAAATTTCAAAATACTCTATAAAGCAAATGTTTCAAATTTCCAAAAATGTCTCATATTCGTCTTCTGATTCTAGTTCAGATGATTATGCTTTCTCTTCTGATGATTGTGCATATTTTTCTGATTATCTTTATCGTGCTTCTCATATCAAATCTGCTTATTGTTTCCCCATACGAACTGCAACTAACAAACATGGGCCCAAATTCAAGTGGGTACCCAAATCTTTATCTGATTCAAAGTTGCAGGCATCACATGTTAAGGGGGAGTAATAGAACGTTGGCTTCTGAGATGAAATAACTGAATTTTATTTTGTTCCAACTAAATATCTTTCTTTTGAATTTTTCAAGAATCTGAGCTTGGTTATCTTTCTTTTGAATTTGTATAACCCAAAAAAAATTTATAATTTGAGACACAAATTATTTTTATAATGTGAAAGATGAAATAACTGAATTTTATTTTGTTCCAACTAAATATCAATTTGCCGAATTCTTTACATTTTGTCTTTAATGAAAATTTTCAATATCAGTATATTGAGTTTAAAAGTTTACATCTTTACAAATTCTATTCTATAAAGTAAAGTTTTACATTTTTTCTTTCTTTTGAATAAAATATGTGTCTAGGATAAATTTTCAAGTTCTTTTGTTTATATTAAAGTTTTTATATGGTCAAATTTCAAGTCTTACAAAAGTCGAAAAGTCAGCAACATGTTTGAAACTTTTATTACTGCTTTAAAGTTGTGTGATTCGGGATATTTATAGTTTACAATGCTTGGAAAATTCTAAAAAGTCAGAATTATAGATCGGAATGAAAATATGGGCTAAGCATTTAGACGTTGATCTAAGTGATTGAGATGAATAATAAATTATTAAAATACAGAAATCTCTGAGTTTAAAAGTTTGTACCTGTGACCTTTCTGGTTTGGGAAAGTAAGTTCCGTGGGATGCTTGTCATCTGGTCCCCTAAGGTCATTTGGTCTGGGAGTAATCGAACAGAAATCCTTTAATAGAACCAGATCGAAAGTCATGTTCTACTGGTATGAATGGGTTTAGGATATGTCGATGTAGCCTTTCTGATCTAGGAAAGTAAGTTCCAAGGGGTGCTTGACACCTAGTCCCCTAAGGCCAACTGGTCTGGGAGCGACTGACCCAAATCCTGCAATAAGGTCAGATAGAAAGTTACGTTTACGGCATGTTCTTTACTTAATAAACTTTTTGATTAAAAGTTGCCAAAGTGCACAAGCTTAAAAGATACCAAAGAGCACACTCATGTTAAGATGCCAATGTGCACACTGCTAAAAAGATGCCAATGAGCACACATCTCATGACACTTGGTGATATGTTTGAGTTGCGATAAACCTATAAATTTGTGAAAATCTTAACTTTTGATGGATTAGTGTGAGTACATGCAAAGTTCTCTATTATATTTTTAGAATTGCATTTTCTTGAAGATAATCGAAGATTCGTATGTGAGCACACTGAATAGATTGATGGAAGTTTTTGAAACTGAACATGTTTTAACTTGATATGTAATAAAACTTGTTCTTGTATCCAACAACACACGCTTGATTTCAACTGATTGATAAATCTGTAATATTTTACTCTGTAGAATTTTATTTGTTTAGTGTTTAAAATTTTATATGTTTAGTTGTTTCAAAATTTACATTCAGTATATTTTTCTTTCTACATTAATATTTGATCATTATGTTCTCATAAATATATTTTAATGGGTTTATGCATTATTCAAGGGGGAGTGAACAAAGAGAATTTTTTTTTCAAAGATTATATCTGTTTTTGAGGGGGAGTATCTGATTTTCTTTATATGAATGCTAACTTGAATTGTCACATCTAGTGCATTTGTGTAGGGGGAGTCAAAGAGATTAAAAAGGTAACATTTTTTTGAGTTTAAGTCAGCTTTGCGCATTCTGTTGGTCACGCAAACCTTGTTTTGCGTATCCTTAGTGAAACGCAAACCTTGTTTTGAATATCCTTCGTGAAATGCAAACCTCGTTTTGTGTATCCTTTATGAAACACAAACCTTGGTTTGCGCAATCAACGTGATACGCAAACCTTCCCTGTTGTTAAGACACAGTCTCATTGGATTCAAGATCATCCAAATACGAAGATCGCAATCTGAAGTTAAAGCTGAAAGTCACTCTAAACAATAGTCTAGGGTCTATTCTGTAATAAAGTCAAAGTTATAATATCTAGATATTATTTAGATATTATGTTTTAGATATTATTTAGTTTAATATTAGTTTTTATTAAGTTTTGATAATATCTATTTATTAGATATTATCTCTCTCTATCTCAAAACAATCGATTAGAAACAGAAACAAGAACACACACAACATATACATTCAAGGTGTAAAACAGAGAGAGCAAAACTGATCAACATTATCGACCCTTTGTAATCCGCGTTTATAATCTAAACAGGTTGGTAATCGTTATTGTTTTGTTGTTTGATTTATCTGGTAACGATCACGGACTCACACCTGATTTCTCTGTTTCTTTGATTTTGCAGATCTTAAGTTGTCTCGTCTCCAACATTTGCATGACCAAGTTGATCCTGATCATCAAGGTCATGAGGGGGAGAATTAAGAGATGTTAAGGAGATGATAAAGAGACAAAGAGCACAAACGTTTATCTGCTGATCAAGATTCGCTCAAATATTCTATTCTCTCAGCTACAACTTCTTCTTTTGCTGTTTCTGCTCCGATCACCACAATTCATTCAAGGTCATTTAAAAGAGGTGTGTCGTCTAGAGCTCAAGCTGATGCAAAGAAAACTCAATCTGAAAAATGCTGAGAAGAAATTTTTTCTTAAAAGTCAGAAAGCTTCACAAAGTCGCTTTGTTGGTCAGTGTTGTTTAAGAAGATGATTTTTGAAGACCAAAGCGCCAATGATTACTAAGGGGGAGATTGTTAAGTCTGATTTTATAGTAATCATTGTATTTATAGGGCTTGGTCAAATACTGTGTTTAGAGTTATACTGTGTTGTATCTGACCAAGGGTATTTAAGTCCCTTTGGTCTTGGTTTGTTGTAAGAGAACTTCACGCACATTATTGTTAATTCCTACTTTGCGCATACTTGTCTCTCTCTACTTTCTCTCTCTAGGATTCATAAGATCTTGGACTTTCAGCAGCTTCCAAGTCATTTATCTTTTTAGTCAAAATATTTCTTTCATCTGAAAGTGTGTCAAATTTCTGTTTCAAATCATATTTGGCCTTCTGTTCTTTTTGATAATCTGATGACAGAACAGTTAATTTGGATGTGAGTTTAGATATTTCAGATTCAAAATGTATACGTTCTTGCTCAAAATCTTTTTCCAAGTTCTTGGTCTTCTCTGAAATATCCTTGAAAATCCCAGTATTTCTCTTTTCTGCGTTTTTCTTTTCAAGCTCATAAGACTGCTTCTTTTCTTTGAAAATCTGTCTTTCTTTTTCGAGCAAGTCTTGTAAAGTCGAAATATGTATGGGAAGTTCAGTTATTTTGTTTTCAAGAACTTGTCTTTCTTTCGCAAAAGTGTCTCTTTCGGTTATTATTATCTTTTCAAATTCCGACACTTGCTTAGAAAGCTTTGAACATCTCAGCTCCAAATCCTTTTTCTCTTGTAGTGTTTTCTTTGAAAGATCAGACATCTGTTGAATTGAAGATGTCTCCAGTTTTGATTTTTCTTTCTCTGCTTGGATGCTTTTCAGTAATTCAGCATTCTTAGCTTCCAACGCAGAGATCTTGTCTTCAAAAGCCTTAAACTTGTGTTGAAGCTCAACTGATTCAGCTTGTAGTGCAGATGACGTTTGTTCAGTTGTGTTCAGTTGGCTTTGAAGATTCGCAATCTTTTTCTCTTTGAGTTTGATTTCTTTTTCACATGTTTTAACAGTGTTTTCTTTTAAATAAATCATTTTCTCTTTCTCTTTAATCTCCTTCTCTTTCTCTCTAATTTCTTCCTCTTTTGCACTGATGATACCTGCAATATCAGATTTAACAGTATTAGTACACTTTATACAGTCAGGAGTTTTATCAGAGTTTGACAAATTAAATTTCAACTCCTGAATCTGTTTAAGAAGCTTTGAATTCTGATTTTTCAGATTGTCTCTTTCTGCTTCTAATTTCGGTATCTCAGGCATGTACAAGACTGCCATATCTCTAGCTGAAAGTACAGTATTTCCTCTCTCGTCTGTCTTTGGCATCTTGAATAGAATGTTAGCTTAAAAAATGATTGTCCAAAATCTGAAAATTATGACCACTATCAAAATATGTCCCCCTCCGCAGACTTAGAAACTTGCTAGACGTTATGTGCGCGTTTGAAAAACTCGCAGGCCACTGTGTGCGCGTTTTGAGAACTCGCTAATCAATAAACTCGCACGATGATGAAACTCGCAAACATCTGTTCACCACAGAACTCGCAAGCCTTGCTTAGCGCGTTTCTGAAACTCGCTTGCCTCTGTTAGCGCGTTTGTCAAGAACTCGCAGACTGAAGTTTGCGCGTTCTTCAGACACTTGCGCGTTCTTGGGTTTTCCTTGCGCGTTTTGACAGTTGTTCACGAAATCGATCCAAATCAATTCAAACCTGCAAATTTGAACCTGAAATTGCACAAGAATGATCGATTTACCAATTAGAACAAAATTCTATCACAAGATTTTGATTAAAAACATCGAAATGCAACAATCTGATTCAAAAACAGTGTTCGAGTCCATTTTTTTAAAAAAATCTACAAATTCAAAAATTGAATCTGATTTAATGCGAATTTTGAGATATGATCAACACAAGAAATGATCCAAAACATAAATCGAATGAAATGATTCCATTTACTTGTACTAAAAACGATTTTTCAACAAAAATATTGATCAAACAGTGAATTTTAAAGAAACGAGTTCGTGAAAATTTAAATTTCTCAAATTTGATTCAATCTGATGATCTGATCCTTCTGAATTTGTTTGGTTTGCTCTGATACCAATTGATAATGTCCAATCAAATCACAATCAAATAACAAGCAAGATCAACAAGAATCATTGGGGAAATCACAAGTGTATTGATGTCACAAGTGATAGGATTACATGTGTTTCTCTCTCTAGATTCTCTCAAGTAGTTACAATCAGGCTAGTTACTAAGAAAACAACAAGGAAGAACCTATTTATAGGTCAACCAAAATACAAGGAAACTAAAGACAAAGTCAACATAAAATGATCTAAACAAAATACAATAACATTTATAATGTTGAAACTAGGATGGGTACGGGGAATTTGAAACGCCATCTTAATAATTGCAAAAAAAGTCGATTTAAGGATGTTGGGCAGATGGTGTTGGAATATGGTAGTGGCGGTTCAGGTTCGTTAACTAGTAGGCTCCCAGATTTTGACCCTAATGTTTTTCGTGAGCTATTAGCTAGTGCGGTTGTGAAACATGAATTGCCATTTCAATTTGCTGAATATGATGGAATTAGGAAATGTTTCAATTATTTACATCCTGAGGTGAAAGTTGTTTCAACGAATACCGTAAAAAATGATATTATGAAGATGTATAGGATGGAAAAGTTGAAAATAAGAGATACTTTAAGTTGTATTCCTGGTAGGATTTGCTTGACCTTTGATTGTTGGACATCAATAACCACTGATGGATATATGGCCTTGACCGCCCATTTCATTGACAATTCTTGGAACTTGCAAAAAGTGATTCTAAATTTTAGTTTCTTGGCTCCACCTCACATTGGTCTTGCTTTAAGTGATCACGTATTTAGCCTTTTGAAGGATTGGGGGATTCAAAAGAAAGTGTTTTCAATTACTCTAGATAATGCTTCTTCTATTGATGCAATGGTTGACTTTTTGAAGTATGAACTTGATTTGGTTTGTCAAGGTGCATATTTTCATGTTAGATGTTGTGCATACATTATGAATCTAATTGTGCAGGATGGGTTGAAAGAGGTTGATGATGCTTTTATAAAGGTTAGAGATAGTGTCAAGTACTTTAGAGGTTCTCAAGTTAGGAGGCAAAAGTTTTTAAGTAGTGTTGCACATGTAGAGCTACAATCTTCAAGGGGTTTGCAACAAGATGTTCCCACTCGATGGAACTCGACTTACTTTATGTTGGAGTCGATTTTGTACTATAAAAAAGCTTTTATTCATTTGCAAAAAACCGATGCTAATTATTTGCATTGTCCAACAAATGAGGAGTGGGGAAGAATTGAAAGAACTTTCAAGTTCTTGAAGGTCTTCTACGAGGTAACTTGTGCTTTTTCTGGGTCTAAGTATATTACTACCAATATGTATTTTGCTAATGTTTTGACGGTTAGAGTGTTGTTACACAAAGAAAAAGACAGCCATGATATGTTTATGCAAAAAATGGCTACTCGGATGTATGTGAAATTTGAGAAATATTGGGCTGATTTTAGCACAGTTATGGCGTTTGCGGCTGTTTTGGATTGTTGGATCATAAATTGTATTCAAGATTAAAGTTAAAGTTAAGGGTTTAAACTGTAATTATATTAAAGTTAAATTAGAGGGTCTAAAATGTATTTATTTGATAGTTAATATGGGTTAGTTTGTAAATGGGACTCAAACCCATTAGGAAGCCCATTAAACTTAAAGCCCATATGGCCTAAGTATTTAATATTTTTATTATTAGGTTTTTAGGGTTAATCTCTCAATTATACAATAATCATATTAGAGAGAGGTAGCCGTTTTCTCTGTAATCCTACATTCAAGGTATCAAGAACACACAAGGTTTTCATTGATTATTCAAGGGATTGGTATGTTATTCTTATCTTTATATCTCTTGATCTTTATTGTGTGTGTGTTTAATTATCAACTAGATTAAACTGGGTTAACAAGTGGTATCAGAGCCAAAAGAATCAAGACTATTGGATTATACTGTGTTCATCGATTTTTATCTGTTCATCGACATCATACTGTTCTTTAATCGATTCCTCAAATTTATGTGTTTTTATGCTTAAAGTTGATTTGATTAGATAAGTTTTATGCGATTGAACACTATCTGATTGGTTAATTGCATTATAAAGCATCAAGTGATTGAATTTATTGAGTTTTTGGTTTTCTGGGTTCATGAACTGTCGACGCCTGTGTTCATCAAATTGAGAATTAAAAGTTGTTTTTAATCGTTGATTTTGTTTGCATTAAGATTGATATATGTTTCTGGGTACAATAGGTTGATTTTTGCATTCAATTTTTGAGTTCTTGAGTGTTTCTGGGTTAATCTTCGTCGTTCTGGGTCGACCTGTAAGAACATATCAATCGAACCTTCAAGATAATACCGGTCGTTCTTTGATTGCACTTTATCGGTCGACTCTCCCCGGTAAACAACTTACCGGATGAGGATATCCCTGTTAATAGACTAGTCTGGTTCCGGTCGTTGTAATAGTCCGGTCGCCCGATCAACACACAGACCACATCGGTCGACGTGTTACCGGTTCATACATCATACCGGTCCACATTCCATACCGGTCTCAAGGAATACCGGTCGAATACCCAATATCGGTCCACATCTTACCGGTCGAATTACCTTAGTCTATATCGGTCGAAGGAAGCATATCGATCGACACCTAATCCGGTCGATAGTTTACCGGTCAAATCACTTTACCGGTCGATACCCTATACCGGTCGACTGCCCCATACCGGTCGTAAGTCTAGTCCGGTTAACACTTTATCGGTCGATCCATACCTATTCCGGTCCCGGTCGCATGTACCGGTCCATACAGATTACCGGTCGACCCTACCGGTCGTGCAACATACCGGTCGGACAAGTTCCCGGTCGAGCAAGGTACCGGTCCAAGCAAGTACCCGGTCTCTCACTTTACGCCAGTGCCTTCTCACGAAAACCACACTTTGCGCCACCCGAGGCTCGCACAAACCTCATTTTGCGCGACCCACATCTCACGCAAACCTCTGTTTGCGCCACCCGCGGCTCACGTGAATTCCTTCTTTGCGCCATCCACTGCTCGCGAGAACCTCTACTTTGCGCCATCCGTGTCTAGCGCAAACCTCACTTTGTGCGACATGTCTTTCGCGCGAACTGTACTTGGCATATATTTGATTTTTGCGATAGCTTTTCTGTGATTATTTTTTTTTCGTGCTTTATACTGTGTGCTAGGACTGCATTTAATTATTTTTGGAAATTTATTTTTCTGAAAAATTTTCAGTGTAGTTTTTATCTTACTCTTGATTCTAACGATCTCATCTAGTTGGTTCTCTTGATACAGATAAGTTTGCTTACTAACCATACAACTAAGATGTCGAATCAGCTTCTCTCAATGGGCTCTCAGTCCAAACCTCCTGTCCTCATGGCTGATGAATATCAGCAATGGAAGAAGAGAATGATCCAGTTTCTGAATCACAAAAACAGAGACTATATGGAATCAATTGTAATAACCAGATTAAAGAATGGAGAATTTAAAGTTGGGTAAAAGAGTAAAAAAGGGCCATAGTAAAAGGGCTAGAGTGCAAATGGGGAAATAATAAGAATTAACCCTAGGATCTTGTATGGTAGGGTTGGCGGCTGGCATTTTGGAAAAAGGGAGAGAAAGAGGACTGGGAGAAATCGATCAAAGGAAGAGCAAGGAAGAAGCTGAGTGGGTGTTCTTCATTTTTATCAGGTAAAACCTAAATCCTAATCTCTTATTTTGTAAGAGTCTAGCTTTTATTTCTAAATCTGTTAATGGGAGTTTGAAATTAAAGTTAGTGCTGAAGTTGGAAATCCCTGGATTTAGTTTTGAATTTGAAATCAGTAGAACTGGGTAGAAATTAAATTGGTTAATGGACTGTTTATTGAGTTAGAGTTTCTGCATCAGTTTTAGAAGGATTGATTAATATGTTGTGGGAGTTCGGGGGTTTAATTTTCGATCTGAGTAAATATCGGAACACCTGGGGTTTTGTTCGACAGTCCGGTCGACACCCATGGACACCGGTCGAAGCTTTGGTATCGGTCAATGAGGAGCATACCCCGATCGATGGATAATTTGGTACCGGTCGAGTATGTGGTTAGGGTCGACACCGGTCGGGGGGGGGGGGGAGGCATACCGGTCAATCCCCACACCCGGTCGAATGGTGGGTGTTACCCCGGTCGGTGATGAAGAATTTAGGTCGGTGAAATAGGAGAAGGAGACCCCGGTCTCTTGGGCCAATACCGGTTGGCTTAGAGAGCCCCGGTCCCGAAGCAAGGTGCATGGGCCGAAGCCCATTCTCATAAGTGGTGGGTTAGTTGCATGGCCCATCCTAAATCTTGTGGATTAGAATTATAGAAATAATTAATTTCTCATGTTGGTGGTTAGGGGATTTAGTTGGTTAAAGGTTAGATGCCGTAGGGTAAGGTCGTCTTTTTAAATAGAAAGAAATGGGTGTTCATCGGTCGATGTTTCCTTTATAGGTCTCGAACCAAATTGTAAGAGTAGACGCGAGTCTCGAGCTAAGGACGCCAGGTGAGTTTTTCTAAACTAAACCTTTTGATGATGAAAACATGTGAAGTTTATTTCAAACTTTGATTTATTTATGATGGCATGATTTTATTAAATCGTTCAAGTATGTTATAAATTGTGGTTGTTAAATGTATGCATACATTATTTGTGGGTTATGTGACCTAAGTCGGGGAGTGTGGCCCGCCTACTCATGCTGGGGAGTGTGGCCCGTTTATGTCGTTGGAGGCGTGTCCCAACATTAAGGCAGCGCGAGTTAGACACATCGTCTTTGACGGTCGTGTGGTCCGTAGCGTGTTTTATTTATGTGAAGTTATCAATTGTGGTTTTAAATTCTGGAAAGTATTTTGTTGTTATCTGTTAGAGGGATCTCACTAGACCTATGGTCTAACCCTCGCTCTTTCAAAACTAAAAATCTTTTCAGGCAAGCGTGAAATTATTGAAATCAGATAAGGGCAAGGAGAAGATGTAGCGGAAAGAGTTGGGAGACTGTCATCTTAGATATTCCTTGTTATTATCTCAGTTGTGTAGGTTGGCTTTGAAATCCCTGAAATTTTATTGTATACTTGGGGCCGTTTTGGCATGAATTTTATTTATATTATTAAGATTTAAGTTGCTAGTTAGTTGCTTCTGGTTGGGTTGTTACAGTTGGTATCAGAGCCATAGTTTAAGGGATTTAGGTGACCGGATGGGCCTAAACTTAAACTGTAGAGTAGATGGACACAACTGAGCTATAGGAAGCCTTTAAGAAAGACCTTGATCATTGTGAGGTGTGATAACAATAGTGAGTACTCTCATGTAAGGTAAATTCAGAATCGCATCTGGCCAATGCCATTATGAATTTACAGGTACATGGGCATGCTCAATTACTATTGTTGAGTGTGGTTCAGGGTAGAGAGTTCTATCCATAGATTGATAGTTTTAGTCTAGCAGGTGGTGGAAGTTCGTTTTTGGTAGTAAGGTTAATACCGTTGAGGACGCATATCGTGCAGGATGTAGATATTTCGTTGAGAAAAGACCTCCTGAGTCCATAAGAAGGAGAATGATGTTAGGAGGTAGAATTTTGCTCCAAGGGAGTCTTCGGTATGGTAGAGTGGTATGTTGATTAGTGAGAAGCAGGAGAGTGTTAATCCAAGAATCGTAGGATAGAAATGAGGCTTCTAAAGCTGTAGTTAATTGAAGGGTGGTTGAGAGGCGAAATCAGTGTTGACTGATAAAATGTAGTGAGGATCAATAGAATCAGAATATGATTGGTGGGTTGTTTGAGGGTAAAGTGAGGATGCGCGTTTTGCGAAATGGTAGTTGCGATGGTAAGTAGTATCTGGTCATTCAAGGATGTTGGGAAGCGTTGGTGCTAGTAGTAGTGGCGAATGTGAGGAGCATGTTGGGTTGGTCAGAAGTATAAAGTCTGAGATGAGTTGTGGTGAGTGCAAGCAGTTGACCTTGTTAGAGTGAATAGCCTTCAATGTCATTGAGTCCCATGCATTGTGTGTTAAATAAATTGCTAGAGTTTTTCCTATCAATCACATCAGATATTTTGGCGTGTGTGTGCCTTACGAAGTAGTTGTTTTGAAAACGTGCAGACGCATGCGAATATGTGTTTGAATTGAAAAGACAAGTTTTGACTTTGGGTGATAAAATTCGATTTTTGGTCTGGGGGAAAAATTTATATATCTCTTTATAAATGAGTCGACCCTTGGTGATGAAAATCAAAACAACATTTGATCGCATGATTTTATAAGTGAGATTGGTACAGACTCGTGTTGTCATATCAGTGAAGATGAGAGTCGTTTGAGACACCCAGTATAAGCAATTATGTAGTATTTTTTGTTTTTCAAAACCGTGTGAGGAAAGTTCATCGGAATGATTTTAATTGTGCCAACACCGAGGTTGGAGTGTGGTGAAGAGAAATTTGTCGTGAAGTTGAGGGTGAACGATTCTTGAAATCGTTGCGCATGGCTAAGTTGGTGTTGGGTCGTGTCCATTCAAGTTTGTTTCATAATGTAGTATCTTCTAAAATTTTCAAACGTGTCAAAAGTTTAAATTTTGGTGTGTCATGCATGAAGGCTATGAACTCACTAGGTCGTAGGGAAAGGTTGCAATTAAGGATGATGAAAGTTTTGAGAATGGAAGTGTGTTGCTCGATCAGAGGGTAGAAGGTATTTGATGTCGGTATTCTTCTAAGTAAGGGGTGGTGAATAGCGGAGGTGGTTCATGGAGGCTTAGACTTATGACGTTAAGGATGATTGTACTTTAATGGCTTACTGTGGGCTCCATGACTTGAGATGTGGAAATCGGTAAACGGTTGTGTTTGGAAGGGAATTTGAAGTTGTAAAGATATTTTTGGCAATTAGCTTTTTCTGTGGAAATCAGAAACCATTTTGTGGTGAATGGCAGGGCGCTGAAAATGAAGTAGTAGTATGAATGGTTTTGAGGAGTTTCGTGAGGGAGCGAAGAGTTATTCAGAAAAGGTGTGTACCTAATATGATGTTGGACAATCTTGTGTGGAGTTTACGAAAATGGAAGATCGCTACTTCAGTCAGGTGGTTCGTTATCGATGAGGCTTTGATGGGTATGTGGGGTGAAGTTTATATATAGCACATTTGGAATGGGTTGCGCTTTTAACATTTGAGTCTTCGAGATAGTACGTTTAATCTTTCAGGCTACTGGAGTATGATTCCAGCAGGTCGCGATGAGCCGATAAGGAGCGACAACTTGTTGGGTAGTTTTGCGATTTATTCAGGTTCGAGAAAGACAAGATCGTGAAATACCTTGAAGTCCGATCCTTAATATTATGACCAGTGAGAGTAGGACAACATATGTATGAGTGCCAAATGGTCATGGAGTTTTGCAGTTGTTTGGGATGAGGTAGTAGGGTGATGGTTGTAACCAGGAATTGGTGATGTCTTTAGGACATATTTGGGAGTGTAATTCATTAAAGTAGTAAGGAGTTTCCGAGAGGATGTATAGAAGACTAGTGTCATCGATACCGGATGAACGTCCTTGCCTGAAGATCTATGAGAAATGATTTATAAGTAATGTGTATATGTTTGGGATGTGTGAATGTTTGGTTATTGAAGTATTCTTTAGGGTCGTTACAGTTATATTTAGGGTGAAAGGATTTTAGAAGATTGGGTAATCCTGTTTGGAGAGCGAGAATTATGCGGTGTTTTTGAGTAGTGGGTAAAGCTTTGGAAGAGTTGGGTTGATTATCCCGCGTAAGAATTGTGGAAAGTCGGTTGATCAAGCAAAGTAATGTAAATGGGATTTGACATTTGGGAATCATCGAGGAACAGGGTAAGCAATGTTGGTTGAGCGATGTTTTCTTGCAGCGAGAAGAAGGTGAAGATATCATGTCGGAAAGGTGGGAAACCTGACAGTAAGAAGTTTGGCAAGTGACACAAAATGTGGAGGTATGCTTTAGATTTTGCTGTTAGCAAGTTTATAAATCCATAGAATGAGTATGAGTCAGAGAATTTGGCATTTCGGTGCGGTGTGAGTGTTGATAAATATAAATCGTGCGGCTGACTCAAAGGTTCACGCCTCAAATCAGTAAGTCAGTCGTTAGAAGTGGGTTTGAAATCCTCAAGGAAGAAGATAGAGGTGTCGGGATATAGTGTTTGGAGCGCAGGACTATAGTGTCAGTTTGGCAATGTGTGAAAAGGGGATTCCAAGTGAGTCCGGTGTTTCGTGCTAAACTATTTGGAAAAGTTTGTATGAGCTTGGTCACTCTGTGTTGAGCGGGTAAAGTTGGGTTTGTATTGCGCATGTGGTCAGGTGATTGTGGATGCAACGAGAAATGGAAGTATGAGTCGCAATAGTTGGCCAGTTGGAACTGGTGGTTTACGAGGGTTTTGGAATTTTGAAAGTTTCTACCAAAATGTGAGAAGTTGAAGTGATGACATCGGAGCGAGGTATATTAGCGTGTGATATTTGGATAATGTCGAGGAGTTGAGATTAATGTGGGTCGAAAAAGAAGGTGCTTCAGCGTTGGACTTATGATGTACTGAGAGTGGTTGCTTGCAATGGCAAGTTGCATGATGAAGAAACTCGTGATTGTGAGATATAGGTGATGTCTACAGTTGACGATGGGTTATGTTGGTGAGTGTAGTAATTGTGTAATCAGTGATGCCTGTTGTCGTGGTGTTAACTCCAGTAAAATTTTATCGGTTATGGAAGTTGTTGTAATAGAGGGGTAAATCTGATGGTTACGTGTGGCTGGGTATTGATCAGAATGGTTTGGTTAATCGAATGGTACTATCTTGGTTAGATTGGGAATTATGAGTCTTTAGTCTCAAGCGGTGACAAATGTAAAGTTTCCAGTCTCGTATGGGAAAGGTGTGATCGATTCAGAAAGAAAGGGAAGTTAAGACCTAGATTTGTTGGGACGTTGCTATTGTCGAGCGAGTTGGGAGAAGTAGCCTACAAGCTAAATCTACTGAAGATCTGAGTGGGAATCATTCCTCATTCCATGTGTTTAATCCGAAAAGATGTTTTGTGAAAGCAGATGTGGTGGTGCCTTTGAGCGATATTCGAGTAGATGAGAAACTACGTCATGTTGAGGAACCTGTGAGCATTTTAGATTGTAAAGTGAAGGAAAATTGAGGAGCAAGGAAATCCAACTGGGGAAAATTCAGTGGCATTTTCGTAAGTGTCCAAAAGCGACTTGGGAGTTAGAGTCGGTTGTGAGGAACCAATATCCCAGTTTATTCGACGAAGGAATTCCGGGGATGGAATTCTTTTGAGGGGAGGATATTGTAATAACCAGATTAAAGAATGGAGAATTTAAAGTTGGGTAAAAGAGTAAAAAAGGGCCATAGTAAAAGGGCTAGAGTGCAAATGGGGAAATAATAAGAATTAACCCTAGGATCTTGTATGGTAGGGTTGGCGGCTGGCATTTTGGAAAAAGGGAGAGAAAGAGGACTGGGAGAAATCGATCAAAGGAAGAGCAAGGAAGGAGCTGAGTGGGTGTTCTTCATTTTTATCAGGTAAAACCTAAATCCTAATCTCCTATTTTGTAAGAGTCTAGCTTTTATTTCTAAATCTGTTAATGGGAGTTTGAAATTAAAGTTAGTGCTGAAGTTGGAAATCCCTGGATTTAGTTTTGAATTTGAAATCAGTAGAACTGGGTAGAAATTAAATTGGTTAATGGATTGTTTATTGAGTTAGAATTTCTGCATCAGTTTTAGAAGGATTGATTAATCTGTTGTGGGAGTTCGGGGGTTTAATTTTCGATCTGAGTAAATATCGGAACACCTGGGGTTTTGTTCGACAGTCCGGTCGACACCCATGGACACCGGTCGAAGCTTTGGTATCGGTCAATGAGGAGCATACCCCGGTCGATGGAGAATTTGGTACCGGTCGAGTATATGGTTAGGGTCGACACCGGTCGGGGGGGGGAGGCATACCGGTCAATCCCCACACCCGGTCGAATGGTGGGTGTTACCCCGGTCGGTGATGAAGAATTTCGGTCGGTGAAATAGGAGAAGGAGACCCCGGTCTCTTGGGCCAATACCGGTCGGCTTAGAGAGCCCCGGTCCCGAAGCAAGGTGCATGGGCCGAAGCCCATTCTCATAAGTGGTGGGTTAGTTGCATGGCCCATCCCAAATCTTGTGGATTAGAATTATAGAAATAATTAATTTCTCATGTTGGTGGTTAGGGGATTAAGTTGGTTAAAGGTTAGATGTCGTAGGGTAAGGTCGTCTTTTTAAATAGAAAGAAATGGGTGTTCATCGGTCGATGTTTCCTTTATAGGTCTCGAACCAAATTGTAAGAGTAGACGCGAGTCTCGAGCTAAGGACGACAGGTGAGTTTTTCTAAACTAAACCTTTTGATGATGAAAGTATGTGAAGTTTATTTCAAACTTTGATTTATTTATGATGGCATGATTTTATTAAATCGTTCAAGTATGTTATAAATTGTGGTTGTTAAATGTATGCATACATTATTTGTGGGTTATGTGACCTAAGTCGGGGAGTGTGGCCCGCCTACTCCTGCCGGGGAGTGTGGCCCGTTTATGTCGTTGGGGGTATGTCCCAACATTAAGGCAGCGCGAGTTAGACACATCGTCTTTGACGGTCGTGTGGTCCGTAGCGTGTTTTATTTATGTGAAGTTATCAATTGTGGTTTTAAATTCTGGAAAGTATTTTGTTGTTATCTATTAGAGGGATCTCACTAGACCTATGGTCTAACCCTCGCTCTTTCAAAACTAAAAATCTTTTCAGGAAAGCGTGAAATTATTGAAATCAGATAAGGGCAAGGAGAAGATGTAGCGGAAAGAGTTGGGAGACTGTCATCTTAGATATTCCTTGTTATTATCTCAGTTGTGTAGGTTGGCTTTGAAATTCCTGAAATTTTATTGTAAGTTTGGGGCCGTTTTGGCATGAATTTTATTTATATTATTAAGATTTAAGTTGCTAGTTAGTTGCTTCTGGTTGGGTTGTTACATTAATCATCAATGGTCCAGTAAAACCAATGATCAGAGTACAGGGTCATGCTGAAACTGAAACATCTCCAGAAATTCCTGATAGATTCATCCCTAAACCTTATCAGTACTTTACTGAAAAATAGAAAGAACAGTACAAGACAGATGAAGAGGCTCTTATTTATCTGACCATGGAAATTCCGAATGACATCTGCAGCCGAGTAGACAGTCGGAACTCTGCAAAAGAAGTCTAGGATGAACTATCAAGGCAGTTTGAAAGAAGTGAAGCCTCCATCCAAGCTAAGCAGAATCTATGCATAAATGCATACGAGGGATTTCACGCAAAAGAAGGTGAGACGTTGCTAGAGACCTACAACAGATACAACATCATTCTCAATGACTTGCGGAGGAACAATATCTCTAAATCAACTTCAGAGATAAATTACAAGTTCATCAAGAACCTGAATCCTGAATGGAAGAACTTTGCCATTAACCTTCAGATGTCAAAGAACATGGCTCAGGAAAACGTCACTGATATATTCTCTACTCTTTCTCAGCATGAGGATGAGGTGAGAACGATTAATAATGAGTCCAATAATCTGAAGGAGTCCGTGGCTCTCATTGCTGGCAAAGGAAAGAGTTCAGTTCCGATATCCTCTGCAAGGTCAAAGAAAAAGATGTCTAAAGCTCTGGTTACTGAGGTTATTGAGTCCGAATCTGATACAAGTGATGAAGAACTGGAGATTGATTCTGACCCAGATATTCAGAAGTTTTCTGAGGACTTAGCTCTAATTACTCGACGATTCAAGAAGAGCTTTGGCAAGAAGAAATTCTACTTAAAGCCAAAGTATGACGGATACAAGAAAGAGAAGTCTGAGATGCGATACAAGTCAAGGCATGGAAAGAGAGAGGAAGGCCGAGAAGACAGGAAGGAAGATAGAAGAGAAGGAAAGAGAGAGGAAAAGCATGAAGAAAGAAAGGATGAACCAGGAAGATGCTACAATTGTGGCAAATTTGGGCATTTCTCAAGAGATTGCAAGTTCAAGAAGGTAAAGAACTCAGAGTATTATGCAAGGAAGTCACTCATTGCCAAGAAAGCTGAAGAAGGAAAAGTGCTGATGGCTGAAGAAGAAAACTGGCTGTTCCAAAGTTCCGATGACGAGGAGCAAGCGCACTTCACCCAAGTATCTTATATGGCAAAGTTGGATGGTGACGATGAAGATTCTGAGGCACAATCCGAAGATGCAAACTCTGAGGTAAGTGATAATTCTGAACTTATTGAATCTTTAATGGCCCAAATACATAGTATAAAAGATGAATTTGCTTTACTGAAAGGTAAACTTAGCTCTGCACGGCAATCTGTCTTAAGTTTTCGTGATGAAAATGCTTTATTAAAAGTTGTTGTGGAAGAAAAAGAAAAAGAAAAGGATGGTTTAAAAGTTGAAAAAGATTCTTTAAAAAGAAAAATATCTGGTTTAGAAAAGTATCTTGTGAATCTTAATGCTGAAAAGGGTGAGTTTAAAATCAAATTTGAAGTTTGTTATCAAGAAAGAAATGAAGCTTTCACCAAAATCAAGCAATTGGAGGATATTAATATGAAACGAGGTCAGACTGAGCAGACATTAAATTTGTTGACCAATAAACTCCAAGACGAAAGATTTTATAAACTTAAACTAGGTTTGGGTGTGCCAACTAATGAAATTTTGAAAAAGGCACCGGAGCACTTATATAATTTTGATAAATTCGGCTCCGCAATCAGACCAATTCCTAACATTCATGCATCCTTTGTTGAAACAAGTACTCTTAAACCTTCTACAGAGACCAAAGGTCGAGAAGAAATAGGGAAGGACAAGTCTTGTGAAACTGATTCTCAAAATACTTTTAAAACAGTTGGTTTTAAATACAGTGATTTGAACAAAAGCTATGAAACTCGAAAGATCGAATTAACTGAGTTTGAATCACTGTTTACCACACCCTCCAAAGAATCAGTCAGCACAAACACAGTTCCATCTGAGACTGCATGCAAATATGATGAGTATGAATTGGATGTTGATCCATCTACTATACCATCAGTCTCAAATTCCATTGCTTCTAAACCTTTACTTGTTGAGGAGGTTGAAGAAGAAAATATAATCACGAATGGATCTTGTTTGAAAAACGATAAAACGGAGTTTATTGAGAACATGACTGAAGAAAAGTTTTCTGAAATGATGAAAGCTTCAGACTCTGATCCTGTTTCTAATCTAAAGGAATCAAATTATGCTAGTGATCATACATCTGAATTGATGAAGCAAATTGATATGTTGCAACAGTCTTTTGATGGGGTTGAAGATGAAAACTTTGATCTTAAGTTTAAACTTGAAAATTCTTTGAAAGAAAATCAAGAGCTTTTCACAGAGATCAATGATTTGAAAATTACTTTGTTTAAAAATGCATCAAATGATAAACAGATGTTCAATGATCCAAGTTGGAAAGTAAGAACTAATCCAGAATTTGATGCTCCTGCAAAAACTTCAGTTATTTACTCTGATTGTCCTAAATATCCACCGAGTATTTTTGAGAAGGGTGAGACTTCAAGTAGCTCTAGAAAAGAACCACCCTCTAAGATAGAGACTAACAAGGTTCCTGTTTCTGTTTCAGATATAAAAGGAAATGGAGTTGGGAGGAGTAAGAAGAATAAAGATAATAGTTTGAATAAGAATGATAGGTTATCTAGTGAAACTTTTACTTCAAATAGTTGTACATCAGACAGTGTTATTTTGAAAAGTAATTCTTTTGATGAACATGAATGTAAGATTTGTTCCGATAAATCTAAGTTTATGAATTTTGCTCGAAAGAATCTATATTGCAAACACTGCTGGGATAACTCATTCAAATACTACTCCCCTCCAAAGTCCAAACAGAGTAAGAGAAAAGCTAAAGTGAATCTTAAGTCTAATTCTAACCCTGATTCTTCCACACAACCCAAAGTGTTTCGAGCTAAGGTTGCCAATCCTAAATCTAAGAAGCATTTTCAGGAATTAAATGTTAAGATGGTTTGGAAATGGGTTCCAAAACCCCGTTATGAATGGAGAGTTAAAGTTAAACCTGCTGATATTCCTGAATTGCGTGAAGCTAACCGCGAAGGACCCATCTTGATATGGGTACCTAAGCAAAACTAATTGTCTCTTTTGCAGGCCTGTCGACTGTGGGTGATAGATTACAGATGTTCACGCCACATGACAGGATTCAAGCACCTCTTGCATAATTATGTGGAGGAGCCTGCCGGAGCAGTTAGATTTTCCAATTCTGAAGCAGAGGGACACGTCAGAGGATATGGAATGCTCGATAATGGTGTTGTGAAGATTCAAAGAGTGTTATATGTTGAAGGACTTGATCACAATCTGTTTAGTACCAGTCACTTTTGTGACATGAAATATCAAGTCCACTTCATAACCACTCATTGCTATCTAGAGGATCCCGATGGCTACGAAGTTTTCAAAGCTGAACGCCATGGAAATCTATACTATGTCGATTTTCCAACACTGTCTGCCATACGTCCAGTATGTCTAATAGCCAAAGCTTCTAAAGCACAATCGTGGACGTGGCATCGACGCTTGTCTCATCAAAATTTCAGATCTATAGCTAAGCTACAGAGACAAGGTCTGGTCAAAGGTCTACCAGAAATGAGGTTTAGAAAAGACTCACTATGTTCTGCATGTGAGATGGGCAAAATGAAGCGAAGCTCATTCAAGTCCAAAACTGAATCATCGACCTCATCTGCTCTGGAACTTCTACATATGGACCTTTGTGGCCCAATGCGAACAACGTCTATCAACGGCAAGAAGTATGTTTTAGTAATGATAGATGACTATTCACGGTATACATGGCTATAGAGTTTCTTCGCAACAAGTCAGATGCGCCAGAATTAATCATCGCTTTTATTAAGCGTATTCAAGTACGTCTTCAATTGCCGGTCCGAACCATTCACAGCGATAACGGCACGGATTTCAAGAATGCCACCTTGCAGAGATATCTTATCTCTGTAGGCATTTCACATAACTTCTCCGCAGCCTACACTCCACAGCAAAACGGCATTGTTGAACGGAAGAACCGCACTCTTGTTGAAGCAGCTCGTACTATGCTTGCATATTCTGAACTACCCATGTACCTTTGGGCCGAGGCAGTCGTGACAGCATGCTTTACACAGAATCGTACCATTGTGGTCAAGCGCTTTAATAAAACAGCATATGAGTTAATCAACAATCGTAAGCCTAACATCAAATTCCTTCGTGTTTTTGGTTGCAGGTGTTACATTCTTCGAGAGCGTCAAGGATTATCAAAATTTGATAAGAAAGCGGATGAAGGATATCTCGTTGGATACTCTCTGACATCCAAAGCTTATCGAATTTACATTATTCGAACTAAGACAGTTGTTGAGAGCATGAATGTCTCCATTGATGAGAATTCTACTAGGACTTCTGGACACAACAGTTCAGAACTCGGAATTAAGGACAAAGCTTCTATTCAATCCAGAATAGAACCAGCTTCTAAAGGATCCTCTTCTTCTAACTCTAACTCTACTTCATCTGAGTTAGATTTATTGTTTATTGATGCCTTCGATGATATTTGTGCAGATTTTGATAAAGGCATATCTACATCAATAACAAGCTCAGAGGTCCCTACTATTTCTGAAGACATGTCTGGACCATCCGAAGAAGTCACTGAAACTTCATCTCCATCAGGTACACCTAAACCGTTAGTTTCTGACTCTACTAATGTTGAATCTGTCTCTGCAGATAGTTCTTCTGGAAATGAAGTCACGAGTACTTCAACTGCTAGTCCAGAAGCTTCAGTATCAGAAACACCAGTACAAGATGTCCCGAGTACATCTGTGGATCTACCTGCTGTGCATGATGAGAACGATACATCAAATACGCAACAAACAGTTGAATCCTTACCAAGCACACATAGTTGGACTAAGGATCATCCCCTGCATAACGTGATAGGTGACGTACAATCTGGTGTCACAACAAGATCTGCATCAGCGAACTTCTGCATGTTTTCAAGCTTCCTTAGTTCCTTAGAACCAAAGAAAGCGTTTGAAGCTCTACGTGATCCCTTCTGGATCTCTGCTATGCAAGACGAGCTTCTATAATTCGAAAGGAACAAGGTATGGCGCTTGATCCCACTACCTAAAGGTAAATATGTTATTGGAACTAAGTGGGTTTTTAGAAACAAAAAAGACAAAGCTGGAGTAGTTGTGAGAAACAAAGCTCGTTTGGTCGCAAAAGGGTACTGTCAACAGGAGGGTATTGACTATGACGAAACATTCGCCCCTGTTGCAAGGATCGAAGCCATCAGAATCTTCTTAGCATATGCAGCGCACAAAAACTTTACAGTCTATCAAATGGACGTAAAGTCAGCTTTCCTGAACGGCGTTCTTCATGAGGAGGTCTACGTGGCACAACCTGAAGGTTTCGTTGATCCTCATCACCCTGATCATGTCTATGTTTTAGACAAAGCGCTTTATGGTCTTAAACAAGCACCGCGAGCCTGGTATGAAACTCTCACTAAATTTCTCTTAGCTTCTGGTTTCAAGAAAGGTACAATTGATACTACCTTATTTCTTAAAAGGCAAGGTGAGGACTTGATTCTCATTCAGATTTATGTTGACGACATAATATTTGGGTCGACAAATCAGAAATTTTGTAAGAACTTTTCAAAGATAATGGAAACAAAGTTTGAAATGTCGATGATGGGTGAATTGAATTTCTTTCTTGGTTTACAAGTAAAGCAATTACCCGAAGGCATATTTCTTAATCAAGCTAAATACATAAAAGATGTTTTGAAAAAGTTCAATATGTCAGATTGTTCTGTCATGAAAACACCAGTGGCTACTGGTACACTCTTAGACGCAGATCCCTCCGGGAAACCTGTTGATCAAAAGGTGTATCGTAGCATGATTGGTTCTTTACTTTATCTGACTGCCAGTCGCCCAGATATAATGTTTGTCACATGTTTTTGTGCGAGGTATCAGTCTAATCCTAAAGAGTCGCACTATAATGTTGTTAAGCGAATCCTTAGATATCTCAAAGGCACTCCTAATTTAGGCCTTTGGTATCCAAAGGATTCTCGTTTTGATCTAACCGCCTTTACAGATGCTGATCATGCAGGATGTAAGCTAGACCGGAAGAGCACCTCTGGATCATGTCAATTTATAGGTGACAAACCTTTGAGTTGGACCTCAAAGAAACAAAACTGTGTTTCAACATCCACTGCCGAGGCTGAATATGTAGCTGCTGCTAGCTGCTGTTCTCAAGTCCTCTGGATGAAGACACAGTTAAGGGACTTTGGATACAACTACAAGTGTGTTCCTATTTATTGTGATTCCAATAGCGCAATAGCCATAAATGCTAACCCGGTACAGCATTCGAAGACCAAACATATAGATGTACGCTATCACTTCATTAAGGATCAGGTACAAAAAGGTGATATAGAAATGCACTTTGTTCAAACTGATTTCCAGTTAGCTGATCTTTTCACCAAGCCGTTGGATGAAAAGAGGTTCCAATTTCTCATCAGCAAACTTGGTATGTTGAACATGTCTTAGACCTTACTCATGATTCTAGGGGGAGTATTATAAGTTTTAATTATGTGTTCATTTTTCCAACTGTTGCTAACAATAGCGGAATCATTTTCACAAATTATTACCATCATTTTTTTATGTGCAGGTTTGTTCAAGTTACTATAGCTTCTAATCACATTGGATTAGAACCCGCACTTCAGTGCTTTGTTTTTCTGCTTTCTGGTTACTTTATGTTAAAAAAAAAATCTTCAGTTGAGGGGGAGCTTAATAGAAAAAGAGCTTATTTGTCAAACTCTTTTAGTTTGAGGGGGAGAATCGTATTGTCAAACACCTAATGTTTTGACTTCTCCAAATTTTATTCTTCATGTAACTGTATTCCTTTGTGCTTTCTTGTACAAAAGCTTGTTGAACAGTATGTTGTTCTTTTAGGAAATTACATGGGATTCAGTGTGTGAGCTTAACAGAACTTCCATGGATTCACGATAACCAGTGTTTCCTACCCAGGAAGTATTCCCTGAGTGATTGAAGGGAGAGGGGTCAAAAGAATTGAGTGATGGTGTGTGAAGAGGTAAAATGGAAAAGAGAGATTGGTTAGAAGTGAGACTTAAAAGAAAGAGGGTGAGAGAACAGAGTAAAAGAGTATTAGACTCTGCACCAAACCACTTTCTGAGTCGGGCAACCACATTATCTGATTGGTTCACATTCTTTGGTGACCATCATTGAAAAAGGCACCTAGCCCATGCCATCTCTTGCATACAACCCCACCAGCTACTCATTATTTTCTTAAAAAGAGAATGTTTCACATTTTCTGGGGACGCAACACATATGCTATTGGTTCTTCATTTGGAAGATACTAATATTGAAAAAGAAGGAAAGTTGCCTCACCTTCGAACCCTTTCTCATGCACATTGAGTCTATGTATAATTTGTTGATGTCTCAACAAGTTTACATACTTTGAGCCTTTAATGAAAAGTAATCATCTATGCTTAATTCTTTCATACACATGCATGAGCACACAGAAATTTGTTTTCTGTCAGAACGTTCATATATAACCATGTGTTATTCGATGATTTAATGGAAGACCTGGGGAGCCAACATCAAAACCAGCTCCTTCTATAGTAACTTCGTGTTACTCAGTAACTTTGTGTTACTGACAGACATTTTAACTGAGTCATTTGTTGATTCAGGGTTACCACATTTTTATTATTTGCATCTGAAAAGATTGAAATAATCACTTTCTCCATTTGGAGAGACTGTTCTTATTTCACAAAGGGCTCGTTACATGAAGACAGTGCTTAATTGAAGTCTTTAATGACAAAAGGGGGAGATTGTTCTGATATGTTTTGATGATGATGATTCTCACCACTCATCAAAAAGGGGGAGAATATACAAAGAGGGAGAATAATCAACAAGGGAGAATACAAGAACTTTTGAAGTCTTGAAGTAAAGATTGCTGAAGTTTTCAAAGATGTCAAAGTGTCGGAACTTATTTGATCTATTAAAAGCCTGACTGAAGATGATCGTCAGAAGGACACTTCAAGTAAGAGAAAGATGAAGACTGAAAGCTACAAGTTTTTGAAACGTTATATCAGATACAGTTTTCAAATGTCATATCTGAAGATATCTGAAGTTTTCAAGAGAAAAGTGAAGACCCGAAGATTATTGCCAAAAAAAAATTAATCTTGAATCCAAAGGGGGAGATTGTTGGATCATAAATTGTATTCAAGATTAAAGTTAAAGTTAAGGGTTTAAACTGTAATTATATTAAAGTTAAATTAGAGGGTCTAAAATGTATTTATTTGATAGTTAATAGGGGTTAGTTTGTAAATGGGACTCAAGCCCATTAGGAAGCCCATTAAGCTTAAAGCCCATATGGCCTAAGTATTTAATATTTTTATTATTAGGTTTTTAGGGTTAATCTCTCAATTATACAATAATCATATTAGAGAGAGGTAGCCGTTTTCTCTGTAATCCTACATTCAAGGTATCAAGAACACATAAGGTTTTCATTGATTATTCAAGGGATTGATATGTTATTCTTATCTTTATATCTCTTGATCTTTATTGTTTGTGTGTTTAATTATCAACTAGATTAAACTGGGTTAACATGGATCCACGGTATAAATTTCAGCTTGTTGAGTAGGGTTATGAGAAAGCTTATGGGTAGGGGTACAAATCCGAGTTGGCAATAATAAAGGAGAAATTGTTTTCATTGTTTAAAGAGTATGTAGATGAGTCAAATTTGAATAAATCCAAAGTTGATCAACCTAAGAATGGCTCGTTGGACTCTCAAGAAGAATCTCAAGATGTGCTAGATGCACCTTCTGCTTCACTTTTGATGGTATGTTATATATTTACTGTTTTTTATACATATTCTATTTATCTCCTAATTGTTTGTTGTTTATCAGGACTTTGATGACTTTTCAACCAAGGTGACTTCTCAAGCCGTTAAATCTAAGCTTGAATGTTATTTAGAGGAGAAGCTCACGCCTCGCGTGAAGAATATAAACATTTTGGACTATTAGAGAACTCATGAGATTCGGTTTCCAACTTTTGCTCGGATGGCTAGGGACATCTTAGCTATCCCAATATCAACCGTGGCATCTGAATCTGCTTTTAGCATTGGCGGTAGGGTTCTTGATGCTTATAGAAGTTCGTTGGAGTCTTCTACGGTTGAGGCTATTATTTGTCTAAGAGATTGGGTTTATGGAGAATGTTTGTTCTAACTTATTATTTGTATATTTCGTATTATCATATAAAACTATTTATTTGGTATAACTAAGTTAGTTAATTTATTTATTTCTATAGCACAAATGGAATCGCAACTTGAGGCGTTATGTGGAGCAATCATGACGGAGAAGATGGAAGATCGAGAGGAAAGTAATACCGAGAATGAAGTTGGAGCCGATGAAAGTGCAAGTCGAGTTACTTAGAAACTTTTTTGGAACTATGATTTATTTAACTTTGTGGTTGTGGGAAACTTTGAACTATTTATTTTACTTTTTGGTTGTGTTTTATTAAACTTCGAACAATTTGTTTGACTTTGTCGCGTATTTGTCATGGAATGAAGTAGTTTAAGCATTTTTATTTCATTTAGAATTTTAAATTTAAATGGGTCAAGCCAGGTTCAACCCATTTATTTAACAGGTTGGGTTGAGATAGTTATAAACAGGTCAACCCGCTACCAACCCGTCAACCCAACAGGTTGGGTTGGGTTGAAAATCTCAACCCATTTAATTAAACAGGTTGGGTTGGGTTGAGATTTTCAACCCAATTAATAAATGGGTTGAACCCGAACCCAACCCAACCCAACCTGACCTATTTACACCCCTAGCTTCAATATTGGGCGGGCTATTTAGCCTGTAAAATCTATTAATAATCAAGGTCATGTCACGATGAAAGCCTACCATGATTTTCGTGACTATTTTTATGTGCAAGCTGGTATGGACACGTATGAAGACGGCTTGCCTATACTCACTTTCGAAAACGAAAATTTAGCCCAAAAGATTTAATCGTTTAATTACATTTTAGGCCCACCCTTAAGAGTTCACAAGTCTTTTTTGTTATTGCATATCCAATAACCTAACAGAGGGCTTAGGGGTTGTTTACCAAATTTTCTATTAAGTCAATTTGTCTGTCTGGATAAAAATATGTTTATTGTTTACTTTTTTTTTTCTGAATCAACAGTCTGAATGATAGAAATGACCGATTTACCCTTTAACATGAATTAAAACCCTGTTTGATAATCGATGTAAAAATACATAAAAATTGATGTACATGCACATAAAAATCAATGACAACATCCATAGAAGCAAAAACCGATGTAGAAATCAATATACAAACACATAAAAATCGATGAGAACATCCATAGATGCAAAATTCGATGTTGAAATCGACATAAAAAACACATAAAAATTGATGTACAAGCACATAAAAATCGATGAGAACGTCCATAGAAGCAAAATTCGATGTTGAAATCGATATACAAACACATAAAAATACTAATGTTCAGTTCGTAAAAATCCCTGAAAACACCAATAGAAGGAGGAATAGAACACCCGTAGAAGGAGAAATCTGTGTACAAATCAATGTACAAACACATAAAGAAGGGAGAAATTGATGTACAAATCGATGTACAAACACCTAAAGAAGGGAGAAATCAATGGACAAACATAAAAAAAGGAGAAATCGGTGTAGAAAAAGAAATCAAAAGATAACGTACATAAAGAAGGGAGAGATGGATGTTTGTGTATACAAAACCGACGGTCGCCGGAGATGGCGACGATCGCTGGAAGGAGGCAAAGATGAAACACAAGTTTTCCGGTGATAGAGCAGAGCAAAGGAGGCGTATAATTTTCAATGTTGAAGGAGGCGTGGTTTTTCAATTAGGGGTAGGGGAGTCATTTTTTTGTCTTAATGGGGACAACACCTCATTCCCTACTTAGCGAATAAACCCTTAAGCCACAATTAAACACCCCCAAACGTGTGCGCGAATAAGCCATTTTTGTCATTAAGCTAATTAAGCCACAAGTAAACACCCTCTTAGTGTCTCCCCTATATCATTCTTGCATAAGTTCAATCATCCATTTAGGTCCAACTCATCAGCACCCCACCAACCCTCTTGTCCAGTCCGTGATTGTGGAAGTCGAACAAGGTCTTAGTCGTCATTGTTGCTATGGTATTCCCTTTCACTTTTTAGAGTTTACTAAATTACTATGTGATTCTTGAATTGTGGGGTTTATAATATGTGACTCATATTTTGCAAATTGTTGGGTTTAACATTGTTTATAAGAAATTTGTTTGAAACTATTAAATTGATGCAAATTTATTGGTATAAGTTTCTATCCCTAACGGCTAAAGTCATTATCTAATTGTTGGTATAAGTTTATGTTGTTTCCTTCAAAACTTGACTACACACAGGCATGTTCGTGACATTATATGGGCCCTGGGCGTATGTAAAATCAGGGCCCTCCAAAAAAATTCAATAGATATTTTTATTTGTAAAAAACTGAATACAAGGAATGCTAATAATTCATAGAGGAAAAAAATCTTATTCTTCTTTAGTATAGTTAAGAGTGCTTAAGATTTATGTACTCCTTATTAGGTAATTAGAAATCAAGAGTATAATGTACTAAAAAATGGATAGTTTTGAAGTCCTAATATATAGATACAAGTGTGACCATCTACAATGGTTGGTAAGTTTTTTAAAAGGTAAGATTTTTCTTAGTTCATAACAAGAAATAGTGTTCTTTTGATACAAAAAGAGAACTTATGAAGAGGAAGTAATCGAGAGAGTCAATAGAGATCAATGATATAGAAGATTATCAAGGTTTCTAGACATATAGACAAATGAGGATCATTAAGAATATGGAAAAAAAAAAGTTGATTAAGATCCAATAAGAATAAATAATGAATGAAACATATAATTTGCAAGCTCAATGAATTGTTGCTTGAGCACTTATATATATATATATATATATATATATATATATATATATATATATATATATATATATATTGGTGGTGTGTAGTGGAATCCCAATGAAAGTCAAAACAATTGATGAAAATATTGAAAATTTCTTTTCCTTCTTTTCTTGCTCCACTAAATAAGATGTTAGGATTAAAAGTTTATAGAACATGACATATATAAGAGAAATTACTAAATACATTTAAGAAGGAAATTTTATTTTTTAATCACAAAACCATGTAACACGTCATAACTCATAAGAACAATAGATAGGTCGTCAAACAACAGTACAAGATCATCTGGAGAAACAAAAATATATAGTAATAGCCAACAAAGGCAATTACACAAACTACATAAGCAAATAGCAATAGTCATTATAAACAAAAATAGATAAAACTATCCAACATAAAACATGTAGCAATGGTAGCGGAAAACCGTATAGGTCCACAAAGTGGCCACAATAGCGATACAAGTATACACCGACATTATGATCGCTACAAGTAATAAAGTGGTAAATAAACCGAGATCGTATCCACAGGGATTGGACTTCAAAGTTTCGAGTCCTAAGTTGAGAATACACTGATTTCAATGAGAGAAGAAGGAAATATTTTTTAGCGTGTTTTGGGTTTTTAACAACGAAAACTAAACAGGTAAATAAAAATGGGTATGGGTGTAAGTTTTCATTGAGATATACGTAGTAACAAAATGGTTAGTCACTTTGTAGCACAAAGTGTCTATAAAAAGTCTGATCTCTCGAAAGTGGATTTTTATAGATCCGTCATACAAAATGCCCATAAAGTGTCCATTGTTACTAATTCTTAATATTGCTGATTTAACTAAGTTGATAAAAATTAAGTTCTATCAGTATGGAGATTTATACCCAAATCTCTTTGTGATATAAATCTCGACCGACGTTTGAACCTTAGTAAATCATACAAAACTCGTATCTCTACGTGGTTATCGAAGACTCTCTCAAATTTTTGTGCATCACTTAAGTCGTATTTCGAATACGCCCCTCTCGAGGTCAAGATGTAATATTAACATTTCAAAGTGATCGACTTATCCGCATTGAGTTTAAGTCCCAACTCAAGTGACGAAGCTTAAGAACTAACAATAATGGCAACACCCAAGTGTCGCATACTAGTCTCAAGTTTGACCCACACCAACACCCAAAGAGATGCTTAGCTATAAAAACGAAAGGCATGATAGAAGAAGAGAAATACTTCTTAAGTACTTGCATTAAAATAAAGAAGAAATAAACTACAAACTTAGACGGAAAGTAATGCAAGAAATTTAAAGAATATAAATTAAACTACAACTAAAATAATAAAATGACAAGTAAAATATAGAGAAAACTATGAATTTCTACATTATGGAGCTCCTTGATTGTAATAACTCTAGTTTTGAAAAAAAATTAAAAAGAAAAAGAAAAAGAAAAATAATGAAATGTGATCTTTATGGCTTGCAAGTGAAAGGCCTCAAACGGTCGATGACATTACTAGCTCAAGACCTTGGCTCTTCACCTAGCCAAAACCGACGATAACAATCATGTATATAAAGGAGTTAGACTTGCAAGCATAGATGCAAAAGCAACCGAGAGAAGAAGCTCGTATAAACGAAGTAAAGGACGGCGACAGTTTGGTGAAACGTAAAGAGTTCGACGCAACTTCGGTAAGTGTTTCGTACTCGCCGTCTCATGGATTATTTGTAAGAAAAAAAGGGGGTGTCAAGAGGACTATTTGATCATCTTTAAGGGTATCGTATTATATTAAAGTTCATGGCATTGGATTTATAGGGAGACGCTAGCCACTGCGAAGATCGGTTTGGGCTACAACGAGTACGGTGAGTTATACATGACTTTTTTATAAAAATGGTTGCATGTTTTATTAAAAATTATTTACGAGCTTATTGATATTTTTATGTCGTTTATGCATTAAACGTGAAATATTTTCACATTATTACAAAAAGTCACATTGGCCACGGTTAAAAACCGTGGCCGTAGGCCTTTAGCCACGGTTTTTTTCTTCATTCAAACCGTAGCCTATTCTCCCGTGACTTTTGATACCCTTATCGCCACGTTTAAAATGCGTCACCATATCACATGAAAAATCGTAGCCATAGCCTAAAAACCGTGACCATAAAGGTAATCCAATTTTCTTGGTATTGGAGCATTTTTCCTATAACTGTGGCCATAAACTACTTATTGCCACACAAATTTATATTAATCGTGCCCAATTCATTACATATATATGCTTGAATTTATATAAATGTGGCTATTAGCTACATTTTGGTCACACAATAAATAAAACCATTGCAATAAACTACTTATGGCCACACAATTTGTTTTTTAAGGTGACCAATGATTATCTTATAACCACGTATATTTGTATCAACCGTGACTATAAACTACTTATAGTGAAGCAAATTTCATATTAACCGTGACAAATTCATAGAATGTGGTTACACTGAATTGTTAGAATCGTGGCTATTGAATGTATTTTGGTCACATGAAATAACTAAAACCATGGTCATAAACTAGTTATTGTCACGCAAATTTCATACTAACCGTTGTCATCATAACATTTGGTTACGCTAAATTGTTAGAAATGTGGCTATTGACTAACTTTTGGTCACATGATATAACTAAAAATCGTGACAATACACTACTTATAGCCACATAAATTTTATATAACTTGTGACCAATTCATAACATATCGTTACGTTGAATTGTAAGAAGTGTGGCTATAAACAACTTATAACCATGCAAATTTCATATTAATTGTGGCAAATAAATTACATATGGTTACGTTAAATTACTAGAATTGTGGTTATTGAATATATTTTGGTCACATGAAATAATTAAGACCATAGCCATAAGCTACTTATAGCTACACAAATTTCATATTAATATGGTCAATTCATAACATTTGGTTACACAAATTTGTTAGAAACGTGGTTATTTATTAACTTTTGGTCACACAAAATAACTACAACCGTGACCATAAAGTACTTATAGCCACGTAAATTTTTTATTAAACCATAGCTAATTGACTACCTTTTGGTCACACACATTAACTAAAACATGGCTATTAATTACCTTTTAATCATGCAAAATAACTAAAACCGTGACTATAAAACGCTTTACGAGCCCGGTTAAATTTAGCCATTCATAGCCATCGTAATAGAACTATGGCAATAACTAATCTTCAACAACAGTTTTATCATGTGTAGCAATATGATAAACAAAATTAAAAAATAATAATCAAATGAGAAACATTAAACTAATATTGATAGCATATGAACATGTATAAGTACACCAATAATAAATCTACCACTAGTAATTGTCCAATACATTATACTTTTACTAATTGAAGCTACTCCTCATATGCTTCAGCTTTAGTATCTCATTGTTGTACAATCTTCTTTCTCTTATGTTCTTGCTACCTTCTCGTTAAGTTCCTGTAACAAAGGAGCAGTATTTAGTATGCATAAACCAAATATGAGCACACTCATAAATAACACCAAATATCGTGGTACATCATCCCCGACAAATCCATCTTCCAAATTCACTTCATTTAGACGAACATCCAAAAGTTAGGAACATGATTCATGGTTCAATTTGTGTATGTTCATGTATTTAAAGAGAAAAAAGTGTGATCAATGCCTCAATCATTCCAGTCCCGTTATTGCATACAATTATACAAGTGGCTAAATATCATCCCATCTACCGTTTCATGCTACCTAAAGAGTATAATATAACTCGGGTAAGTCATGAATCTTATTACGTATATCATGACACATTAGATATTTATCCTAGAAAATATGTAAACCAAATCCTAAACAAGGAAGAAAATGTGAACCATTACATAACAATTGATAAGCTACATTGATAGTCTTAACACATCAAAATCATGACCTCATCAACCAGAGAGAACAACATACAAAAGCAATAGTAGCAAGAGTAAGGTATTTACCAATATTGAAATAAACTTGATTGTTATAGCTTAAAGAAAATTGCAATCACTTAATCCTAAAAATACTTTTCATCTTAGTCGGTGGTACCGTTGAAAATTAAGGTATTCATGGTTTGTTTTGGATCAAACCATATATCTTGAGTTCATTCATTTCCAATAACTAGCTTACCTCAATTGCTATAACCCAAGAGATTACTTACCTCAACTAGCCAAAAACTTTGTCACTATCGAATTGTTTGCTCGTTTTTCTTTGCCAATCTTCTTCCACAGTGCCATCTCTGTCTACAAAAAAGATCACCAAAAGTTTACCACCATTGAACAAGCTAAATGTCTAGCTAATACAAATAAAGTGGAAAGAATTTTTTTTAAATAGTGCCTACGTTTTAGGTATTATTGAAAGATATGCATGTAATAGAGCAGAGATGATTGTAACTTAAACCATAAGGTGTTAAAACTTAAACAATACAGTACTATTTTCGTGAATTGACAAACAATATAAATAACTAAATTTATGATTTGTATAATGATTTCAACCAGGGAAAACAAGATCCTAATTGTCGAGTATTCATACCAATACAAAAAGAATTTTAACATATAATGGTGCATTTCTTCACCCAAAGATAGATGATGGTTCTGCTTGTATGTTGGATCAAGAAAAGAAGAACTATTACTCATAGTATTTTGATATGATTACGAGCTAGCTATAATCTAAGCTACTACACAAACATAATTAGGGATTCTAGAGTTTAATTCAAATTCAAGGGAACAAAGGATGTCATTAATAACTAAAATTTGGAGTGATTGACAATATATTTAACAAGAAACTTGGGATACTAAGGGGTCGTTAACCGAATTCTTACCAAGTAAGCGCTTACCAACAAAAATCTCACCCTCGTTTACCTTGTCAGATAACATTCTCGATCATCAAAATGAGTTGTTTGTAATCGTCTCTTACCCGATAAGCACTAACCGGGTAAGAGTTTTCTCCCTCTTTTACAAGCATAAGAACCTTGGTTATTGTCATGTCTCTTACTGGGTAAGATTTTCATCCTTGTCAACACCTGTTCAGCGCTTAGCCAATAAGCGATGGATAAACAACCCCTAAATATGGTTCAAACAAAGTGGCTTAATTATTGATTTAAATGAAAACTTGAGGGTTTTTATAAGTGATCACAATGTGAAACACAAGAAAGATGCATAACACACCCATTTAAAAATTGACATAGTACATAGAACTGAAAATATTTCAATAACAATTACTTCATCAAGTTGTACTCTCGGCATCCTTAAACATATTTGGAAGTAGTGAATATTTTTCTTAGAATCCAGAATATTCTTCAAAAAATTGAAGTAAACAGTTCCAACTCAACAAAATTGAACAAAAAACTATTAAAAGTCCAAACATTTGGTCATACAAGAAGAACACAAGAACATTGAAGAAACCAAAACCCTAAACCAATTAGAGTCGGGTTATCAACAATGAAATTTCAATAATTTTTCAATAACCCAAGAAACAAATAACCAACATCATCATATTTGATTTTGCAGAAAAAAGGAACAAGCACACAATTAGGGTATACCTTCAAGATGATTGCTCATGAAATATGAACCTTGGGTAGATCGATAACCCAGAGCATATTGGCCATAGAGCCTAAGATGAAAAAGGCGATGATATAATTCCTCATTTTGGGTCTGTTTTTTAGAAAGAGTCGAAAAGGAATGAAGGGGTCAAGGCGAGAGAGAGAGAGGGGGAAATGAAAAAAAAAATGAGTTTCAATTTAGGGAAAATTCAAATTTTGAATATTTTTGGTGAAAATAAATCATATAAATAAATATACTACATACTCTACATTAATATTTTTAAATGGTTTTCTGTAAAATTATTAATATAATATTTTTTTTTCTTAATAACCATGCATTTTATTATAATTTTGACCTTTTATATTTAATATTTAATATTATTAAGGGTGAATTGTGGATTTGGTCATGTGGTTTAGTGATTTCTTTGACCATGGTCTTCATTCTATGTTTACTGTGGATTTGGTTCTTGTGGTATTCAATTTATTTTGGTCATGGTTCTTCTGACTAACACTTCCATTAACTTTGTTAAATCAAGGACCATTTTAGCCATTTTGCCTATTTTTTGTCCTTTTTTGATAAGAAAAATATAAACAATATTTTTATTAACACATGCACACACACATGTATATAAATATATATATATATATATATATATATATATATATATATATATATATAACGATATTAAAATAAATAAAATAAGGCATTATTGTATGATTTAATTGTTTAATTTTTTTTAAATTAATTATATTAAATACGATTTAATTTTATTATTTTATTGTAATTGTGAAAAAAGATATAGTTTTATTGTTTTAATGTAATTAAAATTTCAATTTAAACAAATCAGATCATAAAACTATATCTTATTTATTTAGATCGAATAAAATAAAATATGGTTTTATGATTTGATTTATTGAATTAAAATTTTAATTAAGTTAGAAACGATTTAATTATATTGTTCTTTTACTATCATTGCAACAAATAAGCTTATTGTTGATATTTTAACACCAAAAATCATTGAAAACCGTTGAGAAATGAACTATAATTTTATCATCTTTAAAATTAGAAGCTCCACTTTTCATATTGTTTTTCAGTCAAAAACTCAAAATCAATTTTCATATTGTTTTTAGTATGATAAAATTAAAGTTCATTTCTCAACGGGTTTTGATGATTTTTTTGTGTTAAAATATCAACAATAAGCTTGTTTGTTGCAATGATAATAAAATAACAATATAATTAAATCGTCTTTACCTTAATTAAAATTTTAATTCAATAAATCAAATCATAAAACCATATTTTATTTTATTCGCTCTAAATAAAATAAGATATAGTTTTATGATCTGATTTGTTTAAATTGAAATTTTAATTACATTAAAACAATAAAACTATATTTATTTTTCCACAATTACAATAAAATAATAAAATTAAATCGTATTTAATATAATTAATTTAAAAAAAATTAAACAATTAAATCACACAATAATGTCTTATTTTATTTATTTTAATATCGTTATATATATATATATATATATATATATATATATATTTATATACATGTGTGTATAAAAATATTGTTTATATTTTTCTTATCAAAAAAGGACAAAAAATAGGCAAAATGGCTAATATGGTCCTTAATTTAACAAAGTTAATGGAAGTGTTAGTCAGAAGAACCATGACCAAAATAAATTGAATACCACAAGGACCAAATCCACAATAAACATGGAATAAGGATCATGGTCAAAGAAATCAATAAACCACATGGACCAAATCCACAATTCACTCTATTATTAAATTTTTATTTAAAATAATAATTTTTAGATGTAGAATATTTATTTAAAATTAGAGTAAACTACAAATTTAGTCCATGTGGTTTTTTGTTTGTAACACTTTTTTCGTTCTTATAGTTTCGCCATTAAAACATGTAAAAACGACTAGATTTGGTTCCACCCTCTAACGAGCGTTAGAAGAACCCGTTGAATGAGTGGCATTTCGAATCTTCTATAATATAATGTCATTTCTATAAAAAAAAAGTCAAAATTTAATTAATATATAATTATATAATATATGTATTTATTTATATACAAAATGACAAGGACCAACATTGTAAATAAATGTCAAAAAATAAGTTCTAGAACCTCGCCGTTGGGACCAACATTAAAATGAAGCAACATCTTTGCCTATTATAACTCGTCGGCCAGAACTAACGACATGCAATTAGATATGAATGTAATGTTTAGCCTGTATTTGATTATGTTTATCAGTTAGATATAAATTCAAATACGCATCTCTAAAAAGTTGTATTCGTGCAGCATTTACTTGTAAAATTGAAAATTATGTAATTTAACATTAAATAGTAGTATATAATGCTTAAAAAGTTGTTTTTAAGACTTTAAACAAATGCTTTATAAGAGAAAGGACCATGCGATAAGTTAAACATTTTACGAAAAAGCGAGAAGTCTCAATATTATATATGATTACACATCATTTGGTGTGTTTAATCATATATGATTAAGTGCCTATATATTGTCAATGTAACGTGTATTTAATCACATATGATTAATTTGTGTATCATATATGATATCACACTTCTCGCAATCTCGCAAAATGTTTAGCTTCTCGTTTGAACCTGCCTCTGCTTTATATTATAATGTGTCTGTGTGTGTATATATATATGCGAAATATCGTGTGAGAAGTTAAGATTAACATGAGAAACGTGAGAAGTGTGAGAAGTGGATATGACGATTTAAGTTTTGGGCGGTTGAGTTAGCTAGATAAATCATTAAATTAGCAGCCCAAAAATGGGTTAAACGAGTTAGCAAAATTTTGGATTTGAATTTTTTTGTGAATTTTTGATTTTTGATTTTTAATTTTTATAAATGTTAAACGGTTTAAATGGGTTAGCAGGTTAGTGGGTCAGACGGTTTAGCAGGTTTAATGAGTTAAGAGGATAAACGGGTTATTCGTGTCGTGTCAGGTTAAATCAGGTCGTGTTCAGGCTGGAATTTTCTGAACCGTTTATTATGCGGGTCGTATTCAGGTTAGGCACCATCAACTCATTTAACTTTGAATTCCGACACGATACAATACGTTTTTCAGGTCTACTACACACTAACACCGTTAAAAATGGCAAAATCAAAGGTATTATGAATTTATGGTCAGTTTTTTTTCTTTTGTTTTCTGTGAAATAATTAAAAAAAATATAGTTTTCTTAAATATATGAGTAAATTATAAATTTGGTCTATATGGTTTCTTGTTTATAACACTTTAGGTCCAAACAGTTTCATAATTCTAGTTTCAAAATTATTTCATGAAACTGTTTAATTTGATAAAAATATTTCACATATAATTTTTTTCTTGATTAAATTGTTTTATATATTTTTGTTTTTATGTAAAAATAAAATTGTTTCATGTATTTTCTCATTATGATTAAATTTGTCTCATATATTCTTGACTAATGAAGCCTCATATATTTTTGATGAAATGTTTTCATATATTCTTGACTAATCAAGCCTCATAATTAAAAAAAAAGTGAAAAAAAGTAAAATTATGATTGGTTGATTTGAGTTTGCACGGTTTGCACAAGTTAGATGGTTTGCAAATGAAACCACCGTAGTGAGGTTCAAAGGAAAACCTCAAAAAAAAAAAAATGGAAAACTGAGGAACACCCTGTAGCCCTTGAAATGGACGGTATGCACTTGTGTATACAAGTGATTAAAGTTGTTTTTTTGGTTTTTACGCACATGTGCATATGCACGTGTGCATGTTACAAATTATTTGTATGGACAAATGTATATCGTCCAGATGAAGAGCTACTAGGGTATTCCTCAGTTTTCCGTTTTTCTGAAGTTTTTTCCTGAACCTGACCCTATATATATGTATGTGTCTGTATGTGTGTGTATATATATATGAGACTTTTTTTAGATCTGTATAACTTGTAAGATGCGTGAGTACCAATTTAAATCATAAATATTTAATTGAAATATAAAATAAAAAACTCTCTTTTTTTTTGGGGGGGGGGGGGGGGGGAAGGAGTATCCCATACCATATTGGACCCAGACTAATCTCCGAAAAACAGGCCTTTGACCCACGGGCATTCATCCCGTGGCCACAAGGATGACACACGTGCCAATATTTGGTTTTTCATCTCCTTGTCAACAATAAAGGGATTTGATGGTTTTGGTTATTTTTTTGTTGATATGATCATTGGAACTTGGAAGTGGTTTATGGAGTTGAACATTTTTATGGTTTCTATGAAATTTATTCTTGGGCTTTCGGTTTCTTGTAAGGATCTCTTTTGATGGGCTTGATTCCTAGTTTGTGTTGGGCTTTACTTTTTAGTGGAGGTATAAACTATTGTTTTTAGTGTTAGTTTAAGACCTTTTTTGGTGTTCTTACCCAAACATTTCCTTGAAAAGTATTATGTTTTGTAAATTGGGTATGCCCTTTTAATTTGTAATTTTTTTAATAAGGGGGTGTTTGGTTGGGGGTATTGAGGGGTAAGGAATGAGAATGATAATGAAAACTGTTGTTTGGTTTGATATAATATAATAGATTCATTACCCCAAACCCTTTAATTTTCATTCCTGACCAAATTGGGGGGAATGAAAATTTTATTCCCGCTTAGTCATCTTTTCTCATGCGTTCCTTCATTTGTCGATGTTGAATGTAAAATATTTTTTATTTTCATGTTGGATGTCACATATTTGTGTTAAAAATATTATATAAAACATTTTTTTATTAATTATATTAGTTTAACCAAACAACATCAATGCAATGCTCATTCCTATTCCCATTCTCGTGCATTCCCATTTTCATTTTCATTTTCATTCCTTATAATGAACCAAACGCTCCCTAAAGTCTTTCTAGGGGTTCCGTCCTCTTTCAAAAATAAAAAGTGGAAGTTTGACGGGTTTTTAAAAATACATATTACTTTTACCAAATGATTGAATCAAGTTTTACAAACTAATCTGAAGTATAAATGGACTATTTTTCCATATTATATTGCATTTGTTTTCAGTAATATAATAGTTTTAATTTAAGCATAAATAAATAAATTTTGATTTTTATTACACTTTTTGTACCATAAATTATTAATATTAATAAGTTAAAAATGTTGAAGAATATGAAATGTTTACAAAATATTTGATGTATATGTAATAAATTAAGAGAAACGGTAATACTATACACATAATAGAAATAGATATATAAATTATTGTTGGGTTACATAGAATAATCAAATTCATAATATATAGTTACTCTTAAATTTTAGAATCATTTAGTTAATTTTTAATCACATAGAATAATAAGGATTGTGACTATAAACGTGGATCTATATTAACCATGACCTTAGATGTATTTACCGCTACACAAATTTCATATTAGTCGTGGCCAAATAATGACACATATTAAGCTTAATTTTTGGCTAGTAGTTACCTTTTGGTCACAAAAAAAAAAAAAAAAAAAAAACGTGACCAATTCAAACATATGGTTACGGTTTAATTTTAGAACCTTGGTTATTTATTACTTTTGGTCATTCAAAATAATAAAAACCGTGACCATAAGCTATGTATTTGTCACACGAATGGAATTGTTAGAACTGTGACTATTCGTTACCTTTTAATCACATAGTATTGTTTTTACGATGGTCGTAAATATATTTTATAGCCACCCAAATTTCACATTAACCATGGTTAAATCATGACATATGGCTACACTTAGTTTATAGAACCGTAGCCACTAATTACCTTTTGGTCACAAAAATAATTAAAACCATGGCCACGAACACTTATGACTTTTAGCCATGTTTAATAAATTTATGTGACAATATATATTTTGCTTTTGGTCACATAAGATTGGTTTCATGCGGCAATATGTATCTCTATGGCCATAGACAATAACCGATAGAACATAAAGCCATGGCTCCAACAAAAAGTCGTGACTATATGTCTATCTATGGCGATGGTTTTTGACCATTACTTGTCACGATAAAAAAACCATGGCCATAGGAAACCATTTAGTCACGGTTTTGTTTAGATCATGACTTTATGTTTGGATGTGTTTGATAATAGTCACAGTTGTGAGTTAAACCGTGGGTAAAACAACACTTCATTTTTATTTATGGCTTTTAGCCACAGTTCTAAACCCAAGCGTGACTAACTTGTATTTCTAAAACCGTGGCAAAAAGTCATTTTTGTATAACTTCCTCAAATTCAACATTTCTTGATCATCTCCCCCTTTTTGATGATGTAGAGCATAGAAATCATCAAAACTTCTTCAAGAAATGTTCATTTTATTCTGACCACTGATTTGTCCATATGAGCCTCTGAACATCCATCAATTCATAACGTATTCATCTAAATCTTTTCAAATTCAGACAAATAAGAATGTAAACCTGAATCAACAAATGAATCAGTTAAGATGTCTGTAAGTAACACGAAGTCACTTAGTACAATGAATGTACTGTACAAGGGGTTTTATTGATGTTCACTCCCCATGTATTCCATACAATCATCGAATAACACAAGATTATCCTATGAACATTCTGATAGAAAAACGAATTTTCTGTATGTTCGTGCTTGTGTATGAAAGAATTAAAACATGATTGTTTATAAGGCTCAAAATGTGTAAACCATTGAGACAACAACAGTAATACACGGACTCAATTGTGCATGATCGAAGTGCGAAGGTGGGGCAGACATCCTTTTTTTCAATATCCACATCTTTCGAATGAAGACGAGATAGATTATGTGTTGCGTCCCCAAGAAAATTGAAACATCTCTTTGTTAAGAATGAAATGAGTAGCTGGTGGTGTTTAAATCAAGAGTTGACATGGGCTAGTTGCCTGTTTCAATGATGTTCATGAAAGAATTGTGAAACAATAGTAATATGGTTGCCCGACTCAAAAAAAGTTGGTGAAGAGTTTGATATTCTTTTACTCTGATCTCTCACCCTCTTTCTTTTTAACATTGAGCTCACATCTAACCAAACTCTCTTTTCATTTTATCTCAACACACACCTACACCCAGATATTGACTCATCCCCTTTCGATCACTCAAGAATAACTTCTTGGGTAGGAAACACTGGTTAACGTGAATCCATAGAAGTTCAATTAAGCTTACATAATTCCCATGTATATTGTCCTATAAGCAAAACGTTGCTCAATTGGTTTAACTTTGTCAGTTAAATCACAATATGAACTATATGTCAGATATATGTATGCTCAGTAAGATAATCATGAAGATTTGAGCATTTTAATCATTAAAGATTTTCTCAAAACAAGTATATTGAATGAATGAAATAAATACAAAAGACTTGTTTGAGAATCTGACAATGTATGTAAAAGATCAAATATGAATGATTTATCATTAAAAGCTTAGGTCATGAAAAAATTGGATGTTGTCTATAAGAACAATTATAGACATTCTTGAAAGAAAAGTTTTGAATGAAATAACACTCAAATATCAATGAAGTTCAAACGAGGTTTATTACCATCGAAAAATTGGTTCATTTTGAGACATGGTTATAATAAAATCAACAAAAATACTAAACCGGTGTGTATGAATACTTGACAGTGTATGGAAAAGATAATACATAAGTATATATCTTTGGAAACACACGGTTTGTTAAACATTAAAGCTTATAAAATGAAAACATTTAAAATCACACTTCTGTTTTCATGAAATCTGTTTAAGAATCAAGAAGTGGTTTGAACATTTAAGAAAAAATGTTTTCATGTCTGAAAGTTGTTCTTCTTTCAAATACAATGAGATTAAGATTAGAATAATCCTTATGCTCTGCTTAAATATCATAAAGTCATCTCCAAAGTCATGATTGATATGATCATGTAAGCTCCCCCTCAAATTCTGCATTCAGTCAAAAAGTCGTCAAAGTACAAAGTCTTGTTCACAAACGTTATTGAATAGTAAAGACATGAAAGCAGTAAAATTGTTAAGAACAAGTTCTAATCAGATATAATCAGAAGTCAATTACTCCCCCTGAAAATATTCATTCGCAATATCATTAGTAGAGGTAATATGTATACTCCCCCTTTAAGGTTGATCATCTCTTTTGATGCATTGGAGTATACTTTCTTTTGATCATTGAAGTACGAGTCCTAAACTGTTGTGTTTAGAAGTCAAACTCATTGACATTGAGGTCCGAGTGTTGAGCTGATTTACTCAGAAGTCTATCTTCTCAGCATTGAGGAACGGGTTTTGAACTGTATTGTCCAAAAGCCATGGTTCCTTTACTTCCCCTAGACTTGAGGTGCCTGCAACACAGATGAATCTTTTGGCTTTGGTACCTACTTGTATTTGGGTCCATATTTGTTAGTTGCAGTTCTATTAGGAGTAATATAATAAGAACCATACCAGTAATGATCAGAAGTTTTATGAACAAAATCATTTGCACGATGTAACACCCTCAAATATGGAAATAGCAACTAATTTAAAATTTTCTAAATACATCAATAAATGGTTCATAAACAATCACAATTTAAGGTTTAACCTCAACACACACAATTTATTCTCTACATACAGTCTATAACAAGGACGGGTGCTACTAGAACCCAATAATAGTCGCTATCTCCAAATTACGGAAGACTTCACCAATTACTTACACATGTGAAAAACTAAAGCACAACACATCTCTTCATAGTACTACTAGAACCAAACCCTCAACTGGAACCTGATGCACATGTCGACAAATAAAAAGGTTAGGCATAACGCCTAGTGAGCTCATGAGTTTTCAATATATATAAATTAATCGTTTACAAAGAAAGAATGCAATTAAATCATAATCTTTCAAAATGATATGCTTTACCTATGAAAATGACTCGTTTATCAATAATTAAGCATTTTAAACGAAAGAGACACCGAGTTAATCGTTAACCAAACCAAACTGTTTTACGGGCGAAGATCCCAATATAAAACGTTCTTTCGTAAATTTAAGTTCAACCCAAAACTTGCTAAAAAAGAAAATAGAGAGAGGACTTCAAATTTTATAAAACACGGGTGAAATGTTATATCTCGAAATACCCAACACGGGTGGAACATGACACACAACTCATAAAACCATAGATGAAAACCCATATAAATAAATATCGCTATGAACACGAACATTAGACCCAAAACTCACGCAACCATAAAATGGAACGAAATCAAATATCGAAACGTGGAGATGACGTATTTCATTCAAACCTTAATATACGTGGGGGAACCCAATATTAAGGCCATCATTTACCGTCGACCACACAACCAACGATAATAAAGTATGACGTTAATATTTAAAATGCTAACGAATGACGACGGGGGAGACCCGTTTCCATCTTGGGTGACGAGAACATGTAAATGGGGTCACCCGTGATCTTACTGGATTTCACCACATATCCCGAACCTAGTTCCCATGCCATGCCAGACATCACAATCCTCGACCCGTTTATGCCTCTGGCCATACTCCGTCGAGTTCCACCCCAAAGACTTACGGACATGGGTGCCTATCCAGTCTAGACGAGTTTCAACTCAGCAGCATTGCACCACCTATTGCCTACTCGCTAGCGAACCCAAACGGTCAATAATTGTAACCAAAATCTCAGGCCCTACAAAACAGACAGACTTACGTGCCTGTGGATCCAAGACGACACTATTTAACATTACATGACTCCAATTGAATGACCAAAGCACCCAAAACATGTAACTCCCAAATGACATGAATTAAACGCCATCATACTCCAAAACTCCACAACTGTTTTTAAACCGGACAAATGCCCTCAAGACTCCATTTAGTCAAAAGCGAGCCAACGACCCAATAGTTTACGTAAATCTCCAACGAAAGCATTTGTAAACATTAAAACACGTTTAACCAACGGTGATGTAGACACAACGACCAAAAGTATAATTAACTCAAACTCAACATTGGTTTAGGCAAACCATTTTCCAAATGGACTCTTTACCCTTATATTTCCAAAATGCCTCAAAATATAATTATATACATTTTCCAAATAGTTGTAAGTTCAAGTTCATATAAATGACCTTTACATCAAATGGACTCCATCTATATATTATATCATCAAAGAAACATATCAAAATGATTTATTTGTCAAAATGACCAAAAATCACAAAGTTGCGTGTTACATAGGTTTATAAAGTTAGATATATCCAAATAACCAAAACTTATCAGCAGTTAACAATTTCAGGTAAAACACAAACACTTTAAAATAAACATTTTGGCATATACACCGTTTTCACAAATCAAATTGAACTCACCTCGCTAGATTTTGGGTAAATCTAGGTTTTACCCCACTTTGAGCTCCTTTGAAGAAACTTGAATCCACAAGCCAAATCTTCCAAAAACCTAGATCCATAAGTTTTCAACCATAAATACTCACATTCAACCATAAAGAATCATTCCCCAAACATTAAACATGAAAACCTTAACTTATACCTAAAACCCTAATTTCCATATATGAAGAAAAGGGAATATTACCTTTACCATAGATCGAATTCATCAACTATACTTCCCTAGGTCACCCAAGTGAGTCACCACTACAACTTTTTAAGACAATGGAGAGGGTCTTGAAGAGGGTTTGATAAAACCTTAGAAAGTTGGTGATGAAGATGATAAAGTGGAGAGATTGAGCTCAAGCTTCCATAACCTTGTTGGATGGTGAAGTATCACTTGAAATCCCGAGATATTGAGTATTAAAAGCTCAAAATCAACAATGGTGGTCATGAGGTTCGGTTTAGAGAGAAAGGAGAGGGTAGGGTTGAAGGAATGAAAGAGAAAAAGTGAAAAAAATGGCTTAAAAGAGGCTTGGGCCCGACGACGAATATGCCCCGCGAAAGTGACATATGTCACTTTCGCTGGCACTCTCGCTGAGAGTGTACCGCGGGCAATAAGTCCCTCCGCGAGAGTGACACGCGATTATGACACATGTCACTTTCGCTGTCACTTTCGCCAGACTCCCCGAAGCCTGAAAATCCGATCTTTTTTTACACTACGGCCCTCGACACTCTTTGGAACTTTTAGTAGTGTTTTCCCAACATGAAACCCACCAAGCACAAGGTACAGAAACGCCTGGGTGCCCCTATACTTACCGAAAATTACGGGTTTTACAATCCTCCCAAACTTAAAAGAGATTTCGTCCTCGAAATCTAGATTTCAACAAAACGTTGCCCACAAGATAGATTGTCCTTAATCCATATTCCAGAACCACTACCATAATCCTTATGCCGATACCCACGACAGTCGTCCCCTTGGGCACGTCACACTTATGTCCGAGTGAACACTTAACTCACTAAAGTAGTCTTTACTCACAAGACCACGGTTGTCTCCCAACCTTGGGTGGCACTTACTACTTCAAGAGTAGTTTGTGACCTCCATTTCACACCGGGCAATTCACCTTAGCTCAACATACTTCTGGACCCAAACCAAAGTTCGACATCAACCTCCATGGAATCCTCTAAATTTTTAATGCTCCAAGGTCGTCCTTCCGAGGCGTACCAATAAGCTCTCCGGGTAACTGGTTAAAGTAGATCCGACTATCACTCAACCCCGATCTACTCCCAACCTCAAACATTCCATCAATAAGATATTTACCATATCAGGGAAGCTTATACACATCGATACTTAATTACCAACATCTAATCTTCCTTTAAATTCCACCACCGTGAGGCTAACATTCCTCATGACTCAACGAGAATATTTCCCAACACTCCAAAGATTCGCTGACTTCAGAAGAACCAGTCGACGCCTAAAACCCGAAAATGGCACTACTGCACACACGTGGATATCCCACCAAGGATTTATTTCCGGACGCAATGTCATGATAAAATTAACACTCAACAGGGTACTAAGATTCCAACTCTTACATTCCTAACAAGTGAACCACAACATTTCCTTTGTTCGCGAAAACCCATTAAGACGGTACACCACCATTATATAACATGACGTCAACCGAACAAGTAACCCATCAAATCGAACCCAACCAGGCGCAGATAATCCCCACAAGCCCTTATCCCGCGATTTACCGTAACAGAAAGATCACCCCTTAGTTAACTAGGAAGGCATGAAACTAATACCTCAATTAATCCCGCGTGCACAAATCCAAAACTAAAAACTCAAGATCAAAGACTGACCACAAGTCGGGTCATCTGACGCTTCAAATCCCAATGACTCCTCTAGTCCCTTAATTGCAAATTCTTTCACGATAGGGGTTTTAAATCTATAGCCCTAATGAGTTCAAGGTTTTCAACTAATATGCCAATTTGAAATTTCATAAAATTCTCGAATGTAAAATCTTTACAATAATTAATTGTACGCGTAAAATCTACTACCGTTTACTTGGTAGGCGTGCAAAATGGTCACCAATGTCACGCATATAAAACCCTTTCAATATTTGTTTGATCAATACTCGTGCTAATAAAATAATAACAAAAGATGCGCAACAAAATTTTCAAGCGGACTACCATGGTCCTAGCATGCATCAATTTACACTATGTATATGAAAATAATTTTCCACACTATAACATGTGCAACAAAAGTTTGTACAACTCCCAAAAGAGGATTTCACAACTTCAACTTTAAAATCTTTTCCTTTAAAAACACAAAACGTCGGAAGATAAAATTCCCAACAAGGCCCATATACGTCCGTTCATTTCCCCAAATTTAGCAACACAATAGGAACGTAAATAAATTTTTAAATCAAGTTCAAATTTTGGGCCGCACAGATAAAACACACTTACCCAAAACGGTAACTACAACGACATGCAAACCGAAAATTCATTTCATGCATTGCGGAAAACTTATGACATCAAAGTCAACAATTGAAGCACGATTAGATCAACAGTTCTATCTGAAGCAACTTAAATCTTTTATACGTTTACTCACACCAACGGTATAATTTAATCCAAATACAATTAGTATACACGGTTGACACTTGAATATAGCCCAAAGATAAATCACGTGAAAATGAAACTTCCCCAAAGCACCACGTGGGATGACATCTATTAACAAAACCTATAAATTAACGCACACAATAATGCATGTATACATGTTCCAAAATTTCCTTTTATTACGCGACTCAAACTATCATAAAATAAAACTTCGTAAGACCCGACTGAATTTTCATAAAACTCACTAACGTTAAAATCAAACGACGTCAGAATTTTCATATCCCGACCTAAGAGCATAAGGCGACAAATAATCTAAAAATGTTAAAATCTCAAGACCACAACGTAAGATAAAACGACCCTTTTTTTCAACAACATTAACATGAGGCACGACGCCTAAAAGCTAGTAAATTTACACGCAATAAAATTAAAACCCACGCATTCCTAAGTACACTCACGTGCCCAAAATGTCGCAAAACAATATTCCATAAAATTCAACACGACTTGTACAGACTAAAATTCCCAAGAAAATTCCGACTCAAAAACATGGGAACAACTCTTCCTTTAAAACCTTAACATACGTGGAGGAGATCCAATGTCAAGGTCAAAAATTCCATAGTTACTTGCCCAATACCCCAAATAATATTAAAACACGGATATTACAAATTCTGTAAATAGTGTTTGACATGAAACGAGGATAAAGAGATTTTCAATAAAATATTTGCAACCACGTGCCACAATCATGCATGTTTAAGCTCACGGTTTAAAATCTGATGAGTGCTAAATGCTTTATCAAGACTTCGTAACATAACTCACTTTATACTTTGAGAACATGAGAAACAATTTATGCAAACATATCTAGAAATAAAGTTCGTGCATGAATTTGGTCGGCACTCAACATCTTAGGACTACGCTTCTCAATTTCCCGTCGTACTATTGTCATCCGGAAGCATCAAACATCTTAAGACAACAATCATCCTAATTTGGTCAACTTACGATTTCTCCTTGAAAAAGAGTCTATTCGATAAGCTTATGGTTCTAATTTAACCAATGACTTCGACCCAAAATGGTCAACTAATTGCATCTGGCATGCTTAACCATCACTCAAATATGACAATGCTATAAACATCAACTCTTCTTTCGACTACTCGCTTAGAAACTTCCTCACTACCCCAACGATCACCATGCCAAGGCAGTTCAAGTATACACATGTAACACATAGGTTCATCATAACACTGGCCAGGTGCCATTATGAACGTACCGTACATGATCATCCTTGCGATCCTCGACAAGTTTCCCGTTTCTAGCGACTCAGTCAATTCCAAAATATCGTATCTTAAGGTACCTAATGTGCAATTTCATTTTCAACTACCTAAAAGAACGCTAGCTTGAGTCTAGGCATCCAAAAATCAATACCTCATTCTCTCAAACTTAAGCTTAGATACCAACTTGTAACACCCTCAAATATAGAAATATACTAATTTAAAATTTTCTAAATACATCAATAAATGGTTCATAAACAATCACAATTTAAGGTTTAACCTCAACACACTCAATTTATTCTCTACATACAGTCTATAACAAGGACGGGTGCTACTAGAACCCAATAATAGTCGCTATCTCCAAACTGCGGAAGGCTTCACCAATTACTTACACTTGTGAAAAGCTAAAGCACAACACATCTCTTCATAGTACTACTAGAACCAAACCCCCAACTGGAACCTGATGCACATGCCGACAAATAAAAAGGTTAGGCTTAACGCCTAGTGAGCTCAAGAGTTTCAACATATATAAATTAATCGTTTACAAAGAAAGAATGCAATTAAATCATAATCTTTCAAAATGATATGCTTTACCTATGAAAATGACTCGTTTATCAATAATTAAGCATTTTAAATGAAAGAGACACCGAGTTAATCGTTAACCAAACCAAACTGTTTTAAGGGCGAAGATCCCAATATAAAACGTTCTTTCGTAAAATTAAGTTCAACCCAAAACTTGCTAAAAAAGAAAATAGAGAGAGGACTTCAAATTTTATAAAACGCGGGTAAAATGTTATATCTCGAAATACCCAACACGGGTGGAACATGACACACAACTCATAAAACCATAGATGAAAACCCATATAAATAAATATCGCCGTGAACACGGACATTAGACCCAAAACTCACGCAACCATAAAATGGAACGAAATCAAATACCGAAACGTGGAGATGACGTATTTCATTCAAACCTTAATATACGTGGGGGAACCCAATATTAAGGCCATCATTTACCGTCGACCACACAACCAACGATAATAAAGTATGACGTTAATATTTAAAATGCTAACGGACGACGACGGGGGAGACCCGTTTCCATCTTGGGTGACGAGAACACGTAAATGGGGTCACCCATGATCTTACTGGATTTCACCACATATCCCGAACCTAGTTCCCATGCCATGCCATACATCACAATCCTCGACCCGTTTATGCCTCTGGCCATACTCTGTCGAGTTCCACCCTAAAGACTTACGGACATGGGTTCCTATCCAGTCTAGACGAGTTTCAACTCAGCAGCATTGCACCACCTATTGCCTACTCGCTAGCGAACCCAAGCGGTCAATAATTGTAACCAAAATCTCAGGCCCTACAAAACAGACAGACTTACGTGCCTATGGATCCAAGACGACACTGTCTAACATTACATGACTCCAATTGAATGACCAAAGCACCCAAAACATGTAACTCCCAAATGATATGAATTAAACGCCATCATACTCCAAAACTCCACAACTGTTTTTAAACCGGACAAATGCCCTCAAGACTCCATTTAGTCAAAATCGAGCCAACGACCCAATAGTTTACGAAAATCTCCAACGAAAGCATTTGTAAACATTAAAACACATTTAACCAATAGTGATGTAGACACAACGACCAAAAGTATAATTAACTCAAACTCAACATTCGTTGAGGCAAACCATTTTCCAAATGGACTCTTTACCCTTATATTTCCAAAATTTCTCATAATACAACTATATACATTTTCCAAATAGTTGTAAGTTCAAGTTCATATAAATGACCCTTACATCAAATGGACTCCATCTATATATTATATCATCAAAGAAACATCTCAAAATGATTTATTTGTCAAAATGCCCAAAAATCACAAAGTTGCGTGTTACATAGGTTTATAAAGTTAGATATATCCAAATAACCAAAACTTATCAGCAGTTAACAATTTGAGGTAAAACACAAACACTTTAAAATAAACATTTTGGCATATACACCGTTTTCACAAATCAACTTGAACTCACCTCGCTAGATTTAGGCTAAATCTAGGTTTTACCCCACTTTGAGCTCCTTTGAAGAAACTTGAATTTGTTATCCCAGTTTAATCTAGTTGATAATTAACACACAAACACAATAATATCAAGAGATATAAGATCAGAATAACATATCAATCCCTTGAATAAATAGTTAAACCTTGTGTGTTCTTGATACCCATGAATACAGAGAATACGGCTACTTTAATCTCTATACAATTAATTATCAAAGGTTCTAACCCTAAAACTAAACTAATTAACACTTTAAATACCTAAGCCTTATGGGCTTATGGGCTTGATAGACTTAAGGCCCATTTACAAATAACTATCAACTTATTACAATTTAAACCCTGAACTTTAACTATCAAATAAATACAAATTAAACCCTTTAATCTTGAATACAATTATTTGATCCAACAATCTCCCCCTTTGGATTCAAGATTAAAATTTTTTTGACAATAATCTTCAGGTCTTCACTTTTCTTTTCTTCAGATATGACGTTGATAGCTTCAAAACTTGATATCTTTAACTAATCTTCAAATCAGAAAATCTTTGATATCTTTGAAAATCTTCAGCAGTCTTCAGATAATATTCTCCCCCTTAATATATTCTCCCCCTTTTTGATGAGTGGTGAGAATCATCATCATCAAAACTTGTCAAAACAATCTCCCCCTTTATGGAAAAATCTCCCCCTTTGTCTTTATAGACTTCAATGTAGCACTGTCTTCATGTATCGAGCCCTGTGTGAAATAAGAGCAGTCTCGCCAAAAGGAAAGAGTGATTATTTCAATCTTTTCAGATTCAAACAGTCAGTAGTAACCGTTTAAATCTTTACAAATTCAAACAGTTTAAGAGTTGTAACCCTGAATCAACAAATGACTCAGTTAGAATGTCTGTCAATGACACAAAGTCACTGAGTAACACAAAGTTACTATATAAGGAGCTGGTTTGATGTTGGCTCCCCAGGTCTTCCATTCAATCATCGAATAACACATGGTTATCTATGAACGTTCTGACAGAAAACAAATTTCTGTGTGCTCGTGCATGTGTATGAAAGAATTTAAGCATAGATGATTGCTTTTCAATATAGGCTCAAAGTATGTAAACTTGTTGAGAGAGCAACAAATTATACAAAGACTCAATGTGCATGAGAAAGGGTTCGAAGGTGGGGCAACTTTCCTTCTTGTTCAATATTAGTATCTTCCAAATGAAGAACCAATAGCGTATGTGCTGCTTCCCCAGAAAATGTGAAACATTCTCTTTTTGAGAAAAGAATGAGTAGCTAGTGGGGTTGTATGCAAGAGATGGCATGGGCTAGGTGCCTTTTTCAATGATGGTCACCAAAGAATGTGAATCAATCAGATTATGTGGCTGCACGGCTCAGAAAGAAGTTTGGTGCAGAGTTTAATATTCTTTTACTCTGTTCTCTCACCCTCTTTCTTTTAAATATCACTTCTAACTAATCTCTCTTTTCCATTTTACCTCTTCACACACCAACACTCAGTTCTTTTGACCCCTCTCCCCTCAATCACTCAGGGAATACTTCCTGGGTAGGAAACACTGGTTATCGTGAATCCATGGAAGTTCTGTTAAGTTCTCACACTGAATCCCATGTATTTTCCTAAAAGAACATGTTGTTCAACAGGCTATTGTACATGAAAGCACAAATAAGCACATAGTTACATGAAGAATAAAAATTGGAGAAGTCAAAATATTTGTGTTTGACGATGCAATTCTCCCCCTCAAACTAAAAAGAGTTTGACAATTTAAGCTCTTAAGGAGTTTTTCAATTAAGCTTATATACGATTAAGCTCTTTAAGCTATTAAGCTCCCCCTCAACTGAATTTTTTTTTAACAATGAACAAAAAGATAAAGCATTGAAGTGCGGGTTCTAATCCGAAGTGATTAGAAGCCATCTTTTCTTTGAGGTACGGGTTCTAAGCTGATTTACTTAGAAGCCTTCGTTTTTTCTCCCCCTCAAACTTTGGGTGCCTGCAACACAGATTTAGCTTTTGGTACCCACTGGTATTTGGGTCCTAATGGATTAGTTGCAGTTCTAGTAGGAGATATGAAGTAAGAACCATACCAGTTGTTTACATAAGCTTTTCTGACAAAGTCATTTGAGCCACAATAGGAACAACTAATTTTCTTTTGTGCTAACCTGATCAGTTGATTAATAGTGTAAACCAGATCAGGTTTGCCAAAAGTTTTACCTTTTGAAGCATAGTTCCATTTTGCATTTGTTGTATGCACAAATGATTTGTCTTTCTTCTCCTCTGGAGATCCTTTAACTCTCCAGATCCAATTACCTTTATCTTTCTCATCATCCCTTCTCCAGAAGCTTTTCTTTTGAGACTTGTTCTTCTTTAAGTTACCTGAACCATCAACATTTTTATCATAGAAAAGGTTAGAAGGACGAATATGATTAGTAGATTTAGAAGTAAGACTATCATCTGAATCACAGAAAGGATTATAGAAAACATTTGAAACATGTGAACTTGAAGCTGTTTTTAATGAACTATCTGAATCAGCTAGATCATCTCTTGGTGATTGAGCTATTGACTCTGGCGTCTTGTGCTCAGTCAGCTTCACCTTGAATACGATCTCTTCAAGTTCCTTTATCTTTGAAGACAAACTGTTTCTTTCCTTTTCAATCAGATCAAACTTCTTATGCAACTCAGATTTTTCATTCTTCTCCTTCATGATGTTTGTTGACAATTCAGATAGCTTTCTTGTCAGTTTAGCTATCTCGGTCTCGAATACTTTCTTTTCTTCAGAAAAGTCTGTATTTATATCCTTCAGCTCAGCTTTCTTCTTTTCATTCCCAACCTTTTCTCACTCTAGAATGATAACCTTCTCAAAGTCTGAAACTTGTTGAGAAAGCTTAACACATCTAAGCTCTAATGATTTCTTTTCTTCAAAGGCTTTTATGGAGAAATCAGATAATTTCTTGGCAAAGTCTTTTCTTTCTTTTTCAATCTTCAGTATTTCATCTTGAGCTATTGTATTGTCTCTGTCTTGGGTTGCCTTTTCTTTCAGCTTATTAATCTCAACCTCAAGACTGAGAACTTTATCTTTCAGTTTATCTCTTTCCGCAAAGACTTGAGAATTTATCTGTCTTAGTCCTTTACTAGTATCATTTGCAACACTTGTACTCCTTCTAAGTTCCTCAAGCTCTCTTTGCATTGCATCCTTCTTTGACCATGTAGAGCTGGATTCAGATCTTTTCAACTTTGCTTGAAGATCTAAGATCTCTTTTTCTTTAGACTCAATTATTCCTACAAAGTCAATTTTAGAATCAGGATCTTTTGAATTTTCTTTTAAAACATTGATCTGAGTAAGAAGAGATGAGTTCTGAGTCTTTAAATCCTTGTTCTCAGCTTTGAGAGATGATATCTCGGATTTGAACATTTTTTCCTCTATGTCATACTCATCAACCATGCGAGAAGATATTGATAGCTGTCTAGCAAGACATTTAGCCTTTGCTTTTACTTCAGAAAGAGTCATGTTGTTAAAATCAAGACTATAACCTTCAGACATCTTTAGCTGTATGGTTAGTAAGCAAACTTTATAGTACCAAGAGAATCAACTAGATGAGATCGTTAGAATCAAGTACTAGATAAAAACTACACTAAAAAATTTTCAGAAAAATAAATTTCCAAGAATAATTAAATGCAGAATTCTCAAACAGTAGATAAAATCAAACAGAGTAATACTGGAAAAAAAATTTGATCACGAACAGAACTTTGTCCCCCTTCGCAGACTTGGCAACGCCCTTGCGGGGGTATGGGGGCAGCGCCCCTAGAGAAAAAATTTATGCAAAAGAAATGGCGGTTTGCGCAAGAGGCAGGTCGCGCAAAGAGGAGCTTTGCGCGAGTAACTGTTGGCGCAAAGTGAGAGGTTCTCGCTAGTAACGGGTGGCGCAAATCAGAGGTTTGCATGTCTAGTGGGTCGCGCAAAGTGAAGGTTTGCGTGTCATGACCGTGGCGCAAGGTGGGGTTCTCGTGAGACTTGGGTCGTGCAAACCGTGGTTCTCGTGAGTAGGCAATGGCGCAAACACTATTGCCCGGTATCTTGCGGTCGACCAGGATGTTGTTCGACCGGTAAGATGTAGGACCGGTAACTTGTAATGACTGGTAATATACTCGACCGGTAAAAATGTTTGACCGATGGGGATCTGTGTGTGTGTACCGGGCGACCGGGGTGGTGTGAGGACCGGTATCGAGTTCGACCGGTATTGGTGCTTCGACCGGTAGCTTGTCAACCGGACAAGAGAGTCGACCGGTATAGGTCTTGACCGGAAAAGAATCGACCGATAGTGGTGAGGACCGATAAGGTGAACTCGACCGGTAATGTGCCTTGACCGATAATCTATGTGGACCGATATGTTCTTAAAGGTTCGACCGATATGTTCTTTGTTCGACCCAGAACACGATTAATCAGCCCAGAAAATCAACCCAGAAACACACAAAACACAGAAATTGAATGCAAAAAATTATATCTTTGTGCTTAGAAACATACAGCAATCACAATTCAAGCAAAAGCAAAGATTAATTTCAACTTTTATGCATCAATTTTATGAACACAATGTCAACTTTTCACGAACCCAGAATTCACAAAATCCTAAAAATCTAATTAACCAATTAGATAACATTCAGAAGCTTGAACCTCAACTAATCAGATCAACTTTAAACATAACAACACATTAATTCATGCAATCGAGTTTTACTCGATGAACAGTAAACTTGATGAATAGTAATATAAATTTTTTTTGATTCTTTTGGCTCTGATACCACTTGTTATTCCAGTTTAATCTAGTTGATAATTAACACACAAACACAATAATATCAAGAGATATAAGATCAGAATAACATACCAATCCCTTGAATAAACAGTTAAACCTTGTGTGTTCTTGATACCCTTGAATACAGAGAATACGGCTACTTTAATCTCTAAACAATTAATTATCAAAGGTTCTAACCCTAAAACTAAACTTATTAACACTTTAAATACCTAAGCCTTGTGGGCTTATGGGCTTGATAGACTTAAGGCCCATTTACAAATAACTATCAACTTATTACAATTTGAACCCTGAACTTTAACTATCAAATAAATACAAATTAAACCCTTTAATCTTGAATACAATTATTTGATCCAACAGAATCCACAAGCCAAATCTTCCAAAAACCTAGATCCATAAGTTTTCAACCATAAATACTCACATTCAACCATAAAGAATCATTCCCTAAACATTAAACATGAAAACCTCAACTTATACCCAAAACCCTAATTTCCATATATGAAGAAAAGGGAATATTACCTTTACCATAGATCGAATTCATCAACTATACTTCTCTAGGTCACCCAAGTGAGTCACCACTACAACTTTTTAAGAGAATGGAGAGGGTCTTGAAGAGGGTTTGATAAAACCTTAGAAAGTTGGTGATGAAGATGATAAAGTGGAGAGATTGAGCTCAAGCTTCCATAACCTTGTTGGATGGTGAAGTATCACTTGAAATCCTGAGATATTGAGTATTAAAAGCTCAAAATCAACAATGGTGGTCATGAGGTTCGGTTTAGAGAGAAATGAGAGGGTAGGGTTGAAGGAATGAATGAGAAAAAGTGAGAAAAATGGCTTAAAAGAGGCTTAGGCCCGACGACGAATATGCCCCGCGAAAGTGACATATGTCACTTTCGCTGGCACTCTCGCTGAGAGTGTACCGCGGGTAATAAGGCCCTTCGCGAGAGTGACACGCGATTGTGACACATGTCACTTTCGCTGTCACTTTCGCCCAGACTCCTCGAAGCCCGAAAATTCGATCTTTTTCGACACTAAGGCCCTCGACACTCTTTGGAACTTTTAGTAGTGTTTTTCCAACATGAAACCCACCAAGCACAAGGTACAGAAACGCCTCGGTGCCCCTATACTTACTGAAAATTACGGGTGTTACACACGACAATAAGAACAATAACTCTTCTTTTTAGATAACCTGATTAGTTGATCTATCGAACAAACAAGATCAGGTTTACCTTTATGCACAATGTTCTTTTTGGCATTGAGTGTATGCACAAATGATTTCTGATCATTCTTCTCATCAGAATCTGCTTTCACTCTCCATACTAACTTTTCTTTTCCAGTTCTCTTTCTAAATGTACCTGAACCATCAACAATTTCCTATCATAGAATAGGTTAGTATTACAAATCTGATCTTTTGAAATAGATGACCTTTTTGTAGAAACAGTTGTATGATATGAACTTGATGCTGTCTTAAATAAATATTCAGAGTCAGCTGAATCATCTCTAGGTGTTAGAATAATTAAATCTGGAGTCTTTTGCTCAGTCAAAACCACCTTAGAGACAATATCTTCAAGTTCTGTTATCTTGGAAAATAAACGGTTCCTTTCTTTGTAGAGTAAGTCAATCTTTTTCTTTAATTCAGACTTCGCATTCTGTTCATTCATAACAGTTGTTGACAGTTCAAATAGTGACTTTGTAAGCTTCTCAATCTCTGTCTCAAATATCTTCCTTTCTTCTTCAAAATCTTTCTCGACATTCTTTCTTTGATCAGATAATTCTTTGAAAAACCCAACATTTTTCTTCTCAACTACCTTCTTATCCTTCTCAAACTCTCTTCTCTCTTTTTCCATCATGCTTTCTAACTCAGAAATCTTTTCTTTGAGAGATTTTTCTTCAGATCCCAACTCAACTTTCTCTTTCTCAAGTCTGTCTCTTTCAACAGTTATAACCTTTTCAAAATCTGATACTTATTTTGAGAGCTTTGCACATTTCTGATCTACTGCTCTGTTATCTTCAAATGTCTTTCTAGAGAACTCAGAGAATTTATGTGCAAATCATTTCTTCTCTTTTTCAAACTCAATTCTTTCTTTGGCAATCTGCTTTTCCAATTCTAAAATCTTCTTTTGAATCTCATCATTTATGCAGTATCCAAATCATTTGTTGTATCCTCATTCGTCTTGATAGAATCTTCTTCCTTGAGTTTGACAATTTCAGCTTCCAAATCTGAAATCTTACTTTTCAACTCAATATTTTCTTTTTCCAAAGCCTTTGCTTTTTGTTCATTGCTCTTACCATCTTTTAATTGTTGAGAATCAAAAATCTTTTTCAGAAGATCCTCATTAATCTTCTTTAATAAATTGACTTCTTCACGTAACAACCTCTTTTCAGTATGATATTTCTTTGAATAATAATCAACTAATGAAGTGAAATTTTCATTCTCTGTTTTGAGTTTAATAATCTGATCTTCTTCATCATCAAAATATCCCATCTTGATAACACTTGCACAAATGATCGTTAGTTCGAAAGAAAAACAACAATTAAAAATTCTCAGACCACAAACTTTTCCTAAGGAAAGAATCCTCACACTACTGTAGCTAACCAATTCACACAACACCACAATTCGCAGATCTTCCACAATTCGTACGCTGAAGGAATTCACAGATCTGGAGAAATTCGCACACCACTGAAAACTTGGAGAATTCGCACGTAATGAGATGCGAAATCTTAGAAATTCGCACATTACACTATGCGAATTCTGAGAAATTCGTATGTGTCTATATACGAATTCTTGACTTAGAAATTTCTTGAACACCAACTTTTCGCATGAGCTTTTCGCACAATTGAGAGATGCGAATTCTAAGCTTAGAAAAATTTTCCAATATTTTATGCGAATTCTGAGGAAATTCGTACGATGCTTGATGCAAAATCCTCACTTTTCACACGTTGGCTTATGCGAATTCCATCTTTTCGCATGTAGGCATATGCGAATTCTTCACTTCTCGTATCTAAAAATGCGAAATATGTCCTTGGAATAAATTCTCCCAACTTCTCGACACTGAAGTATGTGAAATCTGAACAATTCGCACACAAGCTTATACGAATTCTTCCCTTAACTTTTTCACAGATTCAGATTTATGCGAAATCCTCTGTAAACATAGTCATCATGCGAGTTCTTCAGAGATTATGCGAGTTCTTCAAGCGAAAAGATTGAATCTTGCGAGTTCTTAATATTTCAGTCCAAAATTACCCCAATAATTCTTCGAATTTGAGTTCGAAACTTCACCAATTCAGTCACAGACAGTATTCGATCCTATTACAAACAATGAATTTCAAAGAAATTCAATCAAACATACATTTCATAATCAATACAGTGCTTCGAACTCGTGCGACCAAAATCACAAGAACATCAAATCAAACATGAATTAGAGTGAGATTGTATTACAAAATGATACAATTCTATTCTATTACACCAATCGATCACTATACTAGCAATTAGACTCACAATTACAATTCAAGATTCAGAACTTGATCAAGACTCAAGTAAACAGGGTGCGAAGACACATTCTTTAAAATTTCAATCGAACTTCTGCTCTGATATCAATTGTTTGTCCCACAATAATTGTTCTAATCAAGATTAACAACAACAAATTTAACTCAAATCGTCATATGTCATTGATTTCAATTTCACAGTTTACAATTTGTATACAATATGCTTTCTCTTTCCTTTCTCTCTCTAAGATTCTCTCAAAGATAGCACACGTCTAAGTTCCACACTTTACAAAGGAACAAAAACTATTTATACTAAAGAATTACAAAGACAAAACAACAACAACAACTAACTAGCACATTGACTTTGTTTGACTTTCCATTTAAAGAAGCTTTGACTTTGACCTTTGCTTGAGAGGCTTTGAATTGAGCTTTGACTTTAATTCTCATGATCTTGGATCCAACATATTTGTGCACTAACAGCTTATCTCCGGTGCCACACCGCAATAAGCTAAAAAGCATCTCAAATAAGCAATCCCAAACACCCCCTATATGTAGGGGTGCTCACGGGTTGGGTTGGTCGGGTTGAAGGCACTTGAACAACACAACCCAATGTTTGCGGTTTGAAAAATCTCAGCCCAACCTAACCCAAACCGTGCGGGTTGGGTTGGGTTGGGCGGTTTGAAACTTTAATACATTATTTTACAATCTAACTAAGTGATTCCTTTTAAAAAAACTAAAATCAAAATAGTAATACAAAAATAAGATTAATAAGAGAAGATAATAGTAGAAGAAAAGTATCTCTTGCATTTTCATTCTATCGATGTTGAAGATTTTTTAAGACTTGAAGGTTAGATTTGTACGATTTTAAACGGTGTGGTCTCGTAGAATGGTCTAAACTACGGCTAAGATAGGAAGATTTGAGAATTGATAGAAAAAAGAACCACTAAAAGTCTAAAATCATTAAAACAAAAAAGACGTACAAGTTTCGTCGGGTTAACGGGTTGGTCGGGTTACTTTGGGCTCAACACGTTTCCAACCCAATAGATGTGGTTTGGGCAAAACTTGTATCGATTATGTATCGGGTTATCTCGGTTTGAGTTTTTTTTTTTTTGCGTTTTTTCGGGTTGGATTGGCCGGTTGGTCGAAAATTTGAGCACCCTACCTATATGAAGAAAAAAAGTGTAACTAGTACACATATTGATGATGAAGAACCCCAAAAGGGTGATTGAGATTGATTATTGAAAATTAAAATTTAGTGAAGAAATTCGTAATAAATTCAAATAAAATTGTTGTGAAAAACTAATCGTTGATTTATATAATGTTTTTCGAAGAGTATATAATATAACAAAAGAATTGGAGTACAAAATACTTAAATATAACTGAATATGGTTTGACAATGCATTTAGTTGAAAGAGATTGAATTTCAGTTTTAATTCTATCCTTTTGAGCTTATGTTGTTTTATTGAGCTTTTTGTTTGGATCGCCGAATATATGTTTGGAATCGAAGTATAAATAATGTTAAATGGTGGTTATAATTTTTAATGATGTATTTGTTTAACATATAAATACGTACTTGAAAATTAATTATAAATACTAATAAGAATATTTAAATGTTGATTAATTAAAAACATTAAATAAATCACCATTTACTAAAAATATCATTTATTGTTTAAATAATTTATTACTTAACTTAATCATTTAATATTTGGATAATAATTTTTCTTATCACATATTATTAAGGTAATGGAAGATTTTTACGGAATTTCATTGAAATTGAATTTTAGTGATATTATCAATTAAATAGGTCCCAAAATTCCAATTCCGTTAAATTCAAGTTAGAATCATGTTTCCTAAATATTAAAGAGAATACAATTTTTCTTATATAATTGCTAGAGGTGTTCAAAAAAACCGTTGGACCGCTCAAATCGGTCGAACCAAGTCAAACCGGACCGTTTTTGGCGGTCTGCCGGTCCGGTCTGGTCTGGAAAATTGTTAAATCGGGCGGTCCGGTCCGGTCTGGTCTGCGGTTTGGAGGTTTTTTTGGGCGGTTTGGACCAAACCGACCGCCAAATATATAAATATATATTTTTTATTTTTTTATATATTTATTTATTATAAAGAATAGATGATATAAAGTCCAAATGTCCAAGTATATACAAAAAGGCCCAAGGTATTTTAAAATTTTGAAATCTTTATGGATTGTGGAATACAAATAACGGAAAAATGAAGAAGTGAAGCCGTTGATTTTATTTGCACTTTGCATATTCCTTTTTTTTAGTGTTTTGTCTTCGGATATTTAGTCAACTTTTGTGGACTTTGTTCTTTATTTCAAATGGACTCAATCCAACGAGCCTTTAAAATTCATAGTTTTATATGTTTTTATGTTTAAACTTAAAAGTCCACTAAAAGGCCCAAACCGCCTAAACCGGTCTACCAAACCGCCTAAACCGCGATCCGACTTGACCGGTCTGGGCATTTGATGTCAAACCGCTCGGTTTGAAAAATCAATAAACCGCCACTTGCGGTTTGGTTTGTGGTTTGTGGGGTTAAACCGTCCAAACCGGACCGCGAACACCCCTAATAATTGCTTTTGTTGTACTATTGATTTTGTTAAAAATAATAATCTTTTATGCATTGGTTGATTGATAATTGAATGGATAGGTTGTCCTAAACTTGTCCAAAGATTTGTTAGTCGAGTAGATAATGTAGTAGGAATTTTTGGTCATGACCTAGGTATTCTTTAAGGGCAAATTGGTAATATCACATTATAAATAAACATATAGTATATTTGTAGGTACCAAATATTTGGTTCTTAGGAAGATGATGTAGCTAGTAGGAGGGGTCATTGGTCATGGCATTCTAGGGGTAAAGTGGTAACATTATATTAGGAAAAAAACATGAACACTCTCATGGAGAGTTGTGTTGGTGGTTATATCTTTAATGGATAGGTTGTCCTAAAACATGTTTTGTAGATGTGTTTGTACATATAAGTCTTACATAGATACTAAACATTTGGTAATTGAGTAGGTTTTGTCGTAGGTCATTAGTTATTTATGACTTTAGTACTATCAAGGGTAATTTGGCACATTTGCATCAATATTATTGTACATTGATAATTTGGTTGTTAGAATTTTATTAGATAGATTGTACAAGAATCGTCTTTGGAAATATAGTATATATAAATTTTGAGAACAAAATTCTTAGGGTTGTTTGTTTACCTCTTAATAGTTCCATTAAGAGGTGAATCTTGTTTGGCAAAAAAAAGAAATTTGTCTCTTAATGGTTCTAAAACTCTCTGAATGATTTTGTATTTTGGGTCTCCCTTAACCATTCAGCACCCTAATTTCATCCTGAACAATAACAAAACAACAATATTTCATTTTGCACTATATCATAAGGACCACTTAATCATTTTGTACCAAACCATTCAGCAACTGCCAAACAACTCTTAGCAGGGGTATAGGAATATCCTTATTTTTATGATGATGACTTACATAATATGTAACTAACTAATCATTACAATCAACATAACTACATAATAACTCATATATATTAAAACAACTTATAACAGAAATCTTATAAACTGAAAAATAAAATCAACGGCTGAATGTTGAGTATCTAATATCACTAGTTCATCATATACAAAAGTATAGCAAAATTTAAAACAACTGAAAACATAAAACTATGCTTAGTACTCAATTAAGCCTTCTCTGCTCTCTTGCTATTATTTGTTTCCCTTTCTCGTAAAATATATGTCACAAATCAATTAATAAGCTTAGTGAGTTCATAGGTTTTGTGGTAAAACATTGAAATTTTGTTATATTGATAACATTAAAATTATATTGACACTACGCATGTAAAACATACATCATATTGTTGAAATCATTTCCATAAAAGTATGTTATAAAAATATTGAATACACACATATATACATATATAGTGTATAATATGAATTGAGAGCTCTGTAACTAATCATGTATATTGCGGAACAATTGATAGCAAAACACGGACATCGTAGCTTTGGGGGCCAAAAAAAATAATATTATTAAAATTTGGAGACCCTAAAATATAGCAATATAAAACCATTGGATTTCTTTTTATATTTTTTGAATTTAATAACTTTTATAAAAATAAAAATAAAAAATAGCTAATTAGAAAATTTTACAATATAAGATCATTTTACATATGATTTTGGACTATAATATATTAATAAATATTATTAGAAATAGAAAATAAAAATTTACTAATTAATACTGATAACTCTCGTTTTTTAGAGTTGTTTATCACTCTTTTTCTAGGATTTTATATCGTTTTTATACCCACTTTGCTTCTATCCCTTTCATTTTGTCTAAAAAATGTTAAAGAGGTGATGAGTTACCAAAAGTTTATTTTTTTTGGAAAAACTCCACTTTTGTGGGCAACTATGGGCAGGTACTGTTCCCACTGTGAGCACGGACGAACCACTTGAATAAACCATCGGGCGCTGCTTTTATCCGGACAACAGGAAGCAGATTAAAATATAATATTTGAAGCATGCTTACCTGCTCAATCCCTGAAAATTCTCTTGGCATGAGATGAAAAGTAATGTGGACTTTGTCCAATGTGTTTTATCACTACTACAGAAATGATTTTTTTAAACGCACCTTTTTAAACGGTTTTTAAAAAAAATTCAAAAAAACCGTTTAAAAAGGTGGCCGCGTTTTTTAAGACTTTTTTTAAACGGTTCTGCGGTTGTGGTACCGTTTAAAAAAGTCATATGACTTTAAACGGTTGTTATAAAAACCCGTTTAAAAAGGGATATGTATTTCACACGGATAATTGAACAAAACCGTTTAAAAAGCCGCCTAACTTTTTTACACGGTTTTTTCATACAACCGTTTAAAATACATACATCTTTTTAAACGGTTCTCTAGAAACAACCGTTTAAAAAGGCCAAACACTTTTTCAAACGTTTTCACTATCACAAAACCGTTTAAAAAGACCTTTAAAAATTTAGGGTAAAACCGAACTACATTAATGCGTTTTTATATTTTGATAGGTTCGGAACAATTTGGAGCGAAAAAGAACAAAACGATAATTTTTGACAGATTTGCGTAACTGTGGCGTTTTGATCATATCTCACTCGTCCGATCTCCGATTTGAGTGATTCAAGATGATCTAGAAACCCAACACACAGATCTACAATGTTCGTGTTTTGAGTTTTTGGTAATTTGGATTAAATCTGGGCCGAATTTGAAGTTGAAGTTGGGAGTACAAAGCTGGACAGAAAATGAATAAAAAAATTAAAGGTGCTTCTATAAACATAGAAGAAGATGTGGTAGAATGGTAAGTGTTGTGGGTTTGCATGGTTGTGGTTCCAAGATCGAGCCCTATGTGTAGCAGATAGCATTCTTTTATTTTTTAAACGGTTTAAAAACCGTTTAAAAATGTGACTTTTTTAAACGGTTCAAAAACCGTTTAAAAAGCTCCTGACTTTTTCAAACGGTGCCCTTTCAAACGGTTGTAAAACCGTTTAAAAATGTCCAAAACAACCGTTTAAAATACCTATTTCTGTAGTAGTGTATGAAGAAATGTCCATTGGTGTGTTTCACTTTTTGAGGCTATTTAAAGGAGGTATGACTTGCATTTGTTTCATCAATCCATCACCCATCTCAAGAAGTCACCAACAATTCTATCTAGCTTTAGTTCATCTTCAAGTTACTTTCTAACTTGAAGATTGTCATTTTAAATTTCTAGTAATTTACTTTTCCTTGTAACTTAATTTCAAGTACTTAATTTCTATTTCCGTAATTTAAATTTATGAAAGTAGCTCTTTATTATTTCTTGTATTTTATTATTATGTCTTCTATTTTAATTATGAGCTAAGCACCTTCTTGGGTGTGGGTGTGAGTGAACTTGAGACTAGTAGGATACACTTGGGAGTGTCCATAATTACTTGTTCTTGAGTTTGGTCACTTGAGTTGGGACATAACTCAATGCGAATAAGTTGATCACTTTGAAATGTTAATATTAGATCTTAGACCTCGAGAGGGGCGGATCCGAAATACGGATTAAGTGATGCAACATGGATTTGAGAAAGTCTTTGATAACCACACAGAGATACGGGTTTTGTATGATTTACTAAGGTTCAATTGCCCGACAGAATTTACATCACAAAGAGATTTAGGTGAACATTCTGATTCGACGAACTTGGCGCTTAGAGTCAAACTTAGATAAATCGACAAACTCAAGTGCAATTGTGGGCATAGTTTATAAAAAATCGTTTTCGAGAGATCGGGATTTTTTAAACAGTCCTATGCACATAAGCGCTTGACCATTTGGTGACTACGATTATCTCAAGGGAAACTTACACCCATACCCAATCCTTAACTCATCGTTACATTTTATAATTTTTAAGTTATTTCACCAACAAAACGACAAATTTTTCTCACAACCAAAACGTGTGCAATAAGTTCATGAAACTCTCTGATTCTCAGTAGTCCAGTCCCTGTGGAAATGATATTCGGTATACTTACCATTTTATTACTTATAGCGATCATAGTTGAGGTGTATACTTACGCCCCCACTGTGGGAACACTGTGGTCACTGTGTGGAACTATACGGTTTTCCGCTATCAAGTTTTTGGCACCGTTGTCGGGGACTGGCGTGATTTTATATCCTGAGATATTGACTTTCATTTGAGCCTTTGTCACTCGTTTCAAAGCACATTTTTCGTGTTGTATGCCACGACTACAACACAATGAACTTTTACCTTTTGATCCCGAGATCGAAAGAACCGTAAAAAGACGTAGAAGAGGTAGAGGAAATAGGCAAAACCGAAACCTGGCTTATAGAGGTCCTGAACCACCTCCTCCGATTGTTGAAACCACGGTTAAAATTGTCGATGATAAAGATAGGGGAATGCGGGACTATGCAACACCCGAGTTTGGTCAATTAAAATCGGGGATTCTTAGGCCCAACATGACAATACAAACTTTTGAACCGAAACCAGTAATGTTTCAAATGATCCAAGCAATGGGTCAATTTGGAGGATTATCTTCGGAAGATCCGCACTCTCATTTAAAATCATTTATAGAAATGACGGATCATTTTCGTATTCCCGGAGTAACAGTAGAAGCCTTACGGTTAACGCTCTCCACTTATACCCTAAGAGATAGAGCTAAAGCATGGCTAAATTCACAACCACCTGAATCGATTGATACTTGGGCGAATTTAGCCGAAAAGTTTTTAAAGAAATGTTTTCCTCCAACAAGAAATGTGAAATTTAGAGATGATATCATGAACTTTCGACAAGAGGAAGATGAAGCAGTTTCAGATGCATGGGAGAGATTCAAAAATTTAATTAGAAAATTTCCTCACCACGGAATTCCCCATTGCATCCAATTAGAAACATTTTATAATGGTCTTTCTAATGCTGCGAAAATCATTCTTGATGTTACGGCTAGTGGTGCTTTTGTTTCTAAAAATACAACGAGGCATTTGACATTTTAGAAAAGGTTTCAAACTATAACACCGAGTGGTCAAATCCTCATGCCATCGTTTTGAAAAATGCATCGGGAGTTCATGATATTGATGCCATCGCTTCTTTAAATGCACAAATCGTTGCTTTTACTAATTTGGTAAGAACAGCTTGAACATAAATGAAGAAAAAGTCAAGTACAAGCCATAAATCATTCTTTAAACGAATCTTGTGTATTTTGTGGAGAGAATCATTGTTTTGAACAATGTCCGGATAATCCCGCCTCGGTGAACTACGTGGAAAATCATGCTAGAAATAGTCCGTTTTCCCAAACGTATAACCCAAATTGGCGAAATCACCCGAACTTCTCTTGGACGGGAAATCAAGGACTTCAACCCCCCGGGGCAAGTCAAGTCCAAAACCGTCCACCAAATCCCCCGGGATTTCATCAAACCAACCTTCAAATTTTCAACATGGACAATCCTCACAATCACATGCACCTAGGCAACAAAATGCATCGGGAAGTAATGATTCAATGGAATCAATGCTTAAAGGTTATATAAACCAAACCAATGCAACCTTGAGGGGTTTCGAAACCCAACTCGGGCAATTTGCCACCAAGCTAAAAAATAGACCACAAGGGACGTTGCCTAGTGACACTGAGAACCCAAAGGGAAATCATAAAGAACATGTCAAAGTCGTGAGTATAAGAGAGATAGAAAGGGTAGATGACTCGTGCCAAAACACAAAATCATCTCCCGTGCCTATTTTGCAAAAAGATTCACATATTTTTGATAAGGAAAGATTCCCTGAACTGTTCCCTACTGTTGAGAAAACACAGAACCCAGATTTTGTGCCTAAAACAGTAGATCCTTCAAGTTCTTGCAAAAATTCTGCACAATTCACCCACTGTGGGCAGACTGTTGCTTTTCCTGACAACTTAAAATCAAAACATGTGAATGCTTAGTTTAAAAAGTTTTTGGATATTTTCAAGCAACTCCACATTAACATTCCTTTGGTAGAAGCTCTCGAGCAAATGCCAAGTTATGTTAAATTTTTAAAAGACATTCTCAATAAAAAAAAAAGACTTGAAGAATTTGAAACTGTTGCACTAACCAAGGAGTGTAGTGCAATTCTTACTTGCAAAATCCCTCCAAAGTTAAAGGATACGGGAGTTTCACCATCCCGTGCTCCGTTGGAGGACAAGAAGTAGGACTTGCACTATGTGACTTGGGAGCAAGCATAAATCTCATGCCCTTATCCGTTTTTGAAAAATTAGGAATTGGAGAAGTCCGACCAAACACGGTCACTTTGTAACTCGCGGATAGATCTTTGGCATATCTGAATGGAAAAATCGAGGACATTTTGGTCAAAGTTGATAAATTTATTTTTCCGGTTGATTTTCTAGTTTTGTAAGTTCAATTATGCATGACTAGATATTTGTTTGTTTTATAAGATAGATAGAAATTATAGCAAACTTAGTTTGGGCTGCCATTGTTGGGCAGATGATAGGATTGTTTTGATAAAAGCAGGTCATGGATATATGTTCAAATCACAGTTGAAATGCTTCCGAATTTTCTATAGGTTAGTTGACTTGACAATGTCTAATTTAGTAAATTGTAGGATGCCTACCATCGGATTAGGGAGGAGGAGTACCCGGACTTACCTCCCGGCACTGTACCTCCCAATGACGCCGAGTTGTGGGAGTGTAGTGTCGGAGGACGGCGTAAGGGCCGTATTTTTGGATGGGGGACCAATCAGGATCCCTATTATGCTATGACCGGTGATTCAGGTGCCAGTTCGAGAGGGAGCATGCGCGACCATTGCAATGAGGAGGTATGCTTGTCAAATGCTGTTTAACACTGTTAATCATATGTTTGTTAAATGTTGTCTGACATTGTTCTATATATGTTTGTCAAATGTTGAATTTCAGTTGGAGGAGCTGAGGCAGAGGTTAGAGAGAGAGGAAGCATAGAGGATCCAGTTGCAGGAGCGACTACAGAGAGAGGAAGCAGAAAGGATCCGGATGCAGGAGCTAATGGATAGAGATGAAGGAGAGAAGAGACAGATGCAGGAACGAATGTCACAGTTTGACGCGTTCATGATCAAGTTTAACAATCAGCACCCCTTTCCCCCTCCGTAGGATTACGTTTATGTATTTATAGATATTTTGAACAGTTTAAGACTTAGTAATATTTAAAAATTGACAGGTTTTGTACAGGATAAAAACTAGAAAATTTTAATTTTTAATTATTTAAAAAAAAATTAAATTACCGACGAATTATCCGTCGGTAATCCGTCGGAATATATTTTTTAATTTAATTCTTATTTAATAAAAATCCGTCGGAAATCCGTCGCTAAATCCGTCGGAATTAATCCGTCGGTGAATAGCCGTCGCTAAAAGTCGACCGTCGGTTATCCGTCGGAAATAACCCACGCCGTCGGTAACCGTCGGAGATCCGTCGGAAAATTAAACCGTCGGTGATCCGTCGGTGACCCGTCATGATCTGAACGCCGACCACCTTTTTACCGACGAACATTTACCGACGGATCACCGACGGATTTCGATTTTACCGACGGATCACCGACGGATTCATCCGTCGGTGATAAGTCTCTGTTTTGTAGTGTGTCTTGCTTCGTCATTATCCCTCATTCTTTTTTTAACATGTTTTGAATCATTCACTTTCAGTCATTGTCTTTTAACTATGGGCTTTTCAGTCCCTTGAACTTGCTCTTTCTTGACTTGGCCACTTTAGTCCCTTGTTGAAACATTCTTTACAACTAAGAGCCAAAAGTAGGGTATTATATATACCAATATTTGTGTACTTAATTAAGTAGGTTGTGCAGTCATAACGAACATTTCTAGGGGTAAATTGGTAAAGTACATGTAAAAGACCGTGTAAGCATTTCTATGTTATATTTTTAATAGACAAGTTGTTCAAAAATTGTGTTCCTAATTAAATAGATTTAAAAATAAACATCTTGTGGGGTACTAATTAAATGTTTGGTACTTGGGTAGGTTATGTAGTAGGAGGTCATTATGATATTTTTAGGGGTATAAACTCTTGCTGTGAGGAATATAAACCACTTTGACACATAGTTAAGTTTTAGGTTTATTGGTGGGGATCCAAGGCCCCGTGGTCCACTTTTGTAGACCCTACAAGCCCTACCTCATAGACTTGCATCGGAAAAGACATCCTGTCTCCCCCCGGATTCGAACCCTGGTAAGGGAACCCCAGGTAGGAGCATTTACGGAAGGAAGGTGGCCACTAGGCCAAAGACCTAGTGGTTCACATAGTTTAGTTTTTGTCCTATGGTATTTGGATTTGATCATAAACAATGGTTAAAAACAATACCATATATTTCACCAAAATTAACTTTGAATGTAAAGATTAATTATAATACTTTTTTTACTTTTAAAATTTCTTTGTTTTTATGTTTATTTTCCCAACTAAGTCTGGTAGGAAAATAATAATATTCTTTATAAATTTATTAATATGTAAAGGTGGCAATGTCAACTAATTCTTCAAAAATTAAATCAATTTTGGTTATATTTTATGTCTTAGCAGATTAAATTGTTTAATCAATTTTTGTTATATTTTATGTCTTAGCAAATTAAACTCTTTAATTAAAAGAAAAAAAAGCTAAAATCCAAGTCGAACTAGTCAAAAGTTACCAAAAATTATATTAAAATATTTATGACATCATTTTATTCAGAAAAATATAAATTATTATTTTAACACAATATTTTAACATATTGACTAGTCTATTAACTCAATTATCTCCAACAAATATTTATTAATTAACAACTACTTTACTGCTTCATCATTTAGTTTGTCAAGTATAATAGGCTAATTAAGTAGCCCTTTGCTAGTTATTAGGAAAATATTGGGTGTCATTTACCTTATGAGTCGAGCATGACAAGAATTAAGAATCTTACCTGGTAAGTGTCATAGTAACACTACAAAACAGAACCTCTTTTATATCGAAAATCTGTCGGAAATTAATTTAAAACAAAATTCTTATTTAATTTTAAAATAATTATAATATAAGAAATGGTTTCTAAAATTAATATTTTTAAATTTTGAATTTTAATTATAATTCAAAATTTTAATATACTTCTAAAAATTTAATGTAGTCTTGAATTTTAATATACTTTTAGATTTTGCTATATTTTGAATATTAAATAATTTAATTTCTGTTTTGAATTTTATTTAACTTTAAAATAATTATAATTTAAGAATAGTTTTTAAATTTTACTTTTTTAAAATTTTGAATTTAATTATAATTCTAATTCTAATTTTAATATAATTATAAAAGTCTAATATAATTTTGAATTTTAATATAATTTTAGATTTTAATTTAATTTAATTTTGAATTTTATTTATATTAATTTCCGACGGATTAAACTATTTTTTGTCGGAAATTCGTCGGAAATTAATTTGATTTTTTTAAAATTTTAAAATAAATATAGTTTTAAGAAATGGTTTTTATATTTCAAATTGTTTTCCGACGAAAATTATTTTTTTTTAGATTAAATTATTTTCCGTCATAAAATAATTTGAATTTTATATTTTTGTTATTTATTTGCTAATTACTTTAATTGATTAATTTAATTAATTTCTAATTTGATTATTTAGTTACTAATTTCTTTAATTAAGTAATTTAATTTTAATTTAACAAATATTTGTGATGAATTTGTGACGGATTTGCAGCGGATATAATTTCCATCACAAATATTAAAGAGAATATATATTGTTTTTTCGTAAAATTTCAGTGACGAATTTCTGGCGGATTTCCGACGGATTTAAGGTGATGTTGACTTTTGTAGATTCCGCCGGAAATGGTCATCGGAAATAGTCATTTTTTAGTAGTATAAGGATCTTGAATCATACCCAATAAGTGAGGGAATCAATACTCTTACCCGATAAGCGTTTGCCTAATAAAAGAGGTTTCCCAACAATCCATTTTGATGGCCGAAAATGTTACTTGATAAGGTAAGTGAAGGTGATGATCTTTGCGGTAAGCGCTTACTCGATAAATGTTTGATAAATAACCCCTAAGATTTAAATTTTACAAGTAAATTGCTAAAACTTTCTTTTAGGGAGTAAGTGTAAACTACAATTTTGGTCTTGAGGTTTAGTAAAAACTCCGAAAGTGATGCTTAACCTTAATAAGTCTAGAATCATCCTTTTGATTTTATTTAAAAAAAAAAAGTCGGTCTACAAGTCTATGAAGCATGTTTACAAGTGTAATTAGTACTAAAAAAAACAAAATCTTTGTTTCTCTTCAACCCATTTCCCTGTGACTACTCTGGGCACTCCCCCCCCCCCCCCCCCCCCCCCCCTGGGGCCAACCCTTCAACAAAAGTTCAATAATATTCAACCACAATCTCTTCAACCTTAAAGTTCAGGAACGTTTATTCAAAAATTCAAGAATATTCAACCCAAAAATTGAAGAACGCTAATTCAACCAAGAAATGCGAAAAAAAAAAATATCATTTAATACATTTGGAGCTGAAGAAGACTACAATAAATCCTAAAAATAAAAATCGTAAATTTAACTTAAAAATTCTAAAATCTAAATCAGAAACCTTGAATCTTGAAGTAGAAACTATAAATCTGACTCTTCATCTCTGTTCTTCAAACATGTTCCTCGACTTAGTGGGCAATCCTCTACAAGAATAAAAATATATTTGTGACATCCGGAAAATCGAATTAGGTAATGTCACGAATTTGACTCTCAATCCTTAAATTATATTCCTAGATAAAGCTCCTTTGATATGATGGACAAGTCTCGAGCTTTAAACTCTAAGCGTGAAAAAGTCGAGTCGAAATCGTCGGGAAAAAAGTTGGGTTCGGGCACTGGGGCGATAGTGCCAGCGACTATGACAGTAGTCATAGTCGCACGCCAAGGTCGCAGGCCAGGGGATGGTCTCGGTACATCCCCGGCAATAGTGACAGCGAGAGTGACAAGGGCATTGTCGCCCTTTCACAATCACACCCAAGGGACAGGCCTCGGTACACCGAGCGCGAGATTGCCCCGCGACAGTGCCCTGGGCATTGTCTCCTGGGCATAGTCGTCTGTATTGTGGGGTTTTAAAAACGGGACAGATCAGTTTTTAAACCATTTTCACCTCAAAGTTGTGTGTGTGTATGTGTGTGTGTGCGTATACAGACCTCCAAGGGGGCGATTTTTCTCATCTCTCAAGTTCTACCCACAATAAATGCTCTAGGGTTGTTGGATCTTTGGGAGGAAACACTAAAGTCACTTTGGAAGGCATTTAAGGAGGGGTTTAAAGCATAGTCAAGTCTCAAACTCATCATCTTCATCAATGTCTAGGGTTTTGCAAGTTTTCTAGGGTTTCCTATAAAAACCTAGATAGTGAGTTTTCTAATCATTTACTAATGAGATACATGTCTTAATGTGCTTTCTACTATCATTTCATGTTTCATTTCATTATATCATCTATATGGCAAGAATGGCATAATCTTTCTATATTGGGAGATTTGGGAACTTGGGTACTAGTCATCTTATGAGTAATCTTAATGGGGTTATTTTGTTGGAAATGTTGGAGCATGTTAATGAGATATTCATTATTGATGATGCTATATGTCGATTTTACATAATTTAGGGTTTTGATCTAAATTGAGGCTTGGAGCTAATTGGGATCTTGTATATGTATTTTTCTTGGAGTGAAATGTATATGATGATGGATTGGCTATTGGATGAACCACGAGTAGGCACTAGGAGGATGTAATCTTGGGCGCCACCTTGTAGGTAGGTGCCTAGATCTCCGCCATTTAAAGTAATGCCTTGGAGGTAGTCTTCAAATGTGTCAGGCCTTCGGGGTGTTGCTCATGAGAGTGAATACCAAGGTACATCGACTCTTGAGGTGAAACTCGTCAGTGTTTTGGGTCTCCCCCATTGATTCCTCTTATGGACACTTATGACTGTTAACTCTTTCAAATTTAATATGTTATGCTATTGTTCAAACTCACTAGGCTCTTTTGGCCTAACACTTGCTTGGTGTCGATGTGTATCTCAGGTTCTAGCGGCGTGGTCACCAAGAAGACCTAGTGGGCCTTTAGTTGTAAGCTTGGGAGCATTTTTGGAACGCCATTCTAGAAGACGATTATTTTAGAACTTTGGGTGACAACCTTATATAATCTTATTTCTTGTTAGGAATTAGATTAGCAGGTTGTTATTTCTTACCGTTAAATTACAAACTTGTAATTATACAGTCATATATTATTTCCCCTTTTGGGAGGGCTCGTGCCTTGGCATTTTATGTACCACATTTCCTGCATTGTTTGGAAATTTTTGTTTATACCAAGTTTTGGGGTGTTACAATATTATACAAAGAATATTCACAATGATGGCCTCCTAAGGTTGTGTATGTGTTTGTGTGTGTAGGAGATGAGGGAAGGGATGGTGAGGTTGCATATCACCGGTGAAAACAAAAAGAGGGGCAGAAGACGAAAAGAGGAGCGAAAAGAGGGTCACATAGCAGAACATGGAAGGGTCACAGAAGGGTAAGGGAGTCGGAGATGGATTGCTGACAAAGGTCGTGGGTGTAAGATAAAGACCATGAAGAAGTGTATGGGAGGTTCATGTGTGATCTCAGATCTGTATTCTATGCATGTTATGTTAATGAGTATTTAAATAATTCAGTATAAAGAAAATTAGGGAAGTGAATAAAAATATCAAAATGGCCCTCATTTTTTTTAAAGCTGAAAGAAAATTATTAAACAACGAAACAAAGTTTACAACAAGAGTAGGTGCAGATCTGCGAGGTGCATAAACGACAAGGTACTAGAAAAGAGAAAACAAATGAAGCCAAATTAAACCAAAACCCAAAAATAGGGGAAAGCGAATTGAATCAACGCAACTAGAAGAAGCAAACAAATATCAAACACAATTTATAGACCCGATCGACGAACCCCAAGATTTAGAGAATGACTTGTACCTTAGCAATATCCAATAGAATGATCGGGATTGGATCTCACCCATAAGGTCTTCACTCAAGACGACGCCTTTGAACACACGAGAATCCATGTTTGTCCAAATGAAGTACACGACAATCCAAAAAACCGCTTGCTCAAAGCAATTTAAAGAAGCTGCCACTTGATTTCCACCATCGAAAAGAATTAACTCTCATATTCTAGATGGTAAACTATAATCAAGATTCCACCTATTAAAGATGTTTACCCATATGACCTTAGCATGTTTGCATCCAAGAAAGCAATGGTCTAAAGATTCACTAGACTCGCCGCACATCAGACATAGTATCGAGTTGAGGTTGATACCCCTTTCGTTTAACTAATGAAGCAGTGAAATTTGATTTAGCCGAGTTCTCCAAATGAATATGTTGATTTTCCTTGGGGTTATCTTGTTCCACACGTTGAAAATCCTGAACTGGAAGGCGGAAGGATGATGTTGTCCACCATTTTCCTGTGAAACTTGATTTAGAAAGAACCCTCATCATTCAACAACCACCAACTTGAATCTCTGTCAAGAACATTAAAGGAAACATTTTACAATATGAAGAAACTTCAATGAGATCATTTGAGAGTTTCCCTCTAGGACTACGATGCCAATACTAAATCCAATCCTAAACCCTATTATTCCACTTCCCAAGCTCAAAGACTTTTGCATTCGGGTTAACATCAAGGCGATAGATCCTCGGGAGTTTCTCACATAAATTAAAATTTCCCATTCATTTGTCTTTTCAAAATAGGGTCTCTCTCTCTCTCTCATCCCCAATTTTCCTACCAAAAAAGAAGCAAATTTCACCCTTAAACTCTCAAGATCTCCTCCGATTTTGATGATGTTCCCCAAGTTGACCCTTTGATGTTTGAGGCAACGTCAAACTCACTAAGATCGTCATCCCACTCGTAAATGCTTTTAATGACTCTCACCCAAAGAGCTTTCCCCTCGGCCCAAAAACTCCACCACCACTTTATAAGTTTTTTATATGCCCGCATCACATATAAATATTGCTAGAGTCATATGAACTATGAGGGTCGCATGGAAAGATTATGTATGTTTCGAATCTGATCATGAACCATGGTAATGTTATATTGCATGTTGTGATATTAATCAAATGTAATTATTATTCTAGAAGAATAATAATTAGTATTGTGTGTGCACAATGTAATTATGATAGTTACATAAACTGGGACTGATAGGCGGGTTTACACCCCCCTAATCTAACCGCAAGTGTACGGGTCGAATCAAGTAAAATGTACTTGGAAGTATAAGTATCGAACCAAGGGAACTAGCAACTGAGTATCACAATTACTATATTCACTATTAACTGAACGGTCCAAAAGAGTGAACTGTTGGGAATAATTAACTGAATATTAGTAAAAAAAAAAAGAATTAACAAATAACTCTTCAAATAAAGACTTCAAAAACTTTATATGGAGACAAATAGTTAAGGGTTGGAAATCTTATGGTTCTCACTAATGAACAAGATTCTTGAAGACAACTATTAGTTAAACCCTTTAATGAAAATCTAATCTGTAAAATCGCCGTTGCTCTTTCTCAAGCAACAACGAATTTTATTTTGAAAACACAAGTCTCATCTCTCGATCTTTACACATGAGTTCAAAACACATTAAGTTCAAGATTATAATGATACTAAGGTTTAGTTGGTATATCTCTATCCAATTTCTCACCTTAGGCATATAATTCTAGTTCTTGTTAACAATTAATTCTCTCGAATTTAATTTATAACGAACAAATCAGATGAAGGTTGATCAGACTCAAAAAGCATTAAAACCAAAATCATATGCTTCATTAATCAGGAAAACTGATAAAAATCCCAAGTTACATGTTCATAAGCTTGAACAAAAGTCAAACCAACCCCCAACATCTAAAGATTAGTTTATGTTGGGGATATTAAACAAGAAAGTAGTAGAAGAAGGCATAGATCTAAGAAAAGTTTTGTCAAACATCAAAGATTGAAAAACTCCCTTTGATTATGTGATACCGAAGAAGAGTTGGAAGAAATCCATGTAAGAATCGCTTCCCAAGGTGTTTCCTAGCTTCAGTTCGGTGTTCTCCTCTTGCTAAAATCGCCCAAGGTCGCCTCCTTGTTCTCTCTCGTCGCCCAATTTGTGAATCGAGTGCAAAGTCGGTCAAAAAACCTAAAATATAAGTATAAAAACGTGCAACACCCTTCTCGTAGGTTGTCCACGATTAGTCTTCCTTACTATTTTCTCTCATTCTCATTACTCAACTTTCAACCCAACGAAAACGACTTACCTTGTTGGGCGGGAGTTTATCCGAATCTCGAGAGACCTGACAAAGGAAAACAAACGAAAACTCCTACGAAAAATAGGACAAACTAACAAAACAAATAAAAATTAAGAAAACAAACCTAGTGGGTTGCCTCCCACCTAGCGCCTTAGTTAGGGTCGTGGCAAGACCTTTCGTGACTATCAATTTGGCTCGGTATCACTTGCGGAACTGAAATGAAAAGGCATTCGGGTTTTCTTGATTTCCCCCACATCCGTTTTCCCACTATTACTGGTTTCTGATCCAATTGGTCGCCTTTCCGGTTCACCTCTTTCTTCTACGCTCTTGAGAACATGGAAGGTTACCTTTTCATCACCAACTCTGAAAGTCATCACACCTTCTTCCATATCTATCAAAGCTTTGCTTGTGGATAAGAACGGTCTTCCCAAAATCAATGGCACCTTAACATCTTCTTCCACATCTAGAAATACGAAATCAACTAGAAAGTAAAATTTTCTTATCGTTATCAAGACGTCTTCCACGATTCCATACAGATACTTCACTGATCTATCTGCAAGTTGGAGTGTCATGTTTGTTGGCTTCACTTCCCCAAAGCCAAGTTTCATGAAAATGGATAAAGGTAACAAATTAATACTTGCTCCTAAGTCACATAACACTTTATTGAAATGAACAAATCCAATTTGCAGAGGTATAGAGAAACTCCCTGGATTTTGAAGCTTCGAAGGAAGCTTATTTTGAATTATTGCACTACACTCCCCAGTAAATGCAATTGTTGCCTGATCTTCAATCTTCGTCTTCTTGGACAAGATGTCTTTCATGAACTTGATATATGTTGGCATTTGTGCAAGTGCCTCTGCAAATGGAATATTGATGTGTAACTTCTTGAAAATGTCAAGAAATTTCTTAAACTGTTCCGTATCCTCGTGTTCCTTCAATCAATTCGGAAAAGGTAGCGGTGACACATACGGGTTGATTGTAGGCTTTGATGGATGTGTCACACCTTTTTCCTTTGACTCATTTAGATCAGCGATATCAGTAGTTACCCCATCTTTCGTCCCAACATCTTCAGCCTCTACTTCTTTAGTCTCCACATACTCTCGGGTAGGGTCCTTTATAAATTCCTTGTCACTCCTCAGATGAATGGCATTGCAATGCTCTCTAGGTTTTTTTTCAGTCTGACTGGGGAATTGACCCTGACTGCGGGATTGTAGAGCTTCAGCTATCTGACCTATCTGTCTTTCTAAAATTTGGATGGAAGCAGTATTCTGTTCTGTTGCTGCCTTTACAGTATCCACAGTAGTAGTCAAAGTGCTTACGGGAGAAGTAATCTCATCAACAGTATTGTCCATCTTTGAGATGAACTTCATCAAAACATCTTCTAATCCTGGCTTCTTCTCTCCAGATTGTCCTTCCTCAAGCTTTCTCTGATTATAACATGGGGGACGATAAACATTATTAGATTGAGAAGAAGATGAAAAATTAGAATTGTTACCATACTGTTGTTGTTGCTGTCCCATGGTTTCCCTTGGTTGATTTTGCGATTGATTCCATGAGAGATTAGGATGTTTTTTCTATCCTTCATTGTAGGTATTTGAGAATGGATCATTACGAGGGCGATTGTTCCCTTTTTTAAGAATTAAACCTATTCGGTTCATGAGAAGCTGGGAACAAATTAGGAATCTCTCCATCAGAATTAAGTGCAGGTTGGATGGAAGCTCCTTTCAGCTGATTTGTGATGACGTTCAGTTGAGCTTTTATCGCCTTTAACTCGTCAGAGTCCTGAACATTAGCTACTCATCTGGTAGCGGATCGTGGAGTGGCATAGCTATGTTCAGCTAAATTCTCGATTAGTTTAACCTCTTCTTCATATGTTTTGTTCATTAGAGCCCCACCTGCTGCAGCCGTGATATCATTCTTGTATTGCAGGTGAAGTCCACCAAAGAAGGTTTGGATGATGACCCAACCATGTAAACCATGATGAGGACATTTTTTCAGCATGTCCTTATATCTCTCCTATGCCTCGTTGAGTGTCTCCTGGTCCCATTGAGCAAAATGGGTTATTTCGTCCATGTAACAACCCAAACTTTAATTACATCAAAATGTAATTATCCATACCAAGAACGATGGCCCCAAGCCTACAATTCAAACAAGGTTTTGCAAATACAACCTATTACACAACTGAGTCTATAAGGAAACTACTACAAAGGGTCTTCTAGTTCCAGGAAATAGCTCACATCTTCACCTTACCCTTACCGGTACCTGCTATCTTGCGATAACCTGAAAAAGGGTTATAGTTTTGAAAGAGCGAGGGTTAGACCGATGGTCTAGTGAGTCCCCTCCAAGCTCTACTGCAACAGTTCAAATATTATTTAAAACATTTAAACAAAGCCTTACGCCTCACGAGCGTAACTCATTCTACTGACCAAACATTTATCACACTTTACGCCTCGCGAGCGTAACTCACACTACTGACCAACACTGCCATCAAAGACGGTATGTGTGTCTCGTACTGCCTTATTTTGGGGACACACCCCAATGGCATAAACGGGCCACACTCCCCGGTACGATCAGGCGGGCCACACTCCACGACTTAGGTCAAAACTTCCGAATTAAATGTATGCATACATCTAATTAACAACATTATATAAAGTGCGTATATATAAACTTAGCAGAAACATGCCAACATAATTAAATCAACGTTTAATTTAAACCTTCGAAAACTTTTGATAATAAAAGTGTGCAGTTCAGAAAACTCACAAGTATCAAACAACTTTTGAAATCGTAACAGATTTAGTTTGAAAGACTCACCTCAGATCCTTCATGCTTAAAGCCCGCTTTCTAACGATTAACACCACCTACGATGCAACCGAAATAAAAATGGGTAAGCTAACTCGCAGATAACACTCTTTCCTTCTCTAAACATTTCAATGACAATACACAGTGCTACCACCCCGGTCGAGACCACCCCGATCGACAACACACCGGTCGACACCGGTCGGTACCACACTGGTCGACACTGGTCGGCACCACACCGATCGATATTCAATCAAACTCGCACAGGGCGATTCAAAACTCGAACAGAACCCTAAAAACTCTCAAATCTCGAATGCAACGGCTAAAAGCTTGACAACGAGATCATTTACCGACTAACTTACTGCAGAAGGGAGTATTAGACTAGAATCATACCTTGATTTGAAGATAACCGAACGATCCTTCGAGACCTAGTCTCTTGTTGGGAACTGAAGAATTGCTAAGTTCAGTTAATACTGCCAATGGTTACTACTTCTAAGGTTAATGCTGCAAGTGGAAGTTAATGCTGCTGAACAAGATTAATGTTGCTCATCAAGATTAGTACTGCTAGAACAAAGTTAATACTGCTGAGCATGGTTAGTACTGCTGAACTTAATACTGCTCAGAGTATTAATGCTGCTTATGAGATGAAGATTCGTATGGAAAGGATGACAGCTGGATTGAAGATATCTATGAAAGCTTAGAGATAATAATGGAAGATTATACTGAAGATCTTTTATTATTTTGTAATTATCTTTTGTCTTCAGTATATGTATAGAATAGTTTTGTTTCTTTTAAAAAAAACAATTATTCATTCTAAGTTTTAGCTTTCATAGAGAAAATCAACCTCAAGGTTAGAACCCTAATTCTAGAGAAGTAGAATTCGTATTGGTGAGCCTGTTCATCAGTATTGAGGTTGTGTGTAAAAGCTTGTGACTGTTAATCATTCAATACAAGTTTACAAGTTGTGATTTTGATTCACTGTTTCATTGTTTTTCTGAATATTAAAGTGCTATTCCGCAGCTTCTTTAATATTGTTTTCTGAGTGTTTATTCTTGTTAAGAATTTAAGACCCTGACAAGTGGTATAAGAGCTTGTAGTCTCAGAAATCTTATTCATCATGGAAAACGCAGTTGAATCAAACAGTACCCTGGTCTCAAAGGTCCCAATGCTTAGATCCAATGAATTCGACATGTGGAAGATTAGAATAAAGCAATACATTCTTCTCACTGATTACTCTATGTGGGACATCATTGAGAATGGCCCATCTGATGCAAGAAAGATTGGTGCAGATAGAAAGAGAACTCAACCAAAGACAGATGCAGAAAGAAAGACAAGGCAGACAGAGATGAAAGCCTTAAGCACCCTGCTCTTGGCCATTCCCAATGAATATCAACACCAATTTTGCAGTTGCACTGATGCACAGATGCTCTGGAATGCTCTAGAGAAGAGATTCTCAGGTACCAAAAGTACCAAGAGAAATCAGAAGGCTATATTGAAGCAACAATATGAGAACTTCATGTCAACCAAGAATGAGTCCATGACTCAAACTTTTGACAGGTTTAACAAGCTAATTGGTGAACTGGCTACAGTTGGAGTACAAATTGATCAAGATGATCTAAACAGGAAGTTCTTAAGGTCCCTGGGTGATGAATGGACCATGTATACTGTCTCTTTCAGACAGAATGATCAACTGGAAGAAAAGGAACTTGATGATCTATACAATGATCTAAGAGTTTTTGAATCTGAGGTAGAGGCTAAGAAGAAGCCTTCTGGGTATGTTCACAATGTTGCACTCCTATCAGCATCAATTGATTCTACTTCCAACCCTGAATCAGTTAGTGCTGCTAATGGAGCAAATCAAGAGAAAGGCACTGAATCTGTGTTTGAAGCCTTTCTGTCCAGTCATGGAAACTCCTCTCTAATTAATGATGACTTGGAACAACTCCATCCAGATGATCTTGAAGAGATGGACATTAAATGGCAGATGGCCATGCTCTCTATGAGAGTAAAGAAGTTCATCAAGAGAACTGGGAGGAACAACTTCTCCCAAAGAAGAGAAGATGGAGCAGGTTTTGACAAGTCAAAGGTGGAATGCTATAAATGTCACCAGAAGGGACACTTTGCTAGGGAATGCAGAAGTGGAGTGTCTCACAACAACAACCACCAACAAGTACAGTCTGGAAGCTTCAATAATAACAGAAACTCTGCACAAGCCCTAGTCTCTCAACAAGGTATGGGGTTTGATTGGAGTGATCAAGCTGAAGAGGCTATCCAAAACCAAACTCTCATGGCAGAAGTTTCTGATCTCCCAACAGAGGTAACTTCTAATCTTTGTTCTCAAAATTGCATTAACACTGTTAAAAGGTACAGGGATCACAACCAGAACATGAATGATGACCATAAAAGATTAGAAAAGGACATAAAAGATTATGTGAGGATTGTTGAGAGGTTTGAAGATCAGATTAAGAGTTTTCAAGCCAATGAGCTTCAACATTCATATGACACAAACTACTGGAAGTGGGGGAAGAATGACCTAGAACTCCAACTGACCAAATCTAAAGAGGAGAGTGATAAGTTAAGAGGAGAGTTAGCTAAAGTCAAGATAGATGTAGAAAAGTTTTCCAATGCTTCTAAAGCAATGGACTCTATACTACAAAATCAGATTCATGATAAACTGAGAAGAGGAATAGGGTACAATACCACACCACCACCCTACAACAACAATTACATCCCTCCTAGTTCAGACTTGTTAGAGACAAAGGATAGGAAGGACCTGCCTGAGGGAGCCACTGAGATAGATCCCTTAGATGAAGTAGTTGTTGAGGATAAAACTGAGAAAGAAACTGTCAAGAATAAGGACAACACGGTGGGTGGTGAGATTCCTATAGAAAACCACATAATTACCAATGAGGGATGTGGAAAGAATTGGGTCAAGTTCAATGAGATAGAGAAGACTGAGGGAAAGAATAAGAAGGTTCATTATAAGCAGACCACTATTGTGAACCCTATCCCTTGCAACAAGTGTTCATGCAATAAATCTGAGCCCCAACAACATGATAAAAAGAGGGGTAATAAGAGAAACTGGAATAATATGTGGGCACAAAAACAAGGGATTGATCTGAGTAAAATCAATAGACCAAAACCCTGTTTTATTTGTTGAAAGCTTAATCACATTGCCAAATACTGCTATTTTAATCCTATGAACCAAAGGCTGAACTTTCAGAGACCTACTCAAAAACCCTTTGGTTATTGGAAGAAAGAAAAGAACCATGTGGCTAAGAAAGTTGATAAATCTAAAAGCCATATGAAGAAAAAGAATGTGGAAGACAGTGTCAAGATCTGGATACCTAAAAGCACTAAAGCTGTTAGTACTGCTATCACAAATAGTGCTGCTGACAGTGATAGTGCTGCTAGAAGCAATAATACTGCTACCAAGGTTAATATTGCTAACTCTGTTAGTACTGCCAACAAGGTTAATACTGCCAAAACTGTTAGTACTGCTAACCTTGTTAGTACTTCTAAAGATAGTGCTGCTTCTAGTATTAGTGCTTCTAGACCAATAATCTTGACAAAGTACTCAAATAATAAATGTTCTGATTTTAAAAACCTCATCAAAAAGGAATGTAAGTATTTTGATGAGAAAGGGAGACCCAAGACCACTTTGGCTTGGGTTCCCAATCAATACTAATTGTTTAATCTAATGTGCAGGGCAACCAACAGCTCAAGGGGAAGAGCATCTGGCATGTTGATAGTGGTTGCTCCAGGCACATGACAGGGAACATGTCTTGCCTCAAGAACTTCAAGAAGATTGATGGTGGACATGTTGCTTTTGGGAATACTCCAGATGGAGATAAAATCAGTGGTAAAGGTGATGTGACCAAAGGTAAAATGACCTTTGAAGATGTATTCTATGTTGAACAGTTAAGATACAACCTGTTAAGTGTATCACAGGTCTGTGACAAACAACATAGTATATTATTTACTGATTCTGAATGCATTATTCTTGCTCCTGGATTTAAGGTAGTTGATGAAAAGATGATACTACTAAGAACCCCCAGAAAGGATAATGTATATTGTTTAGATATGGAAAGTGTTCCATCTGATTCATCCCTAAATTGTCTTGTTTCAAAAGCTTCTCTGGATGAATCATCACTTTGGCACAGAAGGATGTGTCACATGAACTTTAAAACAATAAATAAGCTTGTTAAAAACAACCTTGTAAGAGGTTTGCCTTCTAAAGTCTATTCATGTGATGATCATTGTGTTGCTTGTTTCAAAGGTAAACAACACAAAACTTCTCATAAGTCCAAAGAGGTGAACACAATCTCTAATTCTCTTCATTTACTGCATATGGATCTGTTTGGCCCTACAAATGTTATGAGTATAGGTAAGAAATCATACTGCCTAGTTATTGTTGATGATTACTCTAGATTTACTTTGGTATATTTTCTAAGAACTAAGAATGAGACAAGTGGACTGATCAAATCCTTTATTCTAAGAATTGAAAACCAAACCAATCAAAAAGTAAAAGTCATTAGGTCAGACAATGGTACTGAATTTAAAAATATTGACCTAAACACCTTTTGTGAGGAAAAAGGAATTGAGAGACAATACAGTGCTCCTAGGACTCTACAACAAAATGGTGTTGCTGAGAGAAGGAATAGGACACTGATTGAGGCTGCTAGATCTCTGTTAGCTGATTCTAAACTTCCAATAACTTTCTGGGCAGAAGCAGTTAATACTGCTTGCTATGTCCAAAACAGAGTACTAGTAGTCAAGCCTAAGAACAAGACACCTTATGAGATTTTTAATAAAAGAAAACCCTTTATTGGATTTTTCAAACCTTTTGGGTGTCCTTGTACTATTCTCAATACTAAATCTCACTTGGGAAAGTTTGATAGCAAGGCAGATGATGGTTTTCTTGTTGGTTACTCATCTCAGAGTAAGGATTACAGAGTTTTTAATTCTTCTTCTAGAATAATTGAGGAAAGTGACAATGTCAAATGCAATGAGAACACACCAAATCCTATTGGGTCTGGTCCTCAGTGGCTGTTTGACATTGATTCACTAACTAACTCTTTTGGTTTCAGTAGTGACAATTATGCAGGGTCAGGAAGTGGAGGATCAGGGGCTACACAAGTTCAAGACATTATACCTCAGTCTGTGATCTTTCCTATGCCTATAAAAGAACCTGTTGAATTCTGTGAAAAGGAGACTATAACTGAGCCAATACAGAGTGAAGAAGAAAGAAGAGAAGAGGAATCTTCAGTGCATAAAGAGGTAGAAGTAGCTGAGGTGATTCCTTCAGCTGACTTAAATGATTCCAATCTAGAGGAGGGAATCCATGAAGAACCTAGTTTTCAGACTAGAACTCAAAAGAATCACCCTCCAGAGCTGGTAATAGGAGACATGTCCTCTCCTATGATTACAAGGAATCAAAGCAGACTTCAAGAGCTGCAGGATCAACAACACACAGTACTCTCCTGGTTTCTATCCCAGATTGAGCCTAAGAAGGCCTATGATGCAATGAAAGATTCAAGTTGGATAGAAGCCATGCAAGAAGAGTTACTTCAATTCAAGCTACAGGATGTTTGGGACTCGGTTGACCTTCCAAAAGGTCATAGAGCTATAGGCACCAAGTGGATTTTCAGGAACAAAAAGGATGAGAGAGGTATTGTGATCAGGAACAAAGCAAGGCTTGTGGCACAAGGGTACACTCAAGAAGAGGGCATAGATTATGATGAAGTGTTTGCTTCAGTGGCAAGGGTAGAGGCAATTAGGCTGTTCCTAGCCTATGCTTCATACATGAAGTTCAAGGTCTATCAAATGGATGTAAAGAGTGCCTTTCTATATGGTACAATTGATGAAGAAGTATATGTCTGTCAACCACCTGGTTTTGAAAATCCTTCATATCCTGACAGAGTATACAAGCTGAAGAAAGCACTCTATGGTCTACATCAAGCTCCAAGAGCATGGTATGACACTCTGTCTACCTATCTCTTGGAGAATGGGTTTGAAAGGGGCATCATTGACAAGACCCTTTTTATTAAAAGAAGTAAGAAGGACATCCTACTAGTTCAGATCTATGTGGATGATATCATCTTTGGATCCACAAAAGATCAGATGTGTAGAGACTTTGAAGAGTTGATGCACAAGAGCTTTAAAATGAGTTCAATGGGTGAACTTACCTTCTTCCTTGGACTTCAGGTGAAACAGCAGTCAGATGGGATCTTTATCAGTCAATCAAAGTATGTGCAAGACATCCTGGAGAAATATGGTTTAAAAGACTCAAAGCCAGCAAGCACACCAATGGAAACTCACAAACAGATCACTACTGATCTTGAGGGGGAGGATGTTGATGTCCATCTATACAGATCAATGATTGGATCTCTCATGTATCTCACAGCCTCAAGACCAGACATCATGTTTCCAATATGTGTATGTGCCAGATTCCAAGTCAAGCCAAAACAATCACATCTTCAAGCTGTGAAGAGGATTTTCAGATACTTAAGAGGACAACCTAGATTAGGTCTTTGCTATCCATATGAATCTTCATTCGACTTGATTGCATATTCAGATAGTGACTTGGGTGGTGCTAACATGGACAGAAAGTCTACTTCAGGGGGATGTAAACTTTTGGGTGTGCAAGACTAGTATCTTGGCAGTGCAAGAAACAAACCACAGTGTCCTTATCAACAACAGAAGCTGAGTATATTGCTGCTGCAAGTTGCTGCTCTCAGGTTCTATGGATTCAGAATCAGATGCTGGACTATGGGGTAACCTTTCTGCACACTCCAATCTTTATTGACAATAGCAGTGCTATAAGCATTGTTAACAATCCAGTCAAGCACTCCAAAACAAAGCACATTGAGATAAGGTATCACTTTATCAGAGATTGTAATGAAAAGAAGCTCATTCAAGTTGCTAAAGTCCATACTGACAACCAGTTTGCAGATCTATTCACTAAAGCTTTTGATGTGGGTAGATTCACTTTCTTGGTCTCAAGTGTGGGTATGATCAACTCTGAATGAGATCATGTGTTTAAAAAGGTGGTTATATACCTATTATTTTGGTTATTTGTGTGCTGCTAATCATCTTTCACAGGAAGTTATTGCCTTGATCAGACCTTCATAAGCTTCAAAAAGAGTAAGTATAGTTAATACTGCCAGTGCAGTTTTAATATTGCCAGTGCTCAGTTAATACTGCTAGTGGTTAATACTGCTTTCAGTTAATACTGCTAGGTAGTTAATACTGCTCTCAGTTAATACTGCTAGTTAGTTAATACTGCTAGTGGTTAATACTGCTTTCAGTTAATACTGCTAGTTGGTTAATACTGCTCTCAGTTAATACTGCTAGGTAGTTAATACTGCTCTCAGTTAATACTTCTAGTTAGTTAATACTGCTATTAGTTAATACTACTCTAGGTTAATACTGCTTATGTACCATACACTATAAATACCCTTTGCCCGCCTAAAAGTTCATAACGACTCTTTGCATACTGTTCACTTTCTCTCTAACCCCTTTCTCTCAAGAATCAAGTGTTTCAGGCAAGAACATTCAAGTTCAATGGCATCCATGGCATTCATCGACGAGCACAATGAAATCGCAATGCTACAAAAGCCAAAGCAAGCTGCAGGATTTCATCAGATTGTGGATTTTCTGAAGTCTAGCCACATTGCCCATGCTCTAACTATGTCGCCAACAATATACATAGAGCATCAAAGGCAATTCTGGGCGAATGCTACCATAATGACAGAGAATGGTGTGCAGATTCTGAAAACAAGGGTGTGTGACAGACCCTTGTCTGTTACTGAAGAGGTGATACGCATCTGTCTACGTCTAGACGATGCTGAAGGTATTACTTCTCTTCCTAATGAGGACTTGTTCTCAAATTTATCAAGAATGGGGTATGAAGGCCAGTTGGGTGGTTTTAAATTCTCAAAAGCAAAATTTTATACCCAATGGCGTTTTCTTGTTCATACCCTTATGCACTGCATCTCTAAAAAGACTACTGGATGGAGTGAGTTTAGCAGTACCATTGCTTATGCTTTGGTCTATTTGGCCACTGCCATAAGGTACAATTTTTCTAAAATGATTTTCAGTGATCTTGTCTCAAATCTGGGAAGCAAAAAGAGCTTTTATATGTACCCCAGGTTTGTACAAGAAGTTATAACCCAAGAATTGATGGATATGCCTCACTTTGATGAGGTATATGTACCAAAAATTCCCAAAGGTAAGGTCTTTTCAAACATGAAGAGATCCCCTTTGGACTCGGAAGGAGTTGACACCCCATTGTTCTCTACAATGATGGTGGAGTCCCACACTAAAGAAGGTATGGCAGCAGGATCAAGGCCCTCATTAGACCATCCCACTGCTAGCCAATCCCAACCTTCCCACTCTATATCTATCCCACAGTCTCTAATTCATAAGCCAATTTCCCCAATCACCCAAACTTATACAAGGAAAAAGGTAAAGAAGGCTCCTTCCCTTCTTGTACCATCACCCACTGAGCCTCTAAGCCCTCTAATGGAGAATTCTCCATTAGAGAATATCTACAGGGAAACCACAGGGGTGTCTCCCAACCCCAAGGAGGTGCTCAATGAGGAGATGTATGAGAATATGGGTGAGCAGGATGCCACTACTCCTGCTAACACAGAGGAGGACAGTGGTAACATAAATAAGACCTCCCCCATGGCAACTTTGAATGAGCAATCATTCAAAGGTCCCAGGTGCCAAGAAACCAAGGGGATGGATAGTGCTTCTGCTAGGCAGAAGACTTCCACTACAAAAAGATCCAATGATCCTTCAAAAGGGGGTAACACTCCTGGAGAAGGTGAGGACAGATATGACTATAATGAATTGATGGAAACAATGGGCAACATCAACCTGGATGTTATTCAACAAAGAAAAGAGATAGATGAGATGAAAATGGTGATTCTGTCACAACAAGTACAGATTGCAAAGTTGAAGAAAATGGTGACCAGGTTGGTGCAAAAGAAGAGGAGAAAGCAATTTGTGTTGAAGAAGAGATCAAATGATAAAGATGCTTCCAACAAGGGGGAGAAACAGGCTGAAACAGAGAAAGAAAGTACAGCTGAGAGGGCATTTGAGGTTGAGGGGGAGCAAGAGGCAGAAATTGAGAAAGTAAAAGATTCAATTGCAGCAGAAAAGGAAACAGAAGCAGCAGTAACAGGGCTTTCTGTTGAAGAAATGGAAATTGCAGAAACATTAGTAAAAGCAAAGAATGACACTCCTAAGGCTTCTCAAAAGGCCAAAGGAGTGGTTATTACAGAAGGAGGCATTGAAGGAGGCCTTGAAAGGAAAAGAAAAGAGGTAAATGAGGCATGTTTAAAAGATGCAAAGGGAAAAGCAAAGATGGTTGAACATGAACAACGTTTAAAGAAGAAAAGTCAGATTGAGTTGGATGAAGAAATGGCAAAGATACTTCAGGCTGAGATGGAAAAGGAAGAACAACTTCAATCAGAGAAGGATAGAGAGCTTGCAAAGATAATGGCCAGAAAACTCAATGCTGAGTATCAAGAGAGTTTAAAATCAGCAGCTGAAGCCAAGAAAAGTTCTGTGAAAGTTTCTAAGCAAAGACAGCCAGTTATGAAGCAGAAAAGACAACATTCCAAGACCTTTTTGGCCAATCAGGAAAGGAGAAAAATGATAAATTTCCTGAAAGGTTCAATTGGTGACAAAGGAGAGATGTTCACCAACATGGCATACAGCAAGGTTGAAGAGCTGTATAAGAAAGAAATGGCTAAGCTGCAAGGGGACTCCTCACAAATGGAAGAGGCTGAAAGAAGAATGAAAGAGAGGCATGATCTCAACATTCAGCAACCATTCCCTGAGGAAGTCACACCTACAAAAGAAAATAAGGAAGACTCAGAGAATGTTAGTATGGAGGTTAAATCTGCAAAGAGGGTGAAGACTATAGCCTCCAAGAAGCAGAGCAAAAGGCCAAGAGTTGAAGAAAGAGCATAAACTACAGCAGAACCTTCAGTTACTCCTTCAACTGAATCTGTGCAGAACCCAGAACAGTCCAATAAGAAATGTAATCTTGAACTTTATATGACTACAACAGCTGATGAACCAGTTCAAGTTGATCCCATTTCTATGAAAGCACCAGAAGTCATCTTTTGGGATATTCTGGAAGATCAAAGGAAGAAATATTTCAGGCTTAAGAGAGTAGGAGATATATATGAAGTATACTCTACTTGGGGTAGACTCATCAGAAGTTGTTCAAGATCAGATTTAGAAGAGATGTTTAAAGTTGGATTGGATTTATATGAAAAGGAGCTGAAAGGAGAAGGAATGAGCTTAATCAGATTAGCCATGGAGTACTTGTGCATGATGTTTGATCCTAGCAAAGTTCAACATGTGATCAGAGATTTGCATCTACAGAATAAATTCCAAAGAATAGAAAACTGGATGATATTTGAAAGGTGTGGAGTCTATGTCATCACTGTAGACAGAGCTTATCATGAGTACTACTTGGTTGATAAAATCTATGATCACAGCAAGGGTAAGCTGCAAGCAATGTTGAATGCCAAGCTTATTTGTTCAAAAGATTCAGAAATGGCAAAGATTGTGGTTAGCAGAATCATTAATCAAAGCTTGGGTTTGGATCCTAATCTAGGGGTGTAAACTGAAGTGTTGAAAGCATCTAAGAAGACCTTCTGAAGAACTTGACTTCTCTTCCTAAAAGTCAAGTTAGGGGGAGATTGTTGGGAACTGAAGAATTGCTAAGTTTCATTTAACCCCCTTGAACTTTGGGTCTCGCTTAACTTTTCACCCAACTATCAAAATTATCGAACTTTTGGATCCAGATATTACAGGCCATTAACTGAGTTGTCCTACCCGATGGAAAGAATTTCTGTAGGAACGCTACAATCATGTCTACCCATGTACGAATCTGATCAGTTGGTAGGCTCTCTTCCCATATTTGTGTTCTTCCCTTCAGTAAGAAGTTGAACAACCTCAGTTTGATTGCATCATCTGACACTCCGTTAATCTTAAATGTGTTACAGATCTTTTCAAATGTACGGAGATGTCCATGAGGGTCTTCTGTTGGTGCTCCACCAAACTGACTTTGTTGTAACATCTGGATCGTGCCATACCTTATCTCATAGTTATTTGCTCCTATCGTAGGGGTTTGAACATCTCGATTGAGGGCTGCCACAATTGGATTTGCAAAGGATCTCATTGGAACTCTTGCTGGTGCTTCCTCTCCCATTATATATTTTTTTTCAATAAATCTGAAACAGGAAAAACAAGGAGGATCACGGAATGTGCGGAAAATAGAATAAAATAAAATAAAATGTCCAATGCAATATCACTTATAGCTGGTAGTGTTATCAGTGCAAACTAGTTCCCTGGCAACGGCGCCAAAAACTTGAAAGGCGGGTTTATACCCCCCCCTAATCTAACCGCAAGTGTACGGGTCGAATCAAGTAATATGTACTTAGAAGTATAAGTATCGAACCAAGGGAACTAGGAACTGAGTATCACGCGCACAATTACTATATTCACTATTAACTGAACGGTCCAAAAGAGTGAACTGTTGGGAATAATTAACTGAATATTAGTAAAAAAAGAATTAACAAATAACTCTTCAAATAACGACTTCGAAAAATTTATATAGAGACAAATAGTTGAGGGTTGGAAATACTATGGTTCTCACTAATGAACAAGATTCTTCAAGATAACTATCAGTTAAACCCTTTAATGAAAATCTAATCTGTAAAATCACCATTGCTCTTTCTCAAGCAACAACGGATTTTATTTTGAAAACACAAGTCTCATCTCTTGATCTTAAGACATGAGTTCAAAACACATTAAGTTCCAGATTATAATGATACTAAGGTTTGGTTGGTATATATCTATCCAATTTCTCATTTTAGGCATATAATTCTAGTTCTTGTTAACAATTAATTCTCTCGAATTTAATTTATAACGAACAAATCAGATGAAGATTGATCAGACTCACAAAAGCATTAAAACCCAAATAATATGTTTCATTAATCAGGAAAAACTGATAAAAATCCCAAGTTACATGTTCATAAGCTTAAACCAAAGTCAAACCAACCCCTAACATCTAAAGATTAATTCATGTTGGGGATAATAAACAAGAAAGTAGTAGAAGAAGGCATATATCTAAGAAAAGTTCTCTCAAACATCAAAGAGTGAAAAACTCCCTTTGATTATGTGATACCGACGAAGAATTGGAAGAAATCCGTGTAAGAATCGCTTCCCAAGGTGTTTCCTATCTTCAGTTCGGTGTTCTCCTCTTGCAAAAAGCGTCCAAGGTCGCCTCTTTGTTCTCTCCCGTCGCACAATTTATGAATCGAGTGCAAAGTGGGTCAAAAACCCTAAAAGATAAGTATAAAAACGTGCAGCACCCTTCTCGTAGGTTGTCCGTGAGTTCAGCATCAACAACTCACATGAAAGTCACCCTTTTTTCCATTCTGGTGGGTTGCAAGTGGGTTTAGCTTCAGCAACCCATATGAAAGTCACTCCAACCACTGATTTTGGCCCACTTTTGAAATTGATTTTTCTTCTTAACTTCACTTTTTCACCGGCCATTTTTCGGGCTTGGAACTTGACAGACGTTATGCTCGATTATTGTTCGGAAACGTACCTTTCACATTCATTCTTGGCTATCTCATAACATGATGCATAATCCTGAAACACTTGATTTAAGTTATAAAACTCCGCTAATTTCACTTGGAATTAAGCATTTTTGCCCGGTTAATGATATGAAAATAACACCAAAAAATGGTGTTATTAGGGACTTAGTTAGGCCCAATAAGTAATTAATTATTAGGTTAATATATAACCACTAAGTCTATTAAGGTTAAAAGGTTGTATCTCCTTTTGTAATGGGCTCAACCCAAAATTAGGGAAAAAGGGTCCATAAACCTAATTATAATTAGGTTTAGGGTTAAGAGAAGAAAAACTCTTTCCTCTTCATAAATTTATCACACGTACAAGGATAAAAACTTTTTTATTGTGTGATTTTTGGTTCAAGGGCTAACATCCATTCGAGGTTGAAGCAATCTCATGTGTGGATACCAATAAATGAGGCCTATGTTGGTCGCTCGTGCCTCAAAATCTTGCATTCAACCATTGAGGTAGTTATCTAAACATCCCCTATGGTTGTTGTTTAGTTCTTATTATGTGTATGAATCGCTGAAGCAGGAGAGCAAAACAAGGCAAAATAACATAGTGACAAGTTACCAAGAACCGATTTCACCAACGTCAAACAACTTCCGAAAGAAATCAACTCTCCTTTTCAACTTGCAAGTTTGTTTTGAATTTTTCATGGATGAGATACCAGTTACCCAATTTGTTCATGTTTACCCCAAATAAGGAGACAACCATAAGTAAGCAAAAAAGACCCTACATAACATCGAAGACGGTTCGCTAGATCAACTACCTCAACCTGAGAGACTCCAACTCCAAAAAGTTTACTCTTAGTAAGATTAATCTTCAACCCCGAAAAGAGTTCAAAGCACTTGAGAATTCTCATAAGATTCAGACAATTTTTTTAACAGAATTGGTTGAGAGACCATTTTAAAGAAAAATGCAAACTATAAGGATGATTTTTAGGCTTGTTAAAAGTTAGGTGTCATTTTCACATATTCCATTAAACTTCAATGACCAAATTTGCAATTTACTCTTAGCAAAAAAGAAACATAAACATTCCCATGGGCATGAGAAGACAAGAAAAATGATCCAAATGAATTCCAACACTAGAAAAAAGAGAGGGGAAGGGCCATTGACATGTCCAAATGGTCATATCATTATCATTTGTATAAGACCATCTTCAACCCAATTTTAAAAACACAAAAAACACAAATATAGAGATGTAATCTTCTTCAGCCGAACACTAAAACACTAAAAAAATAGAGGTAAAAAAAGATGGCCTCTATATTTGAAGGTCAATAAAGTAGATATAAAACAAAATAATGATATTTTATTCAACTTTGATGCATATATATTTATTTTATTATTATTATTATTATAATATTAAATAGGTTTTAGTGTTTTTTTTAGTGTGTGGTCAATATTTTTAGTGTTTTTTAGGGGATTGCTATTCCTATCCCCTCCCTACTCACAAATCCCTCCATACCCTTACCCTATCTCATTCACATACCTCTATAGGAGAGGGTATGAATAAAATTCACCTTTTTTTACAGTGGTTGGATGGAAGATATCCTAAAGCTATGTTTGGCAAACTAGCTGATAAATTAGCTGATGACTGATAAGCTAGCTGGTAGCTGATAAGCTAGTTGATGAAAAAGTCATGTTTGGCAAAAACTAGCTTATAAACATTTAAATTATCAAAAAGGTCATTAATTATTTATTTATAATTAAAAGTTGATATATAATTATTAATATTAATGAGGGGCATAATTGAAATAATCACAAAAAGCTCCTCAGTAACTTATCAAAAAGATAGCTTATAAGCTAGCTTATGGTCATCCAAATTTTTGCCAAACAATGCCTAAAAATCTTCTTGGCCACAAAAATGTTATCTCACGTGCCGTTGTCTATGCACGTGAGGAGCACGCAAGCGGAAGAGCCTCTTTTGTGGTTTTGACTCTTCCAACGTTTCAAAAGTCAAAAAAGTATTCGTCGACCCCTCAGTAGCTTATTAAAAAGATAGTTTAGAAGAGCATCTCCAACAGCTTCTCCAAAATGGAGAAAATAGAGATTTTAGGCATTTTTGTGCTCCAACAAATTTTCCAAATCTTTCTCCAAAATGGAGAAAGTAGGAGATAGAGTGTAATTTTCTCCAAATATGGAGAACTCTCCAAAATCTCAAAAAATGATTACCATGAGAGAAAAATTGTTTTTTATTATATTCTACCAATAAGATTTCTTCAAATGAGATGAGTATGAGAGATAAATAATATTTTATTAGATTTATACAATATTTTAATATTATAAGTAATGGTTTCATCTCCAAAATAGAGAATCTGTTGGAGATAGATGTAAATTTTTATGTAGATTTTGACTTTTAATTCTCCATTCTGGAGAAATTTTGAAAATGCGATTGAAAATGCTCTAAGCTAGCTTATTGTCATCCAATTTTTTTTCCAAACAAAACCTACATGGCCACAAAAATGTTATCTCACGCGCCGTCATGATGCACGTGAGGAGCACGCAAGCGGAGGAGCCTCTTTTGTGGTTTTGACTCTTCCAAGGTTTCAAAAGTCAAAAAAGTATTCGTCGACCCGCGCGTGGATGGACCACCACCCAACCCCCCCTCACCCTTATCGTTTTGACTCTTCCTCTCTCAGAATGTGGTCAGCATGACGTCACTTTTTGAATTTGTTTTAACTTTTTCCTTCTAAATAGAAAGCAAAACTTTAAAATCTCTAAAATAAAAACACATTCAATTTTAATAAATTCTTAGTTTAAAAATTACAAATTTTGATAATATAATTATAATATTTTCATTTATCAAATAAAATATTATTTTTACCTTTAAAATTTTAATTTCAAAGTTTTCTATTCATGAGAATATATTAAAAATATTTTTCTTTCCTTGTAAATACTTTTTAGGAGTTCTTCAATTCTACACTCTTTCATATTTCTCTATTTTAAAAAAAGGTTTTGAAAAATCCAAAATAAATAATAAGTATAACCAAAATCTTCATTTTCACCATTTTAAAAAGTCTGTTAAAGATTCTTTAATCTATATTATATTATAAATTACGGATAAAAAATTGCTAAATACAAATTATAGGCACAAGGTACCATCATTTTGTACAAGATTTTAAAAATCTCTTAATTTACAAGTATCAAAGCACAAGATACATATTATTACTAGAGGCTTCTAACACCCACCAATTTGGTATGTGCAGGACCTTCCTTTTATGCATACATTTCCATGTATAACTATTAATTAATATATTATATTATCATAAATTTATTTTAATTATATTATTAAATATGTAATTAGTTATTTTTTCTAAATGTCATTAAAATATATAAGATAATCATTGAATTCTAACAAAATACTTAATTTTTTTATATAAAAAATATTATATTATTAAGCCTAAATTAAATAAATTTATAAAAAAAAAACATTATCACTTTCTCAAAACCATTCAAAATCGTACTGTAAATCGACAAAAAAATAAAATGACACATTAAAATCGTGATGTATCTCGCTGCATTGCGCGAGTACGTTTCTAATATTCTATAATAAGATAAAAAAATATATGACTAACAATTACATATTTTCTTGCCAAAAAAACAATTAAATATTTAAATTTTTTTAACTGAAATATTGTTGAAACTCTTTAGTTAATATTATATTATTTGATTTAGCTAAAGTTTCCTGGCTTAAGGATAACATGTTAAATTAATAGTTTGTTAAAATTACAAAATAATAATTTTTTTATTTTTTATATAGAGTTACGTAACTATAAATTAATAATTTATCATATTTATATAAAATATTTGAGAAAAATTCTTAAAAACAAGTTTTGATGATCAACTTATTTATTGATACATATTACTTAAAATTTAAGATTACAAGTAAATGTAACTTTTTAAATGCGAATGTTTAAATTTATAACTAACTGGTAAACATAATCAAATAAATGATAAACATATCATTTTAATTATAAAAATCTAAAATATAATTAGGATAATCATTAAATTTTAACATAACATTTAATTGTTTTTCATAAAAAAACATTATATTATTAAACCTAAAAATAAATTATATAATTAGTAAACCTAAATGAAATTAAATTAAGCAAATTTATATATAAACAATATTATCGTTTTCTTAAAACGACACAAAACTATATTATAAAATAGATAAAGACAAAACATATAACGAAACATTAACACTACTAAAATAAATCGTATTACCGACGGCTGAAACAGTCGGTAAACCGTCGGAAAAAAGGCTTTAGCGACGGTTTTGTGACGGGAATGATCGTTGGTAAAAAGCTGGTCGGTAATATTCAGCGACGGTTTTCCGACGACAACTACCGACAACTTACCGACTGTTCCAGTTACCGACGGTTTTCCGACGGTATTTACTTATTATAAATAAATATAAAATAAAATGAAAAAAACAACCGTCGGTAAGCCGTCGGTATTTCACTAATTTTTCCGACGGTTTTCCGGCGACTTATTAAAAATAAATAAAAAATAAAATTAAAAAGATACCGTTGGTAGGCCGTCGGTAAATACCGACTGTTTTTTGCCGTCGGTATTTCACATTTTTTTAGTAGTGTAAAATCGAGATGGATCGTATTGTATTGCACGAGTACACTTTTAGTATTGTATAATACATGAACAATTTTTTAAGATTTTTTAAAAAATGAGTTAGTTATCTTTAACTATTTATTTTTTGTTGTTGAAATTAATATTACCTTGAATTTATCTCTAATTTTTCTTATCATTTAAGAATTTTCCGTACTGTTTGCTCATAGTTTAACAAGAAGTTATGTAATGTGATTCCAACTCTGATAGCCTCGTTTTGTGAAGAAGCTCTATTGTAGAACTTTCATCATCCTTATCAACTCCCATGACATGCCCTATTACATAAATGACTTTCTTACACGCTTATTTTTACACAGTTTAAAAAAAACCGTGTAAAAAGGTTTAAAAAGCTCTTGCACTTTCTTACACGATGAACTTTTACATGGTTAAAGGTCATTTACAATCGTGTAAAAAACCCTTTTTTGTAGTACTCTCAATTATTTAATTACTAGTCAACAACTCTGCAACTCTAATCAATAAAGTGGGAGATTGTATGGATTGCAATTTTGTATCAAATTAAACCAGTAAATATGTGTATTAATCGTACCAATTAATTTTTAATTTTGGGTAATTGTGAGTTCGAAGCTAGCTTATGCACACTGATTAATCCCCTGGGTGACCACGAATGACCATGAAGTCTTGAACCTAGGGTGGATGAGGTTTTCCACTACATCCCCCTATGGCATAACCGTACCAATTAAATTGGTACCAACTTAATTAATATCAATTATAGTCGATTGATAGTACCGTACCTAATATGCAAACTTGGTTGGTATACGGTATTAGAAGTCACATATCACGATAGTACTATGGTACCGACTTAATTAATTATTTATTAGTTTTAGTATTTTTTATGTATTAAATACCAAACATTTTAACAATATCTATTTTGTTTGATTATTTGAATACTTGTAAGTTTTACTATTTTCAATTAAAAACCTTAAACATCATATTTGTTACTTCAAAACTCATAATTTGAACAAACTGACAAGTTTCCATATTTGTAACTTGAAGTTGGTACTAAAAAAAAAGTTGATACCATGTACAGGTGGACGGTATATGGTACAAGATTTTACGTACCAATTATAATCGATTGGTATAAGGAATTAGGGAAAAAAAATCTTGATTCCGTACCAAATCCACCCTTAAAAGATTGAATGTTGCTTTGTAAATGTTTAAGTTGGTACTGGTTAATTTGTAGTTTACTTCAAATTTATCTATAAACTAATAAAGTAATAACTACAATTTAATTTAATAATTAAATTAACGAGTGATTAATATCTCACTTAATTAATAAATTGATTATTTTGTTGATCTGCTTTATATCTCTTGTTCAATTGTGTTTTTCAATAAAATGATGCTTATAAAAAAACGTGGTTCCACCATTTGAATGATAGCGTATGTGCATACAAAAGGAGGAAGCTTTATCAATAAAGGATACTTGAAACCGAAGAATATGCTACAAATCGAAATCATAAAATTGTGATTTTAATAATAATTTATTTTAAAAAAATAATAATAATAATTTATTTTAAAAAAAAAATAATAATTATATAAAGCAAGGTTTTCATTATTAGTAGGGAAAAGCCCATAAAAGGCATTGAACATTCTCATTTTAAATTAATAAGTCTATGAACCTTTTTTAAATGATAAATTATTAAACTTTTCCGTTTTAAATGATTAATTCCATAAGCATTTTTTCAATGAATTAAAAACCATCGATATTTTTAAATTGGCTACATATATATATATATATATATATATATATATATATTCTTTTGACAAAAAAAAAGTTATATGTAACTCGTTAGAATGATTTTAAGGTGAAAAAAAATCGAATTAGTTTTACTGTTCAAATTTCTTGCACCCAACGAAATCGTTCCTCCTCACCACCCCATCGTTGTTTGTTTTCCATACCGCATATCGCCGCCTTGGCCCTCTCTCGTCGATCTCCCTTTTTGATCTATTTTTTTCCATTTGATTCTTCAACTTTTAAAACAAATTAATGGAGTACATATAGATAGATAAAAAGAGAGAGAATAAAGAAACAAAACTGATCAAAAAGAGGGAGATCGATGACAGCATCAATAACGATGATGGGTGGTGATGAAGAGAGAACAACGATGAGGCAACGAGGGGTGATGATGGGAGAATGGTGTTGGGGTGCAAAGGGTTTGAATGAATTAGAATTTGAAAATGATAAAACTGATTTAGACTTTTTACTTTAAAACATTTATAGCCAGTTACAAATACCTTTTTTGAATTAATTTTTCAACACCTTTAAAAAAAATTGTTAGGTTTTCTTGCTTGATGTTTCTGTTATCTGTATCATTTTACTATAGAATATAAAGAGGTGGGACCCACCGAACCCCTGAAATTCCATTTAATTTTTGATAGCTCAGCCGTAAGATTAAACAAAGAAAAAAGGTTATTCGTTCTTCTAATGTGATGACGTGGACTCAGATCAGCCGTAGGATTAAAAAAACATGATGACGTGACACTTAGATCAAGCATCCCTCCCATTTTTTTTTCAAGGAAGCACACCCCTTTTGTTAGGAGTGTTTTGGATTGCTTATTTAAAACTTGTGTTGTTTTTTATAAATTGTTTATTAACTTAGTTGTTGTTTGGTTCGTTTTCTATTAAGACCTGTATAGATATAGTTGTCTGTATGGATATAGTTGTCTGTGTGTTAACAGATAAATTATTGTTCGGTTGTTGTGCTGAATAAACAGTCTGAATGTCAGAAATGACCATTTTACCCTTTCGTTTTACATTAAACATTTGTTGATGAAAATTTCCAAAACAACGGCAAAATGTAGATTAGACAATTACAAATAAATTTCTATAGATCAATCTTATTACATAGTACAATAATAAAATCAAATAAAACCCTAATTAAAAAAAAAAAAACCAAATTTATGAACCATAAACAAAAAACCCAAAATACATGAACCCTAAAATTAAAAACCATTCATACATTTACAAGTGCTTTATATAAAATTTTAATTTGCAAAAACAAGTGCTTTATATAAAATTTTAAACTAGAAGGGTATAACAACCCAACCCAGACAGCGAGATAACAACTTAAATCTTAATAATATAATAAAATTCATGCCGAAACGGCCCCAAGCTTACAATTTAAAATTCAAGGTTTTCATTGTCAACCTACACAACTGAGATAATAGTAAGAAATAACTAAGGTAACGGTCTTCTATTTCTTCCCGCTACATCTTCTCTTTGCCCTTATCTGATCTCACTAATTCGCTTGCCTGAAAAGATTTTTTAGTTTTTGAAAGAGCGAGGGTTAGACCGTAGGTCTAGTGAGTCCCCTCTAACAGTTAAGCAACAAAATAACCTTCCAGTAAATTTAAACCAACAGATTCATAAGCACATAAAGATAAAACACGCTACTGACCACACGACCGTCAAAGACGATGTGTCTAACTCGCACTGCCTTAATTTTGGGATACACCCCCAATGGCAAAAACGGGCCACACTCCCCGGTACGAGTAGGCGGGCCACACTCCCCGACTTAGGTCACAATCTCCACATATAATGTATGCATACATTTAAACATCAACAATTTATAACACACTTAAATCATTTAATAATAATCATGCCATCGTAAATAAATCAAAGTTTAAAAATTAAACTTCGCATGCTTTCGTTACCAAAAAGGTTTAGTTCAGAGAAACTCACCTGACGTCCTTAGCTCGAAACTCGCGTCTACTTCTATGATTCGGTCCGAAACCTATAAAGGAAACATTGACCGGTGAACACTCGATTCTTTCTATTTTAACATAAAGTTGACCTCATACCATAAACCCATCACCATCTAATCTCTCAACGAAATCTAACCCACCAAATCCTACTTGAGAGGAGATACATTGAATCCTTGCAATTATAATAAGATGAAATGGGCCGCTCCTCAAATAAAAATGGCCTAACAACTAATTTAAATTTGAATCCCAAAGGAAACTGGGCTTCGGCCCATAAATGAAGCCGAGGACCGGGGCCTTTAAGGGCCGCCCGGTGTGAAACTTGAGACCGGGGTCTCCCCCCCCGCCGACCGGGGCCTCCCCCTGCGTTGCCCGGGGTCTCCCCGCTTTTGTGTCGACCGGGGTCTCCCCCCTCCCCGGTGACCGATGTCAAACAAAACCTGTTGATCGATGCCGAACCCGAGGACCGGACTACCTAGTCGACCGGTGCCCAATCGAACGAACAAAACCAAGGAAAATCGATAAACCAAAACTGCATCTCCCATTTTATTTCAAAAAAATCAATGCAACTCAACCCAGAATCCATAATCAGATGTAGAAACTTAATTTCAACAAAATTCCCATTAACCACATAATTAAATCTATATCGACTTCCCAAAATCTCAACCCAGATAACTCAACTTTAGGAAACTATCAAAGATACAAAACCCAACTAAAAGACTTTTGAAATCAACCGCTAAACTCTTACTAATAGAGGAAAATAGGATTAGAAATTTACCTTAGAAGATTGAAGAACACAAATTCTCTTCTTCTTTTCCTCCCTTCCGATTGAATCGTTCTACCCTCTTTCTCCCTTCCAAAATTAGCAACCGCCTCACCAAAACACTAAAAGTCTAGGGTTAAATCCCTCTTTTCCTCATTTTTCACTCTAGACCCCTCTATTTAGGCTTTTCTACTTTCTTACCCTAACCTTTACATTGTTTGCTTTAAGCCCGGTTATTACAATATCCCCTCCTCAAAAGAATTCTGTCCCCGGAATTCCTTCGTCGAACAAACTGGGATATTGATTCCTCATAACTGACTCCAACTCCCAAGTCGCCTCTTGACCTTTATGGAATTGCCACTGAACTTTTCACCAGTTGGATTTCTTTGTTCCTCAATTTCTTCACTTTACGATTTAAAATGGCCATTGGTTCCTCAACGTAACATAGTTTCTTATCAATTCGAACATCGCCCAATGGTACCACCACATCCACCTCCGCTAGACACTCTTTCAAATTTGACACATGGAATGTAGGATAAATACCTCGTAGTTCCTCGGGTAGATCCAGTTTGTAGACTACCTCCCAAATACGTTCCACGATGGTGAACAGTCCCACAAATCTAGGTCCGAACTTCCATTTCTTTCCAAATCGGGTCACACCCTTCTAAGGCGAGACTGGTAACTTTACCTTTGTCCCCATCTGGGACTAATGACGCAAAATTCTCAATCTAACCAAATTAATACCATTCGGTTCTCCAAGCCCTTCAGATCAAAACATAGACGTATGCAACCGACATATTTACTCCTCGAATACAACAACTTCCTTAACTAGTAGAAAATTTCCGGAGTCAAAACCACGACTACTTGCCTCACTGACTAAATAACCACCCAATTCGCCAACATAACACATCGCCAACTGTAGACATTACCAACAACTCACAGTCACGGGTTTCTTCATCAAGCAACTTGCCATTGCAAGCAACCCCTCTTAGTACGGCATATGCCAGACGCATAAGCACTTTCCTTTTTCGAACCACATTGCTCCCAACTCTACGTCATTAACCAAATCTTACACACTAAATATACATCACCCCTACGTCATCACTTCAACTTCTTACATATTGGCAGAAACTTCCACAATTCAAAACCCTCGTAATCCACCAGTTCCAACTGGCCAAATAATGTGACACATACTTCCATTTCTCATTGCATCCACCATAGCCCGACCAAATGCGCAATAAAACCCAGATTCACCTGCTCAACACGGAGTGACCAAGCTCATACAAACCATCCCAAATAATTTATCACTAGATAACTAACTCACTTGGAATCCCCTTTTCCGCATTACCAAAAATGGCACTATGGTCCTTTGCTCCGAGCACTATATCCAACCATATCTACCTTCCTCCTTGAAGACTTCAAACCCACCTCTAACGACCGACTCAATGAATAGTGGTGTAAACTTTCGGCCAGCTACATGATTTTAATTTATCAATACTCACACCGCACCGAACACCATATTCTTTTTCTCATACTCACGCTAGGGATTTATAACCTTGCTAACAGCAGAATTCGAAAACATACCCCCTATTATGTGCCACTTGACAAACTTATTGTCTCATATCTCCCACCTTTTCGACATGATATCTTCACTCTCTTCTTGTTGCAAGAAACACTGCTCATCCAACATTACTTACTCTATTCTTCGATGATTCCCAAATGTTGAATCACATTTACATTACTTAGCTTGATCAATCGACTATCCACAATTCTTACGTGAGATAGTCAACCCAACTCTTCCAAAACATTACTCACTACACGAAAACGCCACATGATTCTCGCTCTCTAAACGAGTTACCCAATCTGCTAGAATCCCTTCACTCCAAAGAGTACTTCAACCCACGGATTTCCTATCTACTACACAACCCCCCCCCCCCCTAAATTAAGCAGTTCGACACCTCAACAATCAATCTAGGGGTATAAGATAATCCCGCCCAAAACTTGTTGAAACCCAGAACACACGGTTCCTCTCGAAGATAACTGCCAACCTTCATTTGAAAATTATTCTTAACTTAGCAATACCCCGATACTAACCAAACATTCGCACATCCTACCCACATACTTCCCACTTACAAACCATTTCCCATAGATCTTCGGACGAGGACGCTCATCCTATAACAATAACACCCGCCTTCTACATATCCTCAAGGAAGCTCCTTACCACCTTAATGATTTGCACTCCAAACTATGTCATAAAGGCATCACCAACTCATGATTACAACCATCACTCTACTACCTCATCCCAGAACAACTGCAAATCTTCACAACCACTTGGCACACATACAAAAACCGTCCTCTTCTCACTGGTCATAATACTGCAATTAGACTTCAAGGCATTTCACTACCTTGTCTTTCTCGAACCTGATTAAATCGCAAAACCATGATCTTCAAAACCACCCAACAAAATATCGCTCCTTGTCGGCTCATCACGACTTGCTGGAATCAAACTCCAGTAGTCTGAAAGATTAAGCGTACTACCTCAAAGACTTAAATGCGCAAAGTCCAACCCTTCCAATTGCTACATAAAAACGTCACTCCCACATAACCATCAAAACCTCATCGATAAAGAACTACTTTACCGAACTAGCGATATTCCATTTTGTACTATCCACACAAGGTTGTCCAACATCACATTAGGTACACACATTTTCTGAATAACTCTTCGCTTCTTCACAAAACTCCCCAAAACTATTCATAACTACTTCTTCATTTTCAGCGACCCGCCATTCACCACAAAAAAATATGGTTGCTGGTTTCAACATCGACAACCGACATGGTGGTACTTCAACCACATCCCCGACCAACAAGATTCCCACTAGGATCTACCTCTGCCACCACAACATATAAAAGTATCACAACAACTTCGAATCTCACCCTGGTCATAAACATCTACCGACATCCTCGTCTTAGGCCACTAAACAAGCGAGTATGTCATAAAACATCCTTAACATTGAAGATCAAGGCTTCCAATAACCACCTACAACTATTTAACACATTTCCTTAACAGGAACGCCAAAGTCAAGAATTGACTACCCCCTGATCGAACATCACACTTCCACTCTCCAAAAACTATCATCATTCTTAATTGCAACCTTTCCCCACGACCTAGAGAATTCATAGCCCTCATGCATGGCACAAAAATATTTAAACTCTTGACACGTTTGAAAATTTACAAGATACTTACATTATGAAGCAAACTTAAGTGTACATGACATAACATTGACTTAGCCATGCACAACGACTTCAAGAATCGGTCAACCTCAACTCCACAATAAATTTCCCTTCACCACCCCCAAAATCGATGTTGACACACTCGAATTTGTTGTTGATAAACATTACCCACGTGCTTTAAACAGATACTACAGAATTGCTTACAACGAGTTAGACGACCCTCACCCTCATTGATATAACAACATGTGTTCGTACCAAAATACGCTTATAAAATCGTGTGACCCAATGCTGTTATGATTTTCACAGCAAAAGTTTTTATAAAGAAGTAAGTTATGTTTCCCACGTAAAATAAAAAATTTATCGCTCAAAGCAACATACTTGTCTTTTCAATCCAACACACACTTGCACGCATCGACGAGTTTTTTTTAAAACAAATACCTCGCAAGGCACACACACGCCAAAATATCTGACATAATGGACACCAACAATTTGTTCAAAACATAATGAATGAGACTCACTTGACATTGAAGGCTATGAATACTCTCACAAGGTCAACTACTTGCACTCACCACAGCTCATCTCAGACTTTCTACTTCCGACCAAGCAGTCATGGTCCTCACATTTGCCAATACTTCCAGCACCAACACTTCCCAACTTCCTTGAATGTCCAAGTACCAGTTACCATCGCAACTACAATTTGCAAAACACGCATCCTCACTCTTAACCTCAAACAACTTACCAACCATATCTCAATTCTATTGACCCTCACTACATTTTATCAGTCAGCACTGATTTCGTCTCTCAACCAACATATTTTCTTCCTTATGGAACTCACACAACACTCCAAACCAACACTATCATTTCAAAGATACTACTCACTATCCAACACTACACCTATTGATTGTCTCAACAATAGAAATCGAGTATGCCCATGTACTTGTAAATTCATAATGGCATTGGCTAGATGCAATTTTGAATTTACCTTACATAAGAATCCTCACTATCGTTATCACGACTCTCGATACTCAAGGTCTTCCTTAAAGACTTCCTAAATCTCAGTTGTATCCCTCTACTCCACAGTTTAAGTTTAGGCCGATCCGGTCACCTAAATCCCTTAAACTATGGCTCTGATACCAACTATAACAACCCAACCAAGACAGCGAGATAACAACTTAAATCTTAATAATAGAATAAAATTCATGCCGAAACGACCCTAAGCTTACAATTTAAAATTCAAGGTTTTCATAGTTAACCTACACAACTGAGATAATAGTAAGAAATAACTAAGGTAACGGTCTTCTATCTCTTCCCGCTACATCTTCTCTTTGCCCTTATCCGATCTCACTAATTCGTTTGCCTGAAAAGATTTTTAGTTTTTGAAAGGGCGAGGGTTAGACCGTAGGTCTAATGAGTCCCCTCTAACAGTTAAGCAACAAAATAACCTTCCAGTAAATTTAAACCAACAGATTCATAAGCACATAAAGATAAAACACGCTACTGACCACACGACCGTCAAAGACGATGTGTCTAACTCGCACTGCCTTAATTTTGGGATACACCCCCAATGGCATAAACGGGCCACACTCCCCGGTACGAGTAGGCGGGCCACACTCCCCGACTTAGATCACAATCTCCACATATAATGTATGCATACATTTAAACATCAACAATTTATAACATACTTAAATCATTTAATAATAATCATGCCATCGTAAATAAATAAAAGTTTAAAAATTAAACTCCGCATGTTTTCGTTACCAAAAAGGTTTAGTTCAGAGAAACTCACCTGGCGTCCCTAGCTCGAAACTCGCGTCTACTTCTATAATTCGGTCCGAAACCTATAAAGGAAACATTGACCGGTGAACACTCAATTCTTTCTATTTTAACATAAAGTTGACCTCATACCATAAACCCATCACCATCTAATCTCTCAACGAAATCTAACCTAAGTATACTAACATTAGAGCACCCCTTTAGAGTAATAGCAAAAGTCATTTTCCCTAAGGAAGTCCAAATCAAGTAGGAAGATGGAATGAACTTAGGGCAGAAATGAGGGAGTCTCTGGTAGGGTAATGGCTGCCTCAGAAGGCAAAATCCTAAATAAAAGCCTGTAGTAAGCTGAATGTTAAAGTCTGCATGGCAGGATAACCGCTCATAGCTTTGTTTACTACATTACAAAAATGAACTACATTACCAAAATTACCTATATACTCTCCAAAACTTTATCATAGCTTTGTTACTACATTACCAAAATTACCTATATACTCTCCAACAATGTTATAAACATTTTAATCCTACTTGAGAGGAGATACATTGAATCCTTGCAATTAAAATAAGATGAAATGGGCCGCTCCTCAAATAAAAATGGCCTAACAACTAATTTAAATTCGAATCCCAAAGGAAACTGGGCTTCGACCCACAAATGAAGCCGAGGACCGGGGCCTTTAAGGGCCGCCCGGTGTGAAACATGAGATCGGGGTCTCCCCCCTCGCCGATCGGGGTCTCCCCCTGTGATGCCCGGGGTCTCCCCCCTTTTGTGTCGACCGGGGTCTCCCCGTCCCCGGTGACCGATGCCAAACAAAACCTGTCGACCGATGCCGAACCCGAGGACCGGACTACCTAGTCGATCGGTGCCCAATCGAACGAACAAAACCAAGGAAAATCGATAAACCAAAACTGCAGCTCCCTTCTTATTTCAAAAAAATCAATGCAACTCAACCCAGAATCCATAATCAGATGTAGAAACTTAATTTCAACAAAATTCCCATTAACCACATAATTAATTCTATATTGACTTCCCAAAATCTCAACCCAGATAACTCAACTTTAGGAAACTATCGAAGATACAAAACCCAACTAAAAGACTTTTGAAATCAACCGCTAAACTCTTACTAATAGAGGAAAATAGGATTAGAAATTTACCTTAGAAGATTGAAGAACACAAATTCTCTTCTTCTTTTCCTCCCTTTCGATTGAATCGTTCCACCCTCTTTCTCCCTTCCAAAATTAGCAGCCGCCTCACCAAAACACTAAAAGTCTAGGGTTAAATCCCTTATTTCCTCATTTTTCACTCTAGACCCCTCTATTTAGGCTTTTCTACTTTCTTACCCAAACCTTTACATTGTTTGCTTTAAGCCCGGTTATTACAACGGGATGGTTGCATCTGTGAACATGAATGCTCATATTTTATAAACCAAACAGAGAAAATAACGTGAATAAAAAAACCCAAGCTACACTGTGAATAAAAAACCAAAAAAAAATGGAGACCGCCTCACCGCCATGGATAAAAACCCCAAACTACATTGTGAATAAAAAAACAAAAAAAGAACGGAGACCGCCATGAATAAAAAACCCAAGCTACATTGTGAATAAAAAAAACACAGAACAGTAGTGGTCGATGTCGATGGCAGGAAGAGCAGATAGCTTCATTCTAGCGATGGTCGGTGCAGGAAGAAGAAGAGAGATTTGGTCGATGTCAATGGCCGGAAGAAGAAGAACATTAGTGATATTTTTAAGGAACTGTCCTTTTTTGTAAAGAATGAAGGGCAAGTGGGGAAAACATATCAAATTTAATGGTTGAGTCTATAAGACATGGTTTTTTAAGCTGACCAATTCAGCCATGGGCTGACCGAATAAGACGGTATCGAACAGCTGGATATGGCTATGCGAATAAGCCATATCCACCATACAACCCATTAAGCCACAAACGAACAGGCCTTTACTAGGCATATACCCGCGCACGATGAGGCGCAAAGCATTTCGAAATAGAAACCGAGAACTTAAAACGGAAATCATTTTCTTGTTCTATTTCCTTCCTTCTTGATGTTAATTTTATGGATCTATGTGGTTTTATATTGCGGAGCATCTCAATTCAGAAGTTCAAAACCCGAAACGGCAATCTCATTTCACGTTTGTTTAATTTTTTGTACCTCTGAATGCTAATTTTATGGTTTTATTGATGGTTTTACATGTTCATGTCAACAATATATAAATATATATTTTATGTATAAACAAACTTAAACGAACAAGAATGAACGATCGAGACAATTGTTTATGTTCGTTCATTTAACTAAACGAATAAAAATAATATGTCTATGTTCCTGCATTTATTAAATAAACGAACTTCCTGCCGAACGATTCATTGAATGTTTGGTTCGTTTACCGTAATGTTACCGGCATTGAGAGATGTGTACCCTCTTTTTTACAGTGTACAGTGCTACACTACATTTCTCATCATCATCTACAAAACTACACTAAAAAAAGATCCCCCATCCAGATCTTAAAATAGAGGAGCAACCAAATGGAACCATAAAGTTTGCATACAACATGCCCAACCAAACGATAAAAAGATTGATACATAAATTAATCCCAAACAGAATCAAGTTCAAAGTTCTGAATTACAACAAGCTCTTAAGATGTTCTTGAAAAGCTATAACATCCCTTGATAAAGAAGATGCATTCCCAGTGCAATTAAAAAATAAAAATCATTACCCCCCTAATTCAAAATCAAGAAAATCCCATGAATAATAACTTAGAAAAAAAATTAATATTTAATTCAGCTTATATGGCAGAAAACTTTGGAACATCTACAGGGACTGATCTCACCGATCCAAGGGTTGTTCTATTTTGTTAGATTGACGATCTTTAAGGCCTTCCAAACGGCGCTGTTGCACTTAAACCCGCACGATGCAGTGGAATGTAAATAAAGAATGAACAATTAATGCTACTTCCTTATAGATATGTCATCAACAATCAACCACGATGCAAGAATCGCAACTTGAAGACTACCAACATCTCAACTATGAAACCACAATCACCAATTTTATGTAAAAACGTTACCAATAGTAGCATGTAAGACATCCTACATTGAACATGGTAGAGTACTTCTAAAACATACTTAACAAAATGAGAGAACATACGTATTTCAATTGTTCTTTTTAACAAATTAATGTTGTAACATAATACAAGGTTATCAACATACAACATTCAATGGATTCACATATGTTGGTTGTTAGAAATTACTAATAGTTCAAACAAGCATTATTCAATTGTTCAAAAGACAAAATAGAAGATGTAAAATTGAAAGATAAATATTATAAAACTTTAATAAATATATAAATAAAAAGATCTAGTTACAAGGGTTAAAAAGTAACCCCAAAATCTATACAATTCAACTAATAACTTGAAACCTTCAGCTCAAAAGTTACACACTCTCATACTCTTTTTCCCCAATTTTGCGAATGCATTTTGGATTGTTAAAATCAAGTCTCAAAACCCTCATATATTAGAAATTAGAATTGATAAGGATAGATCCAAATTTTGATAGCAATAACCATTGCAACCACTGCTCCCCTTTTGACAATTTGGGAAACAATTTAATGTCAAAAGAGCTTCTTTAAATTAAAAAAATTGATCTCGTTGCATTTGATTTTTGATGAGGATTCAATAACAACATGAAGAGATACGAGAAGTACCCTAAAAAAAGGAAAGTAAAAACTGAAGAGGGTAAAAATCAATTATAAATTAGTTAAATACAAGTTTGATATCCAAAGTCAAATGATCACAATAATAGAAAATGTAGAAAGTAAACTCAAAGATCCATTATTAATCTTACGTTTATGACCAAAAAACAACTCGTTAGCTTAAAAATACTTTTTTTTTCTTTTCTATGGAGCTAAATTCATGGGTTAAAATCAGTTCAAGTTGAATAGGATTAATTGATTACACATGTAGTTTAAAGCAAGATGGACAATTAGCTAATTAGAGTGAGTTGTGCGATAAGGAGTAAGCTAAATTCAACTATCAGAGTTGAGGAAAGAAACTTAAAGATGATTCATCTCTAACATCATTCACTAACAAAATACCCATAACACCCTATCAGCTGGAGTTTGGAGTAATAAAAGTGTAAATTACAAGCATTTTAAAATGAAACACAACATAATTAAATTAGAGATATTTGACAAATATATATAGATAAATTCTCGGGTGCAAACATGTTTTTTTATTTGATTAGAAGAAAACCAAGTTGTACCGGTTATGATTGTCCGAAATCGTTCTTGAACAGTTACGTATGCGTCCCAAATCTGGAGCTACACCGCTTCAGTGAGCAGATTGAAGTCATGAGACCACGACCATCAAAAGAAGGTAGAACTACAGTTGTTGGAACTCGTGGTTTGAATGTTTGATTAAAACATGTAGAACTCGACAAAAAATAGAAAGTGTTGTAGTGTTAAACTCGACGACATTAAAGTGTTGAACTCGGTCTAAATGACAAATCAACAGGAAAATACAAACAACTTGCTTTATTCGAAAACAAAAAATGGAAAAAACAATCCATTTACATGTTTCGAATAAAGCAAGTTGTTTCACTTAGAATGGAAAAATCTTATTCAAGTAGTACACAAGCTCGTCTTTCAAAATATGTTTGACCCTAAAAAAGATGTTAAAATGATGATACACAACTATCATAGCCAATTAGCCATATTGAGTGGTGACAAAAATGCAACAATTTTTTGGCATCCGTATACTGAGGGGCCATTTACCAAATGGTTACCTGGGTAAGCGCTTACCAAGTTATATTATCTTACCGAAAGAGTACGTCATGGACCTAGAATCTTACTTGGTAAGGGCGAGACAAGGACCATGAGTCTTACCCGGTAAGTAAGGGATACGACTCTTACCAAGGTTAGCACTTACCGGGTAAATTGTTGCATACAATGCCGTTTTGGTAGCTAAAATCTTACCTGGTAAGTAAATGAAAGTTTTGAATTTTACCGATAAGCACTTACAGGTAAGTATTTGATAAACGACCCATAAAACTCAACTGCAAATATTCATGAAGTGGCAGAAATAATACTCATCACATGATCCTTAGAAATAAATGCTAATAGCTCAATTATGCAAAACATAATTTCATTCAAATCACTCTCCTGAGTCCACGAATAATGCTCAACTTAAGAAATTCAGCATAAAGTCTTGCCAACCTCATGATGATTTCTATTGGTCGATACATGTTCACAACCATGTACCATGATGACAGTGGGTTGGTATTAAGAAGTTGAGGAAAAATCATAGGACACCACAGGCACCTCAACAGGTTCCACCCAATTAATGGCTTGAAATTATCAGAAACCCATATCTCGAAGCAAATAACATTCAGGAAAAAAATGCAAAGAAAAAAGGGAGAAAAAGGGCTATACCTGTAAGGAAGAGTGATCGAATAATTGCATGAGTAAAACAATAGAAATCAGATCACATTTAAGGACAATTCCCTTTAAGATTCCTGTTGTCATTTCTTTAACTGCAAAGTGCAAATGAAGAAAAAATCGATTACGGCAGTTAAAAGAGAAAAATGGATATGAAAAGTTGAGGCTTAAGCTAATTTTGTTTACGTCTGATTTATGAAAAAAATATATCAACAGTAAATATATTTGAGCATGGAACAAAATGTCCAAAAGATTGATCAGACCGAAGCTTTGTATTAAACTTTCTAATTTTGTTCCAGGCATCATACTTTATCCTACTGCGTATACCAATGCATGATAATTTTCTTATCAGTGGCCCTTTAAGAATACATCCACACAACCTTAAATACAAAATAAGAAAATGATGTTTCACAAACCTCTTCCAAATGCAACCAGGTTCCATTCATGGTAATATATGGAGCATTTGAATCATGAAATGAAAATATATATATATATAGAAAAATACATCACAGTGCAACAAAACTTACTTCCAATCTAGAAATCATATCAGTCATCGAATCAAAATCATAGCCAATTTGGGAATGCTCGTCATGAACATCAGTCACCTATTTGAGTCAATTGCTTACTTAAAACTCGATTGTCCAAATATGAATTAGAAAATCCTGTCAGGGTAGAGATGACCCACGCCCTCTGTAAACACCAAATATCGCAAGAAAAAGTCTGTTAGAGCCGTAGATCGATCATAGCAGGTAGAGTCGTATCAATTAATAAGAAGTAAATCAAAGATGGAGATCGTACAAGGACATTAATCGAGTGATAAATCGAGAAGTAGAGAAACTTATTACACGATGCTTGAATAATTTGTATGTGATGCTTGAATAGTTTGTCGCTGAGAGTTACATGAAGAACCCATTTACATAAAACGAAATCGAATAAAATCGAGAGATGAAGATAGAATCTGGAGGAGAGATAAATCTGTAGGTGAAATAACCTGTGCAGAGTATCCAGAATACCAATTTCATCGTAGAATTGAGAGTGAGATTCGTTGAGATTCTCCTTTCGTCGATTGTTAGAATGTAAATTAGGTTTATAGGTGAGAAATTTGTGGAGAATGTGGAGAGAGGAGAGGGGTCGTAGAGTGGGAGACGGAGAAGAAGAGGTCGTGGAGGAGAGGAGAATTGATTTCATGAATGCTATAAAAACTTGTACACTATGCTTAGGAAGTGGTATTATTGAATCTTGAAAATAACTGAAATAGCCTTTTCATTATATAGTATAGATAATGCTACACATTTATGCTATTTTAAAATATTATAAAACCTATAAAAATATTCAATAATTAATTTATATTAAAATTATTGACAGAAAAATTATAATGATATAATTTATAATAAGAATGAAACGTATTTTTAATATATTTTAGTTGATCTATGATTATATATTTTTAATGTGCTAACGGTAAAAAAAATAAAACGTATGGATAGTAAACAAATTAATTCGTAGATATTCATGATATTTAATAGTACGGTTAAATTAAAAAATATTCAATATTGGCCTCGTTTTGAAGGTATTGACGAGACGATTATAATGGTATAATTTGTAAAAAAAACGTAATTTTTCATCGTATTTTTGTTCATATACGATTATTTGTGTTAACAAGATAAGGGTGTAAAACGAAAAAGCAGCGGATATAAAGTAATTAAATAACTAATTGTAAATGTGTTAAATGTAACTTTGAATCATGAAAATAACAATTTTCCAATTTTAATATAATAGTATAGATATAGATAGTATATATATAATGCTACACATTTATGATATTTTAAAATATTATAAACCCATAAAAATATTTAATAATTAGTTTATATTAATTATATAATTTATAATAAGAATGAAACGTATTTTTAATATATTTTAGTTGATCTACGATTAAATATTTTTAGTGTGCTAACGGTGAAAAAAAATAAAACGCATGGATAGAAAACAAATTAATTTGTAGATATTCATGATATTTAATAGTACGGTTAAATTAAAAAATATTCAATATTGGCCTCATTTTGAAGGTATTGACGAGACAATTATAATGGTATAATTTGTAAAAAAAGAAACATATTTTTTCATTGCATTTTTGTTCATACACAATTATTTATGTTAACATGATAAGTGTGTAAAATAAAAAATGAAAAAGCAAGAAATATAAAAAAAATTAAATAAGTAATTGTAAGGGTGTTAAATGTAACATTGAATCTTGAAAATAACCGTTTTACAATTTTAATATAATAATATAGATAATATATAATAGATAGTATTTATGATATTTTAAAATATTATAAAACGTATAAAAATATTCAATAATTAGTAAATAATAATTGTGTAATTTATAATAAGAATGAAACGTGTTTTTAATATATTTTAGTTGGTTTACGTATTTTTAATATGTTAAAGGTGAAAAATAAAATAAAATGTAAGAATATAAAACAATCTAATTTGTAGATATTCATGATATTTAATAGTACAGTTAAATAAAAAAAGATTCAATATTGGGCTCGTTTTGAAGGTATTGACGAGACGTTTATAATTGTATAATTTGTAAAAAAAATAAACGTATTTTTATTGCATTTTTGTTCGTATACGATTATTTGTGTTAATATGATAAGGGTATAAAATGAAAAATGAAAAAACAAGGGATATAAATTAAATTAAATAACTAATTGTAAGAGTGATAAACGTAACATTTAATTGAATTAGGAAATGGAACGTGGAGGAGAAAATTTTGGCCTTCAAAAGTTTGTAAAAAAACGGAATAACTGTATTAGAATTCTTATAATATAGTAGAGATAGAGATATATCATGTTAAATTGGAGTTTATAAAAAATGTTTGTATTAGATTATGGTGGTATCAAAACGTAATAAGCTAATAAGTTGTTTTTTAGAGGGCGCTTGGGATTATAAAAAACTAATAAATTGTTTCAAATAAGTTGATAAGTTAGGATAGGACTTATAAAAAACTTCTTATCACAAGCGCCAAACCGGTATAAACATTTTTTTCTCTTCCAAACACTAAAAAACTACTTATTACCGATACCACACCAGAATAAATTAATAAGCAATTTAAATAAGCAATCCCAAACACCCCCTTAATTTCTCAACTTCCATTCAACTCTTTCGGATAAAAGTTGAAATATTTAAAATTTTATTTACATCTTCACTTATTAAAGTGGATTTAAAATTAAATCTATAATTAATATTTCAAAAGTAAAAACGACTTATGTATTAAAAAATGAAAGACAAAATAATTGAATTCTTTAAAAAAAAATAATTAATCAAATATTTAAATATTTATCAATAAAGTAAAGAATCTAATAAAGATCATAAAAACATCTCTAACAACTATGTTATAATCAAAATTTTGATGATTTAGGAGAGTTTTGTACTCCAAGAGGTATATTATATGCTAAAATATTAAAAAAGAACAGAGAATATGAAAAAATCTCTAAATTTAAAGAAATGTCTAAAAACTCTGTATAGGAGAGATGAATAATATTTTATTTCTTTTTCACAATAAGTGATATTGAAAATAAATGTTTAGAAAAGAGAAAAAAAATTCAATTATAGAGTTAAGAGTTAATTGCAAATTTAGTCTATGTGGATTGTTGTTTTTTTCGGTTTTGGTCCCAACAAAATTTTTATTGCAAGAAAACCCTCGTAGTATGCAAAAGTGATTGGTTTGTGTCCCTACCCACTAACACCGTTAAAATAATCTGTTATATCAAGGGTAATTTGGTCATTTTACTTTTTAATTTAATTTTCTTTTAAAAAATGCAATATATTACAAGGCTTGAACCATTTTGAAAAAACCCATCTAAGGGGCTATTTGGTAGTTGCTGAATGGTTTGGTTCAGAATGATTAAGACTCTTATAATATACTGTGAAATGAAATATGATTGTTTGCTAATTGTTCAGAATGAAATCAGGGCTCTTAATGGTTAAGACAGAGTCAAGATACTAAATCATTCGGAGGGTTTTGAAACCATTAAGAGGCATACATTTTTTTTGCCAAACAAGATTTACCTCTTAACGATTCAGATGTTTCCTCTTAATGGAACCATTAAGAGGTAAACAAACAACCCCTAAGTCCGAACCTAATTAAAGTCCCCAACTGAGTCTCAGATCATCTTCTCTGGCAAAAAATCCAACTCCGGTCATCTTCTTCACGAAAACCCCAACTCCGGTGATCTTCTTCGGCTAAAATCCCATCTCTGCCACCATATATCAAAAACACAAAGGCCATACCCTACTCCACCACCATTTTTGTCTTCTTCCCTGCTAAAGAACTACACACAATCACAATATATACACAAAACACATATGAAGTTTAGAAACCCAAAATCATTCGAAGTTAATCAAAACAAAACTCATACAAAGCTTTAGGTTTAAATAGAAATTGGATTTTTAGAAATCAGAGATAGAGGGGATGAGGGCTTTTTTCAAATATGGTGATGGAGGTTGTTGTTGTTGTATGTAACACCCGAATATTCTCAAGGTAAGTATTTATTTCCTTTAAATGCATTAAATGTACCTATGTGAGTATGTGAGCCTTTGTATGCATTTTATGATAGTTGATATGTTGAAATGTCGTATAATCTGACTTACCGTCCTTAATTGTTAAAATCTCGCGTTAGTTATCGAATCAGGTCAAAATTCGGGACGTTTGGGGTGTGGCACGACAATGACAAACGACTATGACATGGTCACTGTCGCCGTGTCAAGGTCGCGGGGAGTGTACCGTAGGGTGTGTGTGTGTGGCGACTATGACACGCGACTATGACACGGTCAATGTCGCCGTGTCAATGTCGCGAGGGATGTACCGAGACCTCGGGGGTGTTCGCGGTTATGACACGCCACAATGCCCATGGGCATTGTCGCCGGGACCTTGTCGCCCGCGGGGGACCATACTTCTTTGACTTAAACCCTTCTCAACCCTCATTTATCACAATTTTCTCATCCAAAGATGGGAGAGTTTCTCTTTGGGCGATTTTTGGGGATTTCAAACACACACACATTTAATTATAGGGTTTTGGGTTGTTGGGGTGATTTGTTGCTCTCCAAGCCTCAATCAAGTGTATTTATTGAAGATCATCACCAAGCTATTCCTCTCCTTCATCAAGTCTCCTTTGGGCATTATCTAGGGTTTTCATCTTTTCTAGGTTTTGGTCCAAAACCTAGATAGTGAGTTTACTAAACCTTTGTTAAAACTAGATACACATCAAAATCTTCTATTTGTTATTTTATCTTTATGTGTTCAAGTATTTGGGATTTCTTGATGAAAATAGTTGAAAATATAGATATTGGTGATATGCTATGTTTTATGTTATGGGTGCCATTATTTGGGGCTTTTCTCATGGATACATAATGTGAGTAACTTGATATGAAATGTACGCATGTATGGGTATTATGATGGTTCTAGTTGGAATACCACTTTGGTGACATATTTATATGCATGATGAATATAAGTGTCATTTGGGTCTTTTGTTGGACTTCATGAGGATAGGATGGTAATATTGTACCCGTAGTCGGTATGGAAATATGTTGGGTTGAAATACACCAAAAGGACCTCCTATATGCGTTATGTTGGACGAACCAAGTCAGTACACTAGGAGGATGTAGTCTTGCGCGCCACTGTGATGGTATGTGCCTAGACCTCCGCCATTCGAGGAATTTTCTCAGCGATAGTCTTCGGGTGTGTCGGGCCTTTCGGGTGTTCCTTGTTAAGGGCATCAAGGTACATCGACTCTTGGGTGGGATTTGATTGGTGCTTTGGGTCTCCCCTAATGACTCCACATGTATTGAACACTGGTTAACTGCTGATAAGAATTATAACTGTTCATGCATGCTTATTGTTGTTCAACTCACTAGGATTTTTGGCCTAACACTTGTTTGGTGTCGATGTGTATCTCAGGTTCTAGCGGCGCCGGTCCTAAGCATGCTTAATTGCTTTGGGTGAGAGCTTGGGGATTTTGCACTTGAACGTATTATGCTTATGGAATGAACTGTTGGGCTTATAGATGACAACACTTTTGTAATCTCTTTTCTAGTTGTAGAAATTAGATTAGTTGGTTGCTAATTTATTGTCCATTTGAGTTACATTTGTGATTAAACAGGTTATTTATATAATCCCCATTTTTGGGAGGCTCTTGCTATGGCAATTTTAGTATACCTCATGTCCGTTTTTTCGGATTTTTGTTATCCCTATTTTTAGGGTGTTACAAGTTGGTATCAGAGCTTTAGTTTAAGTGAACTAGGTATTGTTTAGCATATCTAGACTTAAGCTTTTGACTTTATGACTTCACTGTCCACTTGGGGTAGAAATCCTAGGTGGGGAGAGCGTTAGGATTACGGAATTACTTTAATTGAAAGTTGTGATGATGGTGACAAGAATTCTTGTGTATGGTTCGTTTATAATTTCACTTAGATACTGCTATTATGAATGCATTTTTATGTGAGCATACTTGGTTTACTATTATTATGATAATTTATGAAAGTAGTAGTACGTACAATGAGTTCAACTCGTTTAGTATTTTCTCAATCTATTTCTCGTACGTGCATGGCAGATTGTAATGGTAAACACTCGAAGTAGGTTGCCGGACATGCCAGAGGGTCAACCAGAGGTGGATTATGCAGCTGTACGACCTCCCGTGGGTGTAACCACCGATGACATTCCTATACCCAGAATCTTGGGAGGAGGGCCTGAGCATATTCCGCGCCGGAACCTCAATGCAGGTAACGCCATCATGGAGGAAGTTACCATGGAGACCCGGCTTCGGGATGGCATGATGTTGGCCATGAATGTGGCCATGGCTCAACAACAGTTGGCCATGACTTCGGCCATGGCTCAACAGTAAGAGTTTTTCATGAAGCTCTTAGAGGATCGAGACGCCAGCCACCGTCAACCTGAGACTATGGCTGAAAACGTTATTGTGGGGTCGGGTGGACCAAATGTGGTAACGGTTGAGGAACCATCCACTGAAGGGATCCGGACGAAGACTAAGGGGTGCACTTACAAAGCGTTTCTGGGGTGTCACCCTAAGGAGTTTGTGGTTCAGACAACCCGGTTTCTTGCATGTACTGGCTCAAAGAGGTAGAGATGACCTTTGAGTCAAGTAAGTGTGATCACTCTCAACGGGTGAAGTTTGCTTCTCAACTACTTCGGGGAGAGGCTTTGATTTGGTGGAATCTCACTCGATCAGTCCTCACCCCTGAAGTTCTGGCTAAGTTAACTTGGCCGGTGTTCAAGGAGAAGATTATGGACAAGTATTGTAGTGAGCGTTCGATGGACAAGTTGGAGCGGGAGTTCCGAGATCTGAAGAAAGGGAATCTGTCTATTGTTGGCTACTCCAAACTCTTCTTGGAGAAACTAAACTTGGTGGGACATCTGGTCCCCGATGAAAGGTCAAAGATTAAGGCCTATCATCAAGGGTTACCGGCCGAGATGCGAACGACGGTAAGGAATGCTAAGTGTTCGACTCTGCAAGAGGTTATCGAGGAGTCCTTACTCGTTGAGGACGACATCAATGCCGAAAGGGATGAGAAGAAACATGTTGGTGAGAAACGGAAGTGGGAGGGGCCATCTGGGCCCGTTCGTCAATCAAGACCCTTTGTATGCGGGAGAACGGGTGATCAACGCCGTGAAGATCGGTGGTGCCACAAGTGCAGGTCAAAGAACTCGGGGCCGTGCGCTACAAGGACTCACTCCGGTCCAGCCGAGTGTAACAAGTGTGGTAAGAAAAACCACACAACTCGAGAGTGTTCCCTCCGTGGGTCGGTATGTTATGAATGCGGAGAGCCGGGGCATATGAAGCGAGAGTGTCCAAGGCTAGTTAGAGGAGGTGGTGGAAATTATGTAGGTTCCACGGCTAGGGTCGAGCAACCATCAAGGGCACCGAGTCGAGCTTTCCGGATGACTACCGAGGAGGCAAAGAAGACCGCAAATGTCGTTTCAGGTACGTTTCTAGTAAACTCCATGCCTTCTCGTGTCTTGTTTGATTCAGGTGCTACATGTTCCTTTGTGTCAGATGCTTTCTGTAAACAATTCACCACTCCTATTAGTGTTCTTCCCGATGCATTAGTAGTAGAAGTAGCTAATGGGGATCAAGTGATCATTCGTGATCGTTTTTGTGATTGCACTGTAGAGATCGATGGGAGTTCTTTTGGAGTGGATTTATTACCTATGGCTATAGGAGGATTTGATGTAGTCATAGGTATGGATTGGTTAGTAAGGCATAGGGTGGACATCTTTTGTTCCAAAAAGATCATCCAAGTGCCATTACCGGAAAATGGTGTGGCTACCATTTATGGGGAGAAAGGAAAGAGGAATAATCCTATTATCGCATCTCTTAAGGCTCGCAAGTTTTTAGCGAAGGGTTACCCTTCGTACTTGGCCTACGTTATGGACGCGAAGAAAGAAAAGAAGTCCGCGGAAGATGTGGAGGTGGTGCAAGATTATCCGGACGTCTTTCCAGAGGACTTACCCGGATTACCACCGGAACGTCTAGTGGAGTTTCAGATTGACCTCACTCCGGGAGAGGCTCCGATAGCCCGAGCTCCATATCGTTTGGCACCGACAGAAATTAAGGAAATGATGTCACAACTGCAAGAGTTGTTGGAGAAGGGCTTCATTCGGCCGAGTTCGTCACCATGGGGAGCACCGGTGTTGTTCGTGAAGAAGAAGGACAGGTCCATGAGGATGTGCATAGATTACCGGGAGTTGAATAAAGTCACGATGAATAACAAGTATCCCTTACCTCGTATCGACGATCTTTTTGATCAACTTCAAGACGCGGGATGCTTCTCTAAGATTGATCTTCGATCCGGTTATCATCAGGTGAGAGTGAAGAAAGAGGACATTCTGAAGATGGCTTTCCGAACACGATACGGTCATTACGAGCTTTTGGTGATGCCTTTCGGTTTAACCAACACTCCGGCCGTATTCATGGATTTGATGAACCGTGTGTGTCACCCATTCTTGGATAAATCCATGATCGTCTTCATCGACGATATTTTAATATATTCAAAGGATGAGTCCGAGCATGGAAAACACTTACGGGAAGTATTAGAAGTTCTAAGGAGGGAGAAACTGTTCGCGAAATTCTTGAAGTGCGAATTCTGGATTCAAGAGGTGCAATTCTTGGGGCATGTGGTATCAAAGGACGAGGTAAAAGTGGATCCGGCAAAGATCGAGGCAATGATGAGTTGGGAATCTCCAACAAGTCCGACGGAGATCCGAAGCTTCTTGGTTTTAGCGGGTTACTACCGTCTTTCATTCAAGACTTTTCCAAGATAACTGCACCGCTCACTTCTCTCACAAGGAAGAACGTCAAGTTTCATTGGACCGATGCACAAGAGCAAGCCTTTCAGACGCTCAAGAGGAAGTTGTGCGAAGCTCCGATCTTATCCCTACCCGAAGGTTCGGAAGATTTTGTTGTGTTTAGTAACGCTTCCAAGATGGGGCTTGGGTGTGTTGTTAGAGCATAAATATGTTGGATACAAGATCAAGAAGACTGAAAGTCAAAGATCAAGAAGTCAAAGCTGAGGAAAGTCAACTTTCATTAAAGTCAAAGTCTTTTGTAATAAAAGTCAAAGTTGTTGTATTTGTATTTGTTTGTTTCCTTGTAATAGTTGTAGATATAAATAGTCTTGTATATCTGTTTTCAGTAAGTAGTTGTATTCAGTGGTCTAGTTGAGAATATGAGAATACGTTTTTAGAGAGAGAAATCTGTAGAGAGAGAAAGAGAGTTCTAGAGAGAGAAAGATTGTAATCGTTTGGATTGAATTTGAAAGATTAACCAAACAGGTAATTGATTCATAAATCTTGTTTTGATTAATTGTTTGTGATTAGAAACAAGAATCTGGGAATAACAATTGGTATCAGAGCAGATTCAGATTAGAAATCAGATCAAGAAAAGTTTTCGTACTGTGTTCTTGGGGGAAAATTGAATTTTGAGTTGTAGTGCGAATTAGATGTTGAAATCGATTAGGTTTTATTAGAAAGACATTTTCGATCGAGTCTGTATAGGAAATTTGGTCATTTGCACTGTAATCGATTCGAATTTTTGGATTATGTTGAGTTTTGTATTTCACGAGTTCGACGCACTGTATTCTATCCAATTTGTATAGATTTGTGTTTTAAATCGAAATTAGTTGATTGTAATGTGTTCGAGATGTTTAGGTGATAAAATTGTCAAGTTTTCGAGTTGAAATTCGAAGGTTAAAGTGGTTTTTGGTGTGAATTTGAACGAGTTCTGGAAGTTTGCGTGAGATCTAAACTTTGCGCAAGTTCGTCAAGGTTTGCGCAAGTTCATCCGAGGTTTGCGCAAGTTCATCCGAGGTTTGCGCAAGATTCAACGTGAAATACAAAGTGAGCTTTGCGTATTCAACGTGAAACGAAAAGCTGGAGTTTGGGTTTAGATAGACAAGTCTACTTTGCGCAATCAGTGGTTTAAGAGAAGTTCATGTTTGCGTATTTCACTTGTCACGCAAAGTTAGCTTTGCGCAAGTAACTCGACACGCAAAGTGTGGTTTGCGTAAGCTACTTGAAACGCAAAGTGTGGTTTGCGTAAGTTACTTGAAACGCAAAGTGTGGTTTGCTTAAGATACTCGACACGCAAAGTGGTGTTTGGGTTGCTTCAATTCCAGATCACAAGTCTTGGTTTGCGTTAGACTTGTATCAGTGGTTTGCGTTAGTCTTGGGTTACACAAAGTCTCTTTTGCGCAAGCTGCCTGTCGCGCAAAGTCTCATTTGCGCAAGAAGCACGTCACGCAAAGTCTTGGTTTGCGCAAGACGCCCGTTGCGCAAAGTTTATTTTGCGTTACATGTGCAAAACGCAAACTTGTCCTTGAGTTTCAATTGTTTCACGCATTCTGTGTTTTTCATACTTAGCTAATTTTTCTGTAATTTTTCTTGAGATTTCTATTTTCGACTAACGATCAGTTCTAGTTTCTTATTACATAAATTTATCAAACAGGTTTAATCAAGATGACTTCTAAAGTTGCTCTTTCCATTGGCATTGATGTGAAGCCTCCAGTTCTTTTTAAAGGCGAGTACGAACAATGGAAGGATCGATTTCTAGATTTTGTGGACCGGCACACAAATGGAGAAAATATTCTTCTGTCCATCATGGAAGGTCCTATGGTACCAATCACAGTTCAAATACCTGATGATGACTCATCTGATAGTGAAGATGGTATTGAGGAAAGAGAACAGAAGATGAAAACAGTTCCAGTAGAGTATAGTCAATATTAAGAGGAATAGAAAAGCCGATATAAAGAAGACAAGCAAGCAAGATCTCTTCTTCTTCAAAGTATCCCAAATGACATCTACGTCAAAATAGACAGCTACAAGGCAAATGCCAAGAAGATGTGGGATCAGTTGCAGAAAATGATGATGGGATCCAAAGTAGGGAATCAGATGAAAGTGGCTAACTGCATTAACAGTTATGAGGAATTCAAAGCCAAAGAGAATGAGAGCTTAGAAGATACTTATGAACGGTTTGTCTTGCTTCTGAATGAGTTGTCCAAGAATAAGGTGAAAAAGAAGAAACTTGAGAACAATGTCAAATTCCTGAGCATCCTACAACCAGAGTGGAAAAAGCATACTCGTAGGATGAAACAAATGAAGGATCTCAATGACATTCCATTACATGAGGTTTATGAGACTCTGAGGCAAAATGAGGAAGAAGTGGAAGAGAAAAGAGCTGAGAAAAAGAAGGCAGAAAAAGTTCCCGATCCGATTGCATTGGTAGCTGGAGAGAAGAAGAAAGAAAAGAAAGAGAAAGAAGAAGCTGCTCATATTTGCTTAATGGGCAAAGCGGTGAAATATGACGAGTCAGATGACGAGACAACTGATGAGGTATTAAACTTAACTGAAAAAGATTTCATAACCAAAATGGAAGCTATGATGGTTGAGCTTAATGATCTTCAAGTAAAACTGAAGAAAGAAAAAGACAGAGTTGCTAAAAGAAACAACAAGATATATGAGCTTAATAAGTCTGTTATTGGGAACAAAGATCTAATTGATTCTTTACGCAAGTCTGCTTCTGATTCTAAACTTCAAGTAGATTGTTTTGAAAAGAAGATTTCTGATTTTGTAGTTAAAATTTCTAAGTATGAGTTTGAGAAGAAAGAATCTGCACTAACTGTTCATAAACTCTAGGTTGAGAACAAGCTTTTGAATAAGAAGGTAAATGGTCTAGAAGCCAAACTTTATGCAAGAGGCCAAACAGATCAAACTATCTTTCTTAATGCACCTAACGAAGAGGCTGATGTTAAGGAAAAATGGGGACTTGGTTTTGAAAACCCCCATTACTTAAAGAAAGCCATCAGAAAACAACCAGCACTTTATAATTTTGATTTTCTTGCTTGTGCTGATAAACATACTCATTTAAAACCCAAATTTGTTACCAAATTACCAGAAGAAGATGAGGCCAAAGAAACTGAAAATAGAAAGAATGTAAAGAAAATGCAACTACCATTTAAATATGCAAAGTTAAATGATAGTTATCTTTCAGAAACACCAAAAGTTCTTTGAAACAATTATTTTGCTAGTTATTCTGTTTATGAGATGAAGGCAAAACCTACAATTGCAAAGGTTTATGTTCCTCCACTCATTCTTGAAAGCAAAATAATTGAGCTTGAAAATGTTTTATCTGATGAAAAACTTTTGGTAGATATTGAACAAAGTGTGTTTTCTACAGTTTTGAAGAACACTGTTTTTCAAACTAAATCTACAAAGTGTTCTAAAGTTTCTAAGGCACATCAAACTTCGACTGATAATTTTGATGACTTATTTGCGTCTGCAAATGATTTTTTAAACTCTGATGGTGAGTGCATAGAAGAAATTGATATGTTTGACTTCAATGCTTCTCTTCCTGATCATTCTACTTGTCTTATAAATGAAAAAGTGTTACCAAGTGGTTTTAATATTGGTGAATCATCAGCTAAGGTTGGTGAATCAGTTTCTGTAACTGCTGATTATTATTCTAAAGGTAAGAAACATAAGAAACAACAATCACAGAAACGGATCCACACTGGTAATTCAAAGAAATCTCAATTTCAGAAATATGATTTTCCTAATAAATCTAAATCTTTTGTTTCAGATATAAGCAAGAAAAGGTCGAAAGTTCGAACCGAATGGCGACCAAAAAGGAAGGATGATGAGATAGCTGAATCAGTTTCTGATAACTCTTGTAATAGATCAGTTAGTAGTGATAATGATGTAGTTGATCAACTTGCTTGTCATAAACAAAACCTTGTAACTTCTTACAAGCGGTATTCAATAAAGCAATTGATTCAATTATCTCCTATTACTACTAAATCTTATCATTATCGGAGAAATGATTTTGCTTATTCTCATAATTCTACTGATTGGTTTGGATCTTATCATGTGTATTCTTCAAGATCAAATGTTTTTAAAAGTTTTCAACAAAAAGGAGGATCCATATTCAAATGGATACCAAAATCTTGTGCTAATCTGTTAGGACCCGTTTTTAAATGGGTACCTAAATCTATTGTTTCCTAATTTCTCTTGCAGACCCGGCATATGTGGTACTTGGACAGTGGATGTTCCAAGCATATGACTGGGCAAAAAGCTTTATTGTCTAATTATACAGAGAAATTCAGTGGAAATGTCAGATTTGGAAACGATCAGCTTTCACCAATCTTAGGATATGGTGACATCATTCAAGATAACATAACGATTAAGAAGGTGAGTTATGTCGAAGGCTTAGGACAAAACTTGTTTAGCATCGGTAAATTCTGCGAGAAAGGGTTAGAGGTCAACTTCAAAGCTAAAAGATGTTCGGTTCTTTCTGAAGACGGCACAGAACTCTTAGCAGGAAAGCGAAAGACAAATCTCTACACCATCAATCTTTCAAAGGTTCAGAATGAAAGTCACGTTTGCTTATTGTCAAAAGCTTCGATGCAACAAAGTTGGATTTGGCACCGACGACTATCACATCTGAATTTTCGTTATATCAACAAGCTGGTTAGTGGAAAATTGGTAAAAGGACTTCCTGAGCTGAAATATGAGAAAGAAAACTTATGTGCTGCATGTGAGAAGGGTAAGATAAAGAGAGCCGTACATAAACCGAAGCCTGAACCAAGCACCAGTTCTCTACTAGAGTTACTGCATATGGATTTGTGTGGTCCGATGAGAACACAAAGCTTGGGTGGAAAGAAATACGTGTTGGTTATTGTGGACGATTACTCAAGATACACGTGAACTGATACACAAGTAACTGATACAAGAAATACGTGTTGGTTATCTACTTCTACAGTTGAAGATACACAAGTAATTGATGAGCCAGAAGTAACTGTTTCAGTTGGGTGTGATATACTGTCTACTCAACAGCCAGAGTCTGTTGTTCCAACTGATGCTTTTGCACCTGAAACTTCAACTGAAAACCCCCCTCCATCTATTCAATCTAAAGAGTCTGATAGTGGATTTTTAGATGATGATCATGTTCAATCAGTATCTACTCCACTACCTCATGAGCATCGCTGGACCAAAGAGCATCCTTTACATCAAGTAATTGGAGATCTCAACAAGCCTGTACAAACGAGGTCAGCGACTCTTAATCAATGTATGCATGACTCATTCCTCAGTAAGATTGAGCCCACGCGAGTATCAGAGGCTCTTGCTGATTCGGACTGGGTATCTGCTATGCAAGAAGAGATCAATAAGTTTGAAGCCCTAAAGGTTTGGAGATTAGTTCCAAAACCAGAAGGTAAAACCGTGATAGGCACTAAATGGGTATTCAAGAATAAAAAGGATGAAGATGGTATCGTCACAAGAAACAAAGCTAGACTTGTTGCCAAAGGTTACCGGCAAGAGGAAGGCATAAACTACGATGAGACATATGCTCCAGTAGCGCGTATAGAGGCAATCCGCATGTTTCTAGCCTACGCAGCTCACAAGAATTTCACAGTCTATCAGATGGACGTGAAAACGGCCTTTCTGAATGGCATTCTTAAGGAGGAAGTCTACGTGTCTTAACCAGAAGGGTTCGTGAATCCAGATAAGACAGATCATGTCTACATTTTGGATAAAGCCCTGTATGGTTTAAAACAAGCCCCTCGAGCATGGTATGATGTTCTATCTAAATTCTTGGTCAAGTCCGGTTTTTCCAAAGGTAAAATTGATACCACTTTATTCATCAAAAAGGAAAAAGCTGATATTATCCTTATACAGATATATGTTGATGATATAATATTTGGTTCTATTAATCCTAAATTTTGCAAAAACTTTTCTAACCTCATGGTGTCACGTTTTCAAATGAGTATGATGGGAGAGATGAATTTCTTTCTCGGATTACAAGTTAAACAGTTTTCAACGGGGATTTTCATTAACCAATCTAAGTACATTTTGGATATTCTTCGGAAGTTCAATATGGAAAATTGCAAACCAATTGGAACCCCGATGGCACCATGTACTAAGATTAACACTGATCCTTCGGGTAAAAGTGTTGATGTTAGAACTTATAGAGGTATGATAGGATCGTTAATGTATCTTACATATAGTAGACCAGATATTATGTTTTCAACATGCTTATGTTCTAGATATCAGGCTACTCCTAAAGAATCCCATTTGGCTGCTGTCAAATGGATTTTTAGATATCTGAAGGGGACTGCAGATCTTGGTCTTTGGTATCCTAAGGATACTGGGTTTCAACTGACTGCTTATTCAGATGCAGATCATGCAGGTTGTATGTTGGACAAAAATAGTACTTCAGGTCACATTCAATTCCTTGGAGACAAGCTCGTTAGCTGGGCATCAAAGAAACAATTATGCGTTTCCACATCGACTGCTGAAGCAGAGTATGTATCTGCTGCCAGTTGCTGCTCTCAAGTTCTGTGGATGCGAACATAGCTGTGAGACTATGGATTCAAGTTTGATAAAATTCCAATCTATTGTGATTCGAAGAGTGCAATCGCGATATCTGCTAATCCTGTCCAGCATACGAAAACCAAACACATTGACGTTAGGTATCATTTTATTAAAGATAATGTCGAAAAAGAAACAATTGAACTTTATTTTGTAAAAACAGATTATCAGCTTGCAGATTTATTTACCAAACCATTAGACGAAAAGAGATTTAATTTTCTTGTCTCTAAGCTTGGTATGTTAAATCTTAAGACATAATCGGTTGTTACCTAATAAAGTTACGTATTGTTATTATTCATCATTTTCTTTATCATTATGTTTAAAGGATATCTGCACTTTAATTGTTTGCTCATGATTTCAGGGGAGTAAGAGAAGATTTTAGATGATCTACATTATTTTGAGGGGGAGCATAATTAATTTCTGCATTTTACTTAAATGACAAAATTTTTGTAATGCCTGATTTTAGGGGGAGCTTATTTGTCATATCAAAAGCAGTAAGACTATGATTTCTGATTATTTCAGATCAGAACTCGTACTTTAATAGTTTTACTGCTTTACGTCTTTTATTTTTGAATAATTTTGTGAATAAAGTTTCTTTGACTAGACTTTGAGATTTTTGCAGGATGAGAGAAGCTGACAAGATCATATCTTAATGACTTCAGTTTGACTTCATGAGATTTAAGATTGCGCAAAAAGTTAAATTTCTTATCTTAATCTCAAATATATCTGAAAGAAGGACAACTTTCAGATATAGAAAACATGTTCTGAAATGTTCAAACCACTTCCCGATTCTTAAACAGATTTTATAATTTGGAAGTGTGATTTTAAATGTTTTCATTTTATTTTTGTGCTTAATTGATAAACAAACCGTGTGTTTCCAAAGATAAATACTTGCGTATTGTCTTTTCTACATACTTTCAAGTATTCACACACATCGGTTTAATTTTTTGATTAAATTGTTCTTACCATGTCTCTAAATTGAAATTTTTTTTCGATGGTAAGACACCCCGCTTGTACTTCAAAGAATTTTGAGCGATATTTCATTTCGAAACGTCATTTCAAGAATGTCTATATTTTTGTTTCGTATAGACAATATCCATTATTCTTGACCTTAAGCTTTGATTGTTATATCATTCATTTCTGATCATTTTCATACAATGTCAGATTTTCAAACAAGTCTTTTTCATTCATATCTATTTTTTCAATATACTTGTTTGAAAATACTTCAATGTCTAAAAATGCTCAAATCTTCATGATTATATTTTATGAGCATACATTCGTCTGACATTTGTATATGAGCTTTATCTGATAAAGTTAAACCATTTTGAGCAACGCATGCTTTATAGGAAAAATATGGGTTCTTTGTGCTAGGAATTAACTGAATTTCTATGAAATCACGTTAACCAGTGATTTCTACCCAAGAAGTTAATCCATAGAGATTGAGTGTGAGGAGTCTAAAAGAAACGAGTGTGGGTGTGATGAGGTAAAATGTAAATGAGAGATTGGTTAGTAGTGAACTTAATGATCAAAAGAAAGAGGGTGTGAGAACAGAGTAAAAGAATATTAAACTCTACACCAAATACTTTTTGAGCCGGGCAACCACATTACTAACGTTTCACAATTCTTTGGTGAACGTTATTGAAACAGGCAAATAGCCCATGCCAACTCTTGCTTTAACCCCACCAACCACTCATTTTCTTCTCAAAAAGAAAATGTTTCACATTTTCAAGGGGACACAACATATAATCTATCTGGTTTTCATTTGGAAAATCTCGATATTGAAAAAGAAGGAAGTCTACCCCACCTTCGCACTTCAATCATGCACATTGAGTCTGTGTTTATCTACTGTTGTTTAAGTGGTTTACACTATGTTGAGCCTTAAAAAGCAATCATTCGTGCTTAATTCTTTCTACACTTGCACGAACACACAAAGAATTTGTTTCTTTTCATAGCGTTCATAGAAATTACCTTTGTGGTATTTCGATGATTGGATGGAAGCCCTGGGGGAATGAACATCAAAAAGCTCCTTTATATTGTGTATTCGTTACACACAGTGACTTCGTGTTATTGACATGCATTTTAACTGATTCATTTGTTGATTAAGGAGTTACATGTTCTTATTTTGTCTGGATTTGCAAAGATCTAGATGAATACTTGGTTATGGATCACAGAATCAGAGGCTCAGTTTGACATATCAGAATGGTCAAAGACATTTCTTGGAAAAGTTTTGATGATATAGATGCTTAAATCATCAAAAAGGGGGAGATGGTATCAAGAAATGATAAAGTTTTGAGAGATGATTTTCAGAAATGTCTAAGTCAGAAGATTCAAAGAAAAGATTTGAAGAAGATCAAAGAATTTCTGAAGATGTGTTGATTTTGAGGAAATTTTCTTTGAAGATTATTTGCTAAAGCATTCCGAGCTGATTCTGAAGATAATTTCTTTTCAAAGTCTGAAAGTATCTTGTGAAAGTTTTGAGGAGATCGTTAATCATTTGAAGACAATTTTGGAAAGAATATCGTCAAAGAAAAGGGGAGATTGTATTGACAGAGCTTAAAAGTGAAGACTGAATTGCTAGATCTTTCAACAGTGATCTTGAATCCAAAGGGGGAGATTGTTAGAGCATAAATATGTTGGATACAAGATCAAGAAGACTGAAAGTCAAAGATCAAGAAGTCAAATCTAAGGAAAGTCAACTTTCATTAAAGTCAAAGTCTTTTGTAATAAAAGTCAAAGTTGTTGTATTTGTATTTGTTTGTTTCCTTGTAATAGTTGTAGATATAAATAGTCTTGTATTTCTGTTTTCAGTAAGTAGTTGTATTCAGTGGTCTAGTTGAGAATCTGAGAATACGTTTTTAGAGAGAGAAATCTATAGAGAGAGAAAGAGAGTTCTAGAGAGAGAAAGATTATAATCGTTTGGATTGAATTTGAAAGATTAATCAAACAGGTAATTGATTCATAAATCTTGTTTTGATTAATTGTTTGTGATTAGAAACTAGAATCTGAGAATAACATGTGTCCTAATGCAAAGGGGGAAAGTAATAGCCTACATGTCGCGGCAATTAAAGGATCATGAGAAGAACTATCCGACTCATGATTTGGAGTTGGCGGCGGTAGTTTTCGCGTTAAAATTGTGGCGACATTACTTGTACGGGACGAAGTGTACCCTTTTTACCGATCACAAGAGTCTCAAATATATTTTCGATCAAAAGGAACTCAACATGCGACAAAGGAGGTGGCTTAAGCTCTTGAAGGATTATGATTGTGATTTACTCTATCATCCCGGTAAGGCCAACGTGGTGGCGGATGCGTTGAGTCGAAGGAGTCATGATGGAGGTGTCAAAATGTCCCTTACCAGAATCGATGTGGTGTCGAGTTTGTTGGAGAGTATAAGAATGAGCCAAGTGGAAGCACTTAAAGAAGAGAACCTCAAGGCCGAGGTTATGTCCAAGCAAAAGGAACTCTTAACGAAAGATGGTCGTGGACTCAAACTCTTCCAATGGCGAATTTGGGTGCCAAAGATTGGGGGAAATCATGACTTACTCCTCGAGGAAGCACATAAGTCGAAATATTCTATACATCCCGGTAGCACCAAGATGTATAGAGACTTAAAGTTGAATTATTGGTGGCCGGTGATGAAGCTAGATGTGGCTAGCTTTGTAGAAAGGTGTGTCACATGCCTTCAAGTCAAAGCGGAGCATCAAAGACCATATGGAAGTTTACAACCGTTGTCCATTCCCGAGTGGAAGTGGGACAATATCACCATGGATTTTGTGACGAAGCTACCAAAGACCTTACGTGGTCACGATACAATTTGGGTGATCGTGGATCGGTTGACCAAGAGCACGCACTTTCTTGCGATCCAGAGTCCTTGCCGATGGAGAAATTGGCTAAACTGTACATCGACGAGGTGGTGTCAAGGCACGGAGTTCCGCAATCAGTAGTATCGGATCGGGATAGTTGTTTCACTTCGAACTTTTGGACTAGTTTGCAAAAGGAGTTGGGCACTAGAATGAATCTGAGCACGACATATCATCCTCAAACGGATGGTCAAAGTGAGAGGACGATCCAGACGCTAGAAGATATGTTGAGATCGTGTGTGATAGACTTCGGGGGAAGTTGGGACTCACACCTACTTTTGGTAGAGTTCGCGTACAACAACAGTTACCATTCTAGTATCGGAATGGCACCGTTCGAGGCTTTGTATGGACGGAAGTGTAGAACGCCAGTTTGTTGGCTAGAAACGGGCGAAAAGCAATTCGCCGGGCCAGAAATAGTGCAAGAGACGGCGGACAAGGTGAAAGAAATTCGAGAAAGACTAAAGGCGGCGCAAGACCGACAAAAGAGCTATGCGGACAAGAAGAGAAGACCGGTTGAGTTTCAAGTGGGTGACCGGGTCATGTTGAAGGTGTCTCCGTGGAAGAGGATCATACGTTTCGGGAAGCGTGGGAAGCTTAGTCCTCGTTTCCTTGGACCGTTCTTTATTTTGGAGAAGATTGGTTTGCAAGCCTACCGGTTAGATTTACCGCCGGAAATGGATGGAATACATCCTACGTTCCACGTGTGTTACCTTCGGAAGTGCCTAGCCGAAGAGGAAAGCGTGATTCCTTTGTCGGAAATTCGGGTAGACAATGGAAATCGATGTGTGGAGGAGCCGGAGTCAATTATGGAATCGAAAGTGAAGAAGTTGCAACATAAAGACGTAGTTATGGTTAAAGTCCAATGGAAGCACCATCGGGGTGCTAACATTACTTGGGAATCCGAGGATGATATGAAGAAGCGTTACCCTCACTTATTTAATCTAGTGTAAGATTTCGAGGACGAAATCCCAATTAGGTGGGGAGGATTGTAACACTCAGAAATTCTCAAGGTAAGTATTTATTTCCTTTAAATGCATTAAATGTACCTATGTGAGTATGTGAGCCTTTGTATGCGTTTTATTATAGTTGATATGGTGAAATGTCGTATAATCTGACTTACTGTCCTTAATTGTTCAAATCTCGCATTAGTTATCTAATCAGGTCAAAATTCGGGACGTTTGGGGTGTGGCGTGACAATGACAGGCGACTATGACATGGTCACTGTCGCCGTGTCAAGGTCGCGTGGAGTGTACCGTAGGGGTGTGTGTGTGTGGCGACTATGACACGCGACTATGACACGGTCAATGTTGCCGTGTCAATGTTGCGAGGGATGTACCGAGACCTTGGGGGTGTTCGTGGTTATGACACGCGACAATGCCCATGGGCATTATCGCCGGGGCATTGTCGCCCGTGGGGGACCAGACCTCTTTGACTTAAACCCTTCTCAACCCTCATTTATCACATTTTTCACATCCAAAGACGGGAGAGTTTCTCTTTGGGCGATTTTTGGGGATTTCAAACACACACACATTTAATTCTAGGGTTTTGGGTTGTTGGGGTGATTTGTTGCTCTCCAAGCCTCAATCAAGTGTATTTATTGAAGATCATCACCAAGCTACTCCTCTCTTTCATCAAGTCTCCTTTGGGCATTATCTAGGGTTTTCATCTTTTCTAGGTTTTGGTCCAAAACCTAGATAGTGAGTTTACTAAACCTTTGTTAAAATTAGATACACATCAAAATCTTCTATTTGTTATTTTATCTTTATGTGTTCAAGTATTTGGGATTTCTTGATGAAAATAGTTGAAAATATATGATAATCCAAAGATCTCTAAATCCTAGAGAGAGAAAGTAGAGAGAGAGAGAGAGAGCAAGTAAGCACAAAGTAAGAGATCTAAATTGAATGAGCGTGTGTAATGTTACAAAGACACAAGACCAAAGGGACTTAAATACCCTTGGTTAATACAACACAGTATGTGACTCTAAACACAATATAAGACCAAGCCTATAAATACAATGATTACTATAAAATCAGACTTAACAATCTCCCCCTTAGTAATCATTGGCACTGTGATCTTCAAAAACAATCTTCTAAATCAGCACGGACCATCTAAGCGACTTTGCGAAGCAGCTTTCTGACTTAAAAAAATTTTCTTCTCAGCATCTTTCAGATTGAGTTGTCTTTGCTGTCTTGACAAGACTGAACCAGTTTTAATTATCTTGAAAGAACAATTGGTTCATCAACTTGTGCTCTAAATGATTCACCTCTTTCAAATAAACTTGAATGAACTATGGTGATCGGAACTGGAACAACAAAAGACTAGTATGGCTGAGAAAAATAGAATCTTGACTGAATCTTGATCAATAGGTAGACATTTGAACTCTTTGTCTCTTTAACATCTCCTTAACTTCTCCCCCTCATGACTTTGATGATTGGGATCAACTTGGTCATGCAAATGTTGGAGACGAGGCAGCTTAAGATCTGCAAAATCAAAGTAAAGGAGAAAAGAAGAGGTTTGCGCTACATGTTGGTGGCGCAAAGTGAGATTTGCGCTAACAGAGAGAAGCGCAAAGCTTGTTTTGCGCTAGCCAAAGGAGGCGCAAAGTTAGTTTTGCGCTAGAAGCTGTTGGCGCAAACTAAGCTTTGCTCTACCAACTGGTGGCGCAAACAAGACTTGGAGTCAGAAAATTAGCACCTGATAAGCTCTTTGACTCCCCCTACACAAATGCACTAAATATAACAATTCAAGTTAGCATTCATATAGAGAATCAGAAACTCCCCCTCGAAAACAGATATTATCTTTAAAAAAAATCTCCTTATTCACTCTCCCTTGAATAATGCACAAACCCATTTATAAAAATATGAGAACACAAGAATTGAAACATCAATGTAGAAAGAAAAATAAACTGAATATATATTTTGAAACGACTAAATTTATAAAAATTTAAACAGAAACAAATAAAATTCTACTTAGTAAAATATCACAATAAAAATCCATCAGATGAAATCAAATGTATGCTTTTGGATATAGAACCAAGTTTTATTGCATATCAAGTTAAAACATGTTCAGTTTCAAAAAACTTTCATCAATCTATTCAGTGTGCTCGCATGTGAACTTCGATTAGCTTCAAGAAAATGCAATTCTAAAAATATAATAGAGAACTTTGCATGTAATCACACTAATCCATCAAGAATTCAGACTTTCACAAATTTACAGGTTTATTGCAACTCAAACATATCACCAAGTATCATGAGATGTGTGCTCATTGGCATCTTTTAGCATTGTGCACTATGGCATCTTTACATGAGTGTGCTCTTTGGCATCTTTTAAGCTTGTGCATTAGGCATCTTTTTAATCAAAAAGTTCGATAAGTAAAGAACATGCCATAAACGTAACTTTCTATTTGACCCTATTGCAGGATTTGGGTCAGTCGCTCCCAGACCAGTTGGCCTTAGGGGACTAGGTGTCAAGCACCCCTTAGAACTTACTTTCCCAGACCAGAAAGGATACATCGACACATCCTAAACCCATTCATACCAGTATTACATGACTTTCGATCTGATTCTATAGAAGGATTTGGGTTCGATCAATCCCAGATCAATTGACCTTAGGGGACCAGATGACAAGCATCTCACAGAACTTACTTTCCCAAACCAGAAAGGTCACAGGTACAAACTTTTAAACTTAGAGATTTCTGATTTATAAGAATTTATTAATCATCTCAATCACAAGGTTTTACAGATAAGTGCTTAGCCCATATTTTCATTACGATCCATAATTCTGACATTTTAGGTTTTCTAAGCATTGTAAACTATAAATATTCCGAATCACACAACTTTAAAGCAGTATCAAAAGCTTCAAACATGTTGCTGATTTTTCGACTTTTGTAAGACTTGAAAGTTGAACATATAAAACTTCAATATAAACGAAGCAAATTGAAAATTTATCCTCGACACACATTTTATTCAAAAGAAAGAAAATTGTAAAACTTTAACTGTATAGAATAAAATTTGGAAAGGTTTAAACTTTTAAATTCAACAAGCCGAGATTTGGAAAATAGAAACATTTGATAAAATAAAATCGGCAAGTTTAAATTCAGTTGAAACAAAATATACTTCAATAATATCAACTTCCACATAATGTAAAATGAAATTTGTGTCTTTTTTGAAAAAAAAATTGGGTTGAACAAATTCAAGGTTTGAATAAGATAGCTCAGATTCTTTAAAATATTTTGAGAAAACAGGAACAACATCATTATCAGAGATAAATGCAGCAGAAATAAGTAGATGTACTCACAGTTTCTCATTAGTCAGAAGCTAAATCTTTGAAGAACGAGTTCTAAACTAAATTGTTTAGAAGTTATTGTCATTGAAGCACGGGTTCTGAGCTGAATTGATCAGAAGCCAAAATGTTGACAATGAAGTCCGGGTGTTGAGCTGATTTACTCAAGAGCCAAATTTCTCTTACTCCCCCTTAACATGAGATGTCTGCAACTTAGAATCAGTTTGAGATTTTGGTACCCACTTGAATTTGGGCCCAAGAAAGTTAGTTGCAGTTCTTATGGGGATATATTTGTAAGATTTGACAGTTAAAGCACGAGAAAGATCATCAGAATAATAAGCACAATCATCAGAAAAAGATAAAGCATTATCATCTGAACTAGAATCCGAGGAAGAACATGAGACATGTTTTGAAATTCGAATAATTTGCTTTATAGAGTATGTTGAGATTTTATTACAAGAAGCAAATGAATCACTTTTATAAAGTTTGTCTACACATCTATCCTCATCAGTCGTAGAATCATCTGATATCTGCTTGGCTCTCCAAATCTGCTTGATAGATGTGCTCAAAGTCCTATCTGAAAGATTAGAATAAGAAGAATTAGAACTGTCAGAAATGACTTTATCTTGTTTCTTTAACTTCTTTGACCTTCTTCGTTTACGCTTTGGTTTATAATACTGATCATTTAGCGTAAACGACTCATCAAGAATTTCCGAATTAATATTTAAATCAGAAGAAATAATTTTACCTAAGCAACCAATCTGATCAGACAATAAATCTGAACTTACCTCAGAGTCAGAATTATTTTGAGAAAGGATATCAGATTTAGAAACTTCCTTTTTGTTTAATTGACAATCAGAAGAAAGGCTAGAAATAGAATCTTGTTTTTGAGAAAATAATTTTTCTTTAAGACTAGAATTCATGAAATAAAGAATAATATCAGATTCAATTTCTTTTAAAATATTTTGATCTTCCATCTTATCTTCAAGATCAATGATTTTGCCTTCTAAAATTAAAGAAGGAGTATATTTCTTAGAATCATAAATGATTGGAGAAATATTTTTCTTATCAGATTTATTGGCAAAAAATCAACAAAATCATCAGATACTGAAGACTTGACAGGAGATATTTCATTAAAACCTTTTCTGCCTTTCCTTGATTTATCAGGAAAATATTTTGCATTTTCATATGTGTAAACAAAAGGAATTTCCTTTTTCTTGTTATTTGTCCTTTTCTCATTCTCATTCATCCAATCAATTTTAAATTGAGGAGCATATTGGGCAAGAGTTAGATAATCGTATTTATATAAAGTAGGAGATTTTTCGATCGCATTGTTTAAACAATGAGGATTTTCAAAACCAAGTCCCCATTTTTCTTTTAAAGTTTCATGACTCCTTGGTTTATTCATAAATTTTTTTTGCTCAGATTGGTTCCTTCGATATAACTTTTTTTCTAACTTATATATTTTATCCGAAAAACTGTCTTTTAAATTGGTCATAGCAGTCAAAGATTCAAGATAAGTCTTGCTTGAATTTTCCAAATCATCCAATTTCTTTTGAAAGATTTCTTTAGTATGAACCAAAACAGATTTTTCATCTTTCAAAGAAATTTTCAATTTGTCAATCAAATTTGACTTTTCTACATTTAATTGCTTTTCAGATAATAACTTTAAACGAAGATCATGCAAAGCAGTTATGATAATGTTCATCTGAGAGGAAATGAATTTATAGTCAAATTCAGAAGGTACCTCATCAGCGTCGGTTGAGGAGTCGTCATCATCGTTAGATTGATCATCTCCAACAAAGCATAAAGTAGCAGTTTCAACTTTGTCAGCTTCATTGTCAGAGTGATCCAGCCAATACTCCTCTTCAGCAAGAAGAGATGTTCCATTCTCTCTCTTTTCGGCTAGCTCCAATTTCTTTCTGTAGTATGCCGAATCCTGAACCACCTTTGCTCGACACTCCTTTGAAATGTGCCCCGACTTTCCACAGTTAAAGCATGCAGCAGCTTTCTTAGCCTCGGGCACTTTGACTCTTGAACCGGAAGTGAAGCGAAGATTGTTAGAACCCGACCGATGATGGAACTTTTTCTGATAATGCTGAGAGAGAAGGATCATTGCTTTCTCGAGCGCCTTACCATCAACATCAGTGGCCCCATTGTAAGCGTTATCAGACAACGCTTGTTCAGCCAGTTGGCTCGTGAGGAGTGCAACCAGGTCCACTGATTTCTTGTTCTTCTTTTCAAGCTTTGATTTCTTCTCTATGACTATGCATTCATCTGTTAGCAAGATCTCAAACATTTCTTGGATCTGCATGGAAGAAATTCTGACATCATTCCTCAAGCGATGACAAGATTTGTTCCATTCAGGTTGAAGTACATTGAGGAATTTCAGATTTGTCTCAAGCTCAGTCTTTTCCACTTTTATTTTTCTCAGATCATTGATCATGGCACAGAATCTGTCATACACAGTTTTCAATGGCTCCCCATCATTGGCTTTGAATTCTTCAAAATTATTCATGTACCGAGTATGTCGCAGTTGAGTGGCTACTGAAGAACCAAGCATAATCTTTTCTAGCTGTTGCCACATAAGATTAGGATGATTTTTGAAACAATCAATCCTGTTGTAGATAGAGTTTGGCAAGGCTAGCATCAGATTCGCCTTTATATCACGATCAGCTTGATACTCCGATAACTCGTCAGGTGAATATTCTTTGGTAGGCTTATATAATCCAGAAGCCAACTTGGGTTTTTCAAAAGGTCCTTCAGATAGAATGTTCATCATGTCATTTATGTTCTTTTGACGCTCTATAAAATTCAGGAACCTATCTTGCCACTGTGTAAACTCATTTTCATCAATCAGCACCGGAGGACGATTTTCTGAACCCAATGACATCATGAGATCATTTTTATAAAACTGAGCTTGATATGCAAATTTTGCAGAATCCATATCTGATAATCTTCAGAAAAAAAATCTAAGTCTCGAAACAGATGTAGCAAACTAGAGGTTTGCGTGAGCAGTATGTAGCACAAACTGAGGTTGTCGCGAGCAGTAGGTGACGCAAACTGGATTTTGCGTGAGCCGTGTAAGACGCAAACTTGGATTTGCGTGAGCTGAGAATGATGCAAACTAGGTTTGCGTAAAGCACTGATGGCGCAAACTTAAGTTTGCGTGAGGCTTTGAAGCCGTAAAACAACTTTGTGTGAGAGGCAGTAGACGCAAATGAAACTTTGTGTGACAATAATATGGCAAGAACTTCTCTTTGCGCGAGAGGTTAAAGGCGCAAACTAGGTTTGCGTGATGTGTAGAAGACGCAAAGTATACTTTGCGTGAAAAGAATGTGGCGCAAAGTTTGAACTTTGCGTGATGAACAGCTAGCGTAAATCTGAAACTTCTCGGAATGAACTTGTGCAAAATAGGATGAACTCCAAATGATGATGAACTCGCACAAATCACTATGAACTCGCGCAAAGTTGAGATCTAGCGCGAACCACCTGAAAATCAGTAAAAATCCACAAAATCGATTATAGCCATAAATTTGATAAAGCTTTTTCACACAGAATTGATCGAAAAACAGATTTTAACACTTTTCATTCAAACTTTTCGATTAAAAAACATTATTTCGAAAATTCAGATATGAACAGAACGTTAAAACCGTTTTTCCCGAAACTTGAAAATCTCAAAATCGACAATCAAAACTTGAATTTCTTGAAAATTGATGTGAATTAAAAATGTTTAACTATCAAAATCGAATCCAACAAACCAATTTTCACAAAAATTCGTTCAAAAACACATCCCAATTTGATGAAAAATCCAAAAACGAGATTTTCTTGAAAAAATTCAAGAAAATCGATCAAATTTTCAGATTAAACTACAAATTCAGAATACGAAAATCGATTCTCTCAGTTCTCTCAAGATCTAGATTGGCTCTGATACCAATTGATAATCCAAAGATCTCTAAATCCTAGAGAGAGAAAGTAGAGAGAGAGAGAGAGCAAGTAAGCATAAAGTAAGAGATCTAAATTGAATGAGTGTGTGTAATGTTACAAAGACACAAGACCAACGGGACTTAAATACCCTTGGTCAATACAACACAATATGTGACTCTAAACACATTATAAGACCAAGCCTATAAATATAATGATTACTATAAAATCTGACTTAACAATATAAATATTGGTGATATGTTATGTTTTATGTTATTGGGTGCCATTATTTTGGGCTTTTCTCATGGATACATAATGTGAGTAACTTGATATGAAATGTACGCATGTATGGGTATTATGATGGTTCTAGTTGGAATACCACTTTGGTGACATATTTATATGCATTATGAATATAAGTGTCATTTGGGTCTTTGTTGGACTTCATGAGGATATGATGGTAATATTGTACCCATAGTCGGTATGGAAATATGTTGGGTTGAAATACACCAAAAGGACCTCCTATATGCGTTATGCTGGACGAACAAAGTCAGTACACTAGGAGGATGTAGTCTTGGGCGCCACTGTGATGGTATGTGCCTAGTCCTCCGCCATTCGAGGAATTTTCTCAGCGATAGTCTTTGGGTGTGCCGGGCCTTTCGGGTGTTCCTTGTTAAGGACATCAAGGTACATCGACTCTTGGGTGGGATTTGATTGGTGCTTTGGGTCTCCTCTAATGACTCCACATGTATTGAACACTGGTTAACTGCTGATAAGAATTATAACTGTTCATGCATGCTTATTGTTGTTCAACTCACTAGGATTTTTGGCCTAACACTTGTTTGGTGTCGATGTGTATCTCAGGTTCTAGCGGCGCTGGTCCTAACCAGGCTTAGTTGCTTTGGGTGAGAGCTTGGGGATTTTGCACTTGAACGTATTATGCTTATGGAATGAAATGTTGGGCTTATAGATGACAACCCTTTTGTAATCTCTTTTCTAGTTGTAGAAATTAGATTAGTTGGTTGTTAATTTATTGTTCGTTTGTGTTACATTTGTGATTAAACAGGTTATTTATATAATCCTCATTTTTGGGAGGCTCTTGCTATGGCAATTTTAGTATAAATCATATCTGTTTTTTCGGATTTTTGTTATCCCTATTTTTTGGGTGTTACATTGTAGGTGCAGACCAGCGGGGTTACGTTATACGTGAAGATGAGATGGTGGTCGATGATGTTATGGTTCATGATAGACCAGAAGAAGGGATAAGGAAGGGAGACAGGGGGAGAAGGTGGGGAGGTTCACTTGAAAGAAAGGTCGACGAGGAAGAAATTGAAAAACGATGGGAAGGCAGAGGGGAGGGGAAGGGTCGGTGGCTGAGAGAGGGGAGGGGGAAGGCCAACAGTTGTGAAAGATGGGGAAAGAGAAGTTGCTAGGGTTAAAAAGAAAGTAGGATTAAAAAGACTATCATACCCTTACATGAGTTTGGTTTAATGGAGGCAAACTAAGAGTGTTATCTTTAGGGATTAAAACCAACCACTTTTGCATACCATAAGGGTTTTCTTGCAATAAAATTTTTGTAGGGACTAAAACTGAGAAAAGCAACAAACCACAGGGACCAATTTTGCAATTTACTCTAGTGTTAAATTGTGAATTTGGTCCTCATGGTTTGAATTTTTTATCTTGGATTTACTCCCAAAAAATTGTTTATTGCAAGATAGCCCATAGAGTTTGCATTTTCATAACACATTGGTTTCGTTAACTCCCATTCATTAAGTGAGGGGCATTTTGGTCTATTTCTTCCTTTTGTGTTTATCTTTTTTTTTCTTCTAAAAAACTAATATAATTTATTAGGTATGTAAAATAATATATGTGTGTGTGTGTGCGCGTATGAAGGAATTGAACCCCCTTCCCCATCGGACACCCCATTTTCCTCCTCCCCCAACTCCGATTACCTCTCTTCTTCGACCTTCATCTCTGTTCTCCCGTCTTTTTCTTCTTCCCACCAACATGACTACTTAGTCCCCTTTAACATCCCTTGTGTAAACTCCATTTACCTTGAACTCCCCTTCTTTTATGTTGATACCCATCATCCCTCATCGAACCACCCCCACCCCCACCCCTACTACACCTTCACCTTCTCCCTTGCATCACCGACCACCTACACCGTCTTTCGTCGACTGGCCGACCCCTAAGCTCACCTCCGATGAGCCAGTGCCTATGACGACCCAACCCTCAACTTACCTTCAACCCCCAATCACCTATTTCTTCATCCTAAGCCTCTCCTCCGACGACCCAGTTCTCAGCCCCTCACTCAACCTTCAACCTCTTTGTTTGTCCAATCTCCCTTCTAAACAAAACCCCCTCGGACTACCCACCACCACTGTAGTTTTCCCTTCCCCTTTGCACCACCGAGCACCAACACCAGGATAATTACAGATGAGAACTAAGAACCATAAACATAGATGTAGATTTAGTGATGTTTTGTGCTTGCTTCATCTTGATTTGGTCCTTTTTCATCTCGATTACTTCTTTTTCCCTAACCGGGTCAACAAGGTTATGAAAGATTTGTTTATTCCTGAATAATCTCATTATTCAAAAAATTTGGAGTCCGAGCATGAGGTTTAAATACTAAGTATGAATCATAATTCAAATATTTCTTACTGTATTTCAATTGACCTTGTTCATCTCGATCTGGTCCTTATTTGTCTCAATTTGTTCCCATTCAACTCGACTTGGTGATTGTTTGTTTAACATCAGTTGAAGTTCTTGATTTTGAATTTTTGTGGTTACCGTTAGGTTTAGGAAAAGGGTATCGGATAATCAACATGGGAACGATCGGAGTTGCAGGCGATAGGGGAAGAGGGTTCTTATGGTTTTGGCGATCTGGTAGATTTGGTCCCTGGATTTTTGTATATATGTATATCGTAAATTATAGTTCAGTTCATGTGGTTTATAATTTAATAAGACAACACATGGGGACATAAAAAGAAAAAGGAGAGATGGGAAGAAGGAGAAGAAGGAACCGAGAAAAAGGTATCAGCAACAATTGGTTTTATGGAAAAAAGGCAAAAAAATTAGAAAGGACCAAAATGCCCCTCACATAATGGATGAGGGTTAACGACTGTTAGTGGCAAAGACCAATTTGTTCAAAAATGCAAACTTCTCGCCTCCTTGCGAAATGTTTAATTTCTCACATGATCCTTCCTCTATTTTAATAATATGTTAATACTAGAATTGTTAAAATAGAGTAACTGTTAGGGGGCGTTTGGTTCGCTAGATTCCGCCAGAATCTGATGGAATTGGAATGGTCAATTCCATTGACCAAATTCCATCCTACTGTTTGGTTACAAATGGAATGGAATTGAATTCCATGAAATCCTTTAATAATGGATTTGGTCATTCCTTCTTAAAATGGATGGAATTGAATTCCATTCGATCAGATTTTCTCAAAATGACACAAATACACTCCTAACCCCTCTCTCTCCTCTCTCTCCTCTCCCTCTCCTCTCTCTCTCCCCTCTCTCTTCTCTCTCTCCTCTTTCTCCTCCCTCTCTCCCCTCTCTCTCCTCTCCCTCCCTCCCTCTCCTCTCCCTCCTCTCTATATCTCTCGGCATTTAAAAAAATATAAATAAAAATAAAAGAAAGGGTATTTTTGTCATTTTTCAGAATTCCATTCCAATTCCTTTGCAAACCAAACAGACAGATTCCAATTCATTTGACTGATTACATTTCATTCCTGCCAACCAAACACTTGGTCAAATCTGATAACATTCAATTCCAATTCCTTCCAGATTCCAATTTGTTATACAGATTCCATTCCTTCAGAAATCATTCTGCGAACCTAACGCCCCTTAGAGTTTAATGTAACTTTCATTTAGAGATATTGACTTTTGATATTTCTATTTTGGAAAGATATTAACATAGCTGTTGAGATGCTTTAAATAACATTTAAAAGAACTTTGTTAAAAACCAAAAACTTAAAAAAAAACATCTCACTTATTTTGGAATCATGTACACCAATATTTTAAATATGCAAATACCATATATAATGAATTTTATCATATAAATCTTAGAAGCAATATACAAGAAACATTTTTATATCACTATATATTTTGTTGAATTGATTTTAAATTAAAGATTAGATGTTAATTAAGTTCTTAATTTTAAAAAAAAATATGAGTTTTATTTTACTCTTTTAACCGTTTTTAAATATAAATCGAATCTAAAAGTATAATGGTCATTTAATGTTGTATTTTGATGTAAGTTAATGACACTCGTATGAATGTTGGTTGGTCTTGTTTATATATGTGCTTATAATTGGGTTACAGTTTATGGAACTTGACATTATTAAATTAATATAATACTATTTTCATTACATTAGCTAAAAATATGGTAAATGCGCATTAAACTTTGGCCTAAAAAATCTACAAATAAAAATGATCAATCAAAATATAAAGTTGTAATAGTTAGATCATCTCCAACAGGCAACAGCTATACTAAAATCATCTCTAAAATAGAGAAAACTAGGAGAGAGAAATGATACAATATCTAAATTTAGAAGAAAATAAAGAAATATATCACATTTGTTGGAGATGCTTTTTATCTTCGGAAAAATGGCTTAAATAACATATTTGGGGGTTTGGGTTGACCATATAACACATTTGAAAAAAAATTGAGAAAATAACACCCCATTACGTCGGCGACTTTAGCCCGCCGTCGGCGTAAGGCACATGTGGGCCCAAGACAAATTTGTTCCATTAAAAAGTAACATGTGGCAAAAACGTTAGACTAAATCAGACCTTGTCCCCCCCCTATTTAGCCGATGTGATATCTTCCCTTTTTGATTTTTTCAACCAATAAAACACAAAATTAGGGCTGACATCAGCCCTAATTAATTTTTTTTTACGTTTTGACATTTTTGTACTATTTTTTTAACGATTTGTTGTAATAAATAAAGGGGGGGGGGGGAACCATACCAACATCACAATTATAAACACTTATTCATCCTCTCACTTCTTCCTCCATCCACTTCCACCGCTAACCACCGTTGACCGCCATAGTTGTCCACCGTTGACCGCAGTCGGCATATCAACCTACATTTTTAAAACTTGTGTAACACTATGGATGGAACCTCCCAATCTGCTTCAAAACAACCATTGATGGACGGAAGTTCCAGGAAAAGTTGGAAACCACCCCAAACGGAGGAGTGGAAAAAGTTTGGAAAAACTTCAATCGATTATGCAATTACAGAGGAGGAAGAGGCTTGGGATGAGGCATATGAATTGTATATGGAGACTCATGATTACGAAGCTCCCCCCTGTTGTAACTCTCCTGCCAGGCCTTCAAAACCTATGCCTTCTCAGTATATGTCAGCGAGGATGGGGGAATCCATACAGCAAGCGCAGATAGAGATCGACGAGCTCAAAGCACTGTGGCGGAAGAATAGGTCTGAGCAGCTAGCGATTGAGAAGGTTATCGAGGGAAAGAAGCACCATGTGAAGGGAATACATAGAGAGATCACGAAAGAAGAGAAAAAGGTTAAAAATATCAAAGAAAACTATCCCGGTCTGGAGGATATGATCAACGAAAAGGCTGGTTGGATCCTGAGGTGTAAGGAACTGTATCAAGAGGGACTGTAGTTGTTTGGTGAACTTGTTATCACCGGCTTTATTTTATGTTATTTTCGGATTGTAATGTTTGTTTTGCATCATGAAATATGTCATCTAAATTAATGTTGTTGGTTTCGTTTAGGCCTGTATGTCAATGTTACTCTTGTTCATGTTCTACTATATGTTGCAAAACGTAAAATATAAAGAATAGATAAATTACATTTATAAAAGCAAATACATTATTTATGAGCCTAGATCATAAGTTGGGTGAACATAGTCTTGTGTATCATCCTGTTGTGATGGATGATACTGGGTGGTATGAGGCTCGGGTTTCCTACGACTACTAGACACTACCGGCGTACGTGAAGGGGTTGGCATCAGACTTGTACAATTGTAGCAAAAATGTCCCTTCTCGCCACAATGACTGCAGGTTTTCACGATCGGTTCCTTGTCTCGTGAGGGGATACGGTCATAGTTTCGTGGTCTTCCGGCGTTTCGTATGTTCATGGGAGGCGGGAGGCATGTCCTATGTTCTTTGGGCAACACGTATTCAGATGGCGGTGGAAGAGGGTTCACTTGCTCGTCATATGTTGCCCGATAAGCTTGGATTGTGAACCAGTTTGAAGCCCATTGGCTGCAATCTGTATGACCAAGTTGTTGCGTAACCGCTATCAGATGACCACACATGATGCTAGACAGTGGCCATTGCATGCATGTACATGTCCGAGCCTGCAAATCAACTCTGCCATTCTTATGCCAGTCATGAACTTCTTATTTTGTTTCTGAAATGGGATACACCCTCCATCTTGCGCTGCTATTGATTCTTTTCTCGATCTTTGCCTCCGCCCACTGTGTCACTACGATTTGGATTTGCGCTGAAGGAAAAACGATAAAACGTTACACTAAATTAACAAATGTTCAATTGGGAATACGTAGTTGTGTATATACATATACCTCCATCGTGGCTGTGCTTGTAATACCATTGCTGCAACGTCGAATGGTAAAACTCGATCAACATTGTAATCGACAGGTAATGCGCAAATCGACTCAACGCGTTCACGGACTCTGCACTGTTCGGAGTCATTACGCTGTATCGCAGGCAAGGAAACATTGATTGTGCCCATCTCTCGTAACCAACTTCCTGAAGGTATGCATCCACGCTCGGTAGACTATGATGCATCAACTCCATTGTACTCTCGAAGTCTGATCGACGGTACGCTTTGCATGCCTCCCAGAACATCCACATCCTTGCTTTCTCTTTTTTTGAGGTTAGTTTCAAGTTAACGAGCAGATGTCGGACACAAAGACCGTGATAGGCATTTGGGTATACCATTCTGATGGCCAAATCGATTGAAGCTGCCTGATCAGTAACAAACGTTAAATCGACTGGTTGACCAATACATTCTCTCAGCTTCGTTAAGAACCAAGTCAAGGCAGGGTTACTTTCTGTGTTCCCCACTCCCATGGCAATGGGAACGATCTGGTTGTTCCCATCCATTGCGACCGCCAGGAACATGGTGCCGACAAATGTACCCTTAAGATGTGCACCGTCCATTATGAGCAACGATCGTTGACCATACGAAAACGACCGGATTTGCAGATGCATAAGTCAGATGTACGGACATCAAACAATTAGTAAACTAGAGAAAGCTAATTAAAAATCTTTATCGAAGCACCGAGTGCCACGAACAACATATCAAACCGTCCTGCAGCATCTAAGGCGATTTCAGCCACAGTCTCGGGATTGTGTAGTTTCAGATTGTGGCAATAGACCGGTAGTTGGGCAAACGATGATTCTGGTGTCCCCCTCAACAGTTGCAATACATACATCTCTACCCGCCATGCTTAGTTGTATGAGATGTTTACACTGAAGCGTTGGCCGATGTCTTCTCTGATTTCGTTTCCACGATATAACCTCCTACAGTCCTTCAAACTCCCCTGCAATACATGACCCAAAACCTAGTGTGTTCGTCATGCAGTATTCTTACTTGAAACAAGGGACTACTATCGACAACAACCGCCATTAAACGCCATTGACATGACGGCACAACACAAATCGCCTCATACTTTTTCTAAGTGGATCTTGCTACCTTCACTTGGAAGTTCTCGTGAAGGCATTTTAACCCTACTGCAAGCTTTAATTCTTGTTTGGTCTCGAAAGTCTATAGGACTTTCACATGTGATGTAGGTTGGTAAGCCATGTGGTTCATAGGTTTTACAACAAATGTTGGGCAGGGTAATGGCTCAGGCATACCCCAAAAATGATTCCTTATCCCAGTTTCCTCATCCCTTGAACGATCGTTTGTATCGTATTCGTTTTGTGGAATATTCAAAATTTCAAAGGCAACGACAACTTCATCTTCTTTGTCCCCATCGTTCAAATCTGGAGTCTCGTTCAAATATGGGATGAGGATGGTGTCATGGTTGATCGCAGATTCAAAGTTGGGCTGTTATGGGAACTGTTGTGTGAAGGTTTGTGGGTACTCTTGTTGGAACTGTTGTGTGAAGGTTTGTGGGTACTCTTCTTGGAACTGTTGTGTGAAGTTATGTGGGTAGTCTTGTTGGAACTGTTGATAACCAGTAGATGGAAAGAAAATTTTTGCTTGATTTCCGGAGAAATATTGGTTTCCACACCTGCCTCCGTATGGGGTAGGATTGATCATGCCACCAGATCCATCTCCACCATTTTCACCACCACCGACTACAAAAACCATCAACGTTTGTGGCAGAATGTTGTTGACCACCTATGTGAACCCTGGAACATCATCTTCAACATTAAACGAAAATATTTCACCACCCACTAAAGGGTTTTCGTAAAAAAATTTGAACTCATTAACTAAACGTAATCTTTTCGCCACTCGCCAAAACAATGAAGAATATGTTAAGGGGGAAGGCAAAGGTAATATACATTTCAGATCGCCATTAATGTACTGGGTAACACCATTGTTTTTTACTAACGAACCGCCACTCTGAAGATATACGCTATCGCTTTCAGTAGGACGAGAATTCATATTTGAATCAAATATGAGAAGAGATCTCAAAGATGTATATAGGGAAAACTTGAAAGAGAGGCTAAAATGAAGATGAAAGATGATGTGTTTGTTTCCAAATGGGTGGGGTTCTTTATATAAGGAAAAAAAGTACCTGATTTGGAAAATATTATAAAAATCAAAAGCAAAAAACAATAGTTACATGCATTATTTTTCAAATGAATCTTATATGGGACGATGGGACAAGAGGATGCAGACAAATCTTGTCAGACGTGATCGGACGAGACGGTACCGACGAATCTTGTCAGACGAATCTTGTCTGGTCGAGAAAATCGTTTAATCTATTTTGTGTCTTGATAAGCTTTTATTTTAAGGTAACAAAATTATTTAAGCGCACAAAGTAAACACATGTTTTTTTTATCCATTCCCTTTTTAGGGAAATTGGCCTAAAGAGCAAAAGCACTTAAGTGGATTAAAAACAGTAGCTAACACAACAAACATAAAGATATACATTTAAAACTCCAAGTACGTCATAAAAATGAACATAAAAGCAGATACTTAAAAACGCACTTAAACATTAAAATGGGTTACAACACCAAGATTATGACCTAATCTCTGGCCCCCTCGTCGAATACAGACGGTGTCCCAGGAGTGGTTGCATATTCATCATCACTTTCCAGATAAACTTCAATGATGGTTTGGCCGTCCACATAATTACCTATATCTAGAACATCTTCATCAACCACGAGTTCTTTTAATGTAGTATCTAAGTCACCGTCCGATGTTTTAAAAAACATTTTCATTCTAGAACGTTCGTGTTCGTCATAACCCATTACTGACATTATTTGATTCATGTGTACAACAGAAAGATCTACAACGTTTACTAGGTCAACAAAAACTTCCATGCCAGCGACATAAAACCTACCCGGTGGTGGTGTCAAATAGCCATTATGGTAGACCTTAATAATGAATAGTAATGGATAGCCGCCTGTTAGATAGAATAAAAGTTAGAATTTAAGGTAGGACAATATATATATGGAAGTGAAACATAATAACTAACAAATCAAGTCGTCGATCCAATTCGGAAACGGTTCAAATGTCCCTATAAGTCTCCATAGGCGTTCTCTTGTAAGTGGCATTTTGAAGTGTAATTGATGTTAAAGGTGTATATAGGGATAACTTGATTTTTGAGATCAATTGAAGATGAAAGATGATGTGTTTGTTTCTAAAAGCATTGGGTTCTTTATATAAGGAAATAAAAGTCTCTGGTTTGAAACATATCATAAAAATTAAAAGCAAAAAACAATAGGCAGACGATTCATGTCTGATTTTCGCCGACGCTGACAAGTGGTGATGGAACGAGACGGTGCAGATGGATCTTGTCTGATTTTCGCCGACGTGGACAAGTGGTGATGGGACGAGACGGTGCAGACGAATCTTTTCTGATTTTCGCCGATGCGGACAAGTGGTGATGGGACGAGACGGTGTAGACGAATCTTGTTAGATTTTCGTCGACGCAGACAGCTCATGATGGGACGAGACGGTGAAGACGAATCTTGTCTGATTTTTGCCGATGTGGACAACTCGTGATGGGACGAGACGGTGCAGACGAATCTTGTCAGACGATTCATGTCTGATTTTCGCCGACGTTGACTAGTGGTGATGGGACGAGACGGTGCAGACTAATCTTTTCAGAAGAATACATATTTGCCGACTTGTATATAAGATGGCCTTTGAGATCCATGTATCACAACAATTAACAACATTCACATATTTAAGATGAAATTGTAACACCCTAAATTTTGGAAATAGCAAAATTTAAATTTTTTCTAAATACATCGAAAATCGATTCATCTACAATCACGAATTAAGATTTATCCTCAATACACACACACTATTCTATACGTACGGTCAAAATACGGACGGGTGCTACTAAAAACCCAATAACTGTCGCTACCTCCAACCGCAGAAGACTTCACCAACTACTTACCCTTAGGCAAAGCTAAGCCTCAACTCTTCATGGATCTGCTAGAATCCAAACCCCCAACTGGAACCTGATGCACATGCCGACATATAAAAAGGTTAGGCTTAATGCCTAGTGAGCTCAAGAGTTTTCAACATATAAAAATAAATCGTTTAAAATGGAAGAATGCAATTAAAATCATAATCTTTCAAAATGATATGCTTTGCTTATCAAAACGACTCGTTTACCAATAAACATGCATTTTAAACGAAAGAGACGCCAAGTTGATCACTAACCAAACCAAGCTATTTTACAGAACAAGATTTCAATATAAAACGTTCTTTCATAAACTTAGATTTAACCCAAAACTTGCTCAAAATGAGAATAGAGAGAGAACTCCCAATTTTTATAAAACGCGGGTAAAATGTTATATCTCGAAATACCCAACACGGTGGAACAAGTTGCACAACTCATAAACCATAGGTGAAAATCTATATAAATAAGCATTGCCGTGAATACGGACAATAGACCCGAAACTCACGCAACCATAAAATGGAAAGAAACCAAATACTGAAAACGTAGAAATGACGCATTCCATTCAAACCTTAATATACGTGGGGAAAACCCAATATTAAAGCCATCATTTATCGTCGACCACATAAAACCAAAGTTGGTAAAATACGACATTACCATTTAAAATACCACGAATCAACGATGAGGAGATCCGTAAATACCGAGAATAGAGAAACACGCAAGTAGGCCGTTCACGCGACTTCCTTGCATGTCCTCTAAACGTTTCCATCTAAGGTGGCGAGAACACGTGAATGGGGCCACCCGTGATGTTATTGGATTTCATCAACGTGCCCCGGTCCTAGTTCCCATGCCATACAAGACATCACAATCCTCGGACCTGTTGCTTTCCCTTGCCACATACTCCGTCGAGTTCCACTCCGAGGTCTTACGAGCCCGGGTGCCTATCCAATCTAGACGAGTTTCAACTCTGCGGTTCGAACCACATATTCCTACTCGCTAGCAAACCCGAGCGATCACTAAAAGTAACCCAAAACCTCTGGCCTTACACAACCGACAGACTTACGTGCCTACGGATCCATTACGACACTGCTTAACATTACATGACTCCAAATGAATGATCAAAGCACCCAACGCATGTAATTCACCAATGACATAAACGATCGTCATCATACTCAAAACCCACAAGGGTTATAAATCCGGACAAATGTCCACACGACTCATTTAGTCAAAATCAAGCCAAAGGCCCAACACTTTACGTAAATCCCCAAATAAAAACCGATATAATTATTGGAACCCGTTTGACCGTCTAATACGCAAACACGACCAAAAGTATAAATAAATAAAATTTCATCGTTGGTTGAGACAAACCATTTTCCCAAATGAACTCATACTCTTATGTTTTCAAAATGCCTCATAACACAATAATATGCACTTTCTAAAATGGTTTATAAAATCAAATACACAAAATGACACTTACGCCAATTGAACGCCAATTGTATATGTAAAATCATCAAATAAACATTTCAACATGATTTATTTACCAAAATACCCAAAGATCCCAAAATGGGTGTCTCAACATGCTTATAAAACTAAACATTTCAAAATAACAAAAACTTATCAGCAGTTAACAATTTGCAGTAAAACACAAACATTTTTAAAGAAACATTTTGGTATGTACACCGTTTTCACAAATAAACTTGAACTCACCTTGCTAGATTTAGGCTAAATCTAGATTTCACCCCCAACTTGAGCTCCCTTGAAGAAATCTGAACTTTCAAGCCAAAACCTAGATCCAAACATTTTCAACCGTAAATAATCATAATCAATCACTTAGAATCATTCCCCAAACATTTTATACCCAAAATCCCCAAATGAGGCAAGAACCCTAATTTTGACCCAAAACTCCCAAAATTATCCAAACCGAAATTTAGAGAAATCAAATAATAGGAAACCATCAATGGAGTATTTATAACTTATTTCATGGTTTAGAAATGGATGGGATACACTTACCACTTAGGTTTTGATAAAAACCTAGAAAACCCAAAAAACCCAAAAATTCTTGAAGATGGAGGTGATGATGATGAACTCTTGATCCTTGCTTCCATTCCACCACCAAATACACTTGAATCTTCCCAAAACTAACAATCTAACCTTGAAAAGCTCTCAAATACGAAACCATAGCAAGTTGAATCGCCAAAAACGGAGTTGAAATGAGAAAGTTATGGCCAAATGAAGAAAAACCCGATTTTATGCACTGCAGGTTTGGGGCGACCCTGACATGCGACAGTGACATTGTCACTGTCGCAGGCACTGTCGCGCGAAATATACCGAAAGTCATTAACACTGTTTTGGCCGTAAATTCTTCGTTATAGCTCCGTTTTCGCTCCGGAAAGGAACGTTACTCATAATTGAATCCTTTATCCATCAAGACTATAAAATCAAGGATTCAAGCCCAAAATCAAATATCTTATTTTTCCTTAATATATCGGTTTCTGTATTAGCTTGAAATAATACGTTTCGAAAATCGGGGTGTTACAATCCTCCCAACCTTGGAATGATTTCGTCCCTGAAATCTAGGTTCCCATGAAACCTTACATGCAGAAGGGTTGCCCTTAACCCATCTGCCAGCACCACTATCATGACCCTTGCACTGCTATCCACGCCAATCGCCCCTCATAGGCGCATCACTCTCATAATCGAGCGAACACTTAACTCACCAAAAGTAACCATTTCCCACAAGGTTACGGTCATCTCCCAACCTTGGGTGACAATTACCACCTCCAGGCAATTAGTGACTACAACTTCTCACCGACCAATTTTCTTCAGAACTAAATGGTTTCGAACCCAACATCAAAGATCATAACCAAACTTCCAAAATCCTCATATTTCAACTGATCCATTCCTAATGTTGATAAAGTTATCCTCCCAAGATGCACCAATGGGTACTTCAGGTAGCTGGTTAACCCATAATCGACTAACACTCAACTCCGTTCCAACACCCACCTCACAACATTCCCATAATAAAACCTTTACCGTCCCGGGAATGCTTATACACATCGGTACTTAATCATCACCGTTTATATTTCTTTTAAATTCCATCACCGAAAGGTCAATATTTCTCATGATCCAACCGGGATACATCCCAAACATTCCCAGATCCATTGACTCTAAGAAACAAGTCGACGCCTAGGTCTAAACGGTAACCTTGAAAAACGCGGGCATCCCTCCCAAATTTCCATCCAGATGGATGGTCGCACTAAGGATGACACCAAACAGAGTGCTAAAAATCCCAAATCTTACGTTCCTAACAGACGGACCACAAGAATTTCCTTTGGTCGCGAAACCCACGAAGACGGTACACCATCAACATAAACCATGCTGTCACACCGACGAGCAAACCACCAAAACGAACCCAATCTAATCGCAGTTAATCACCTACGACCTTATCCCGCATGATTACCGAAGTATAAATCATCCCTTAAACAACTGGGAAGACTTAAATCTATTATTTCCAATAATACAAATGCATACAGATTCGAAAACCCAATTCCCAAAATTCAAGACTGCCAGCAAGTCCGATCATCCCACGCTTCAACTCCCAAGGACTCCCTTAGTCCCTAATTTACAACTCCTTTCACGACGGGGTTTAAATCTATAGGCCCTATGAGTTCAAGGTTTTTCAACCAGTATGCCAATTTGAAATTTATAAAACTTTCAAATACATAAGTTCTATAACGATTAATCGTGCGGTAACATACACTACCGTTCATTCGATAGGTTTCAAAATTTATCACATAAAACCGTTTCTAAAACTCATTTGATCAGTACTTACGTTAATAAAAACCGTAACAAAAGCTGCGCAACAAAATTTTCAAATGGACTACTATGGTCCTAGCATGCATCAATTTATACTATGTATCAAAAAATAATTTTCCGCACTATAACCTGTGCAACAAACTGTTTGTCCAATTAAAAAGGGAAATTCACAATTTCAACTTTAAAATATCCTCCTTTAAAAACACAAAACGTCGGAGGATAAAATCCCCAACAAGTCCCATTTACGTCCGTTTATTTCCCCAAATTTAGCAACAAAAAGGAACATAAATAAAATTTTAAATCGAGTTCAAATTTTTGGGCCGCACAAATAAAACGTACTTGCTCGAAGCGGTAACTACAATGACATGCAAACCGGAAATTCATTTTATGCATTGTGGAAAACTCCTAACAGTAAAATCAATAACTGAGATGACATAATTCCCTTATATGCTTACTCAACCAACGGTGTAATTTAAACCAAATACGAATAATGTACAATGATTAACAATTGTATAAAACCCGAAAACAAAACGCATGATAATGAAACTTCTTCAAATATCATATGGGATGGCATCAATTAACAAAACCCACCAATTAACACATACTAAAATGCATATATACCTGTTCCCAAAATTCATTTACGCGGAACAAAATGTCGTAAGATAAGACACCATAAATCAAACTGAATTTTCATAAAACTCATTAACGTTAAAATCAAACGGTGTCAAAATTACCCCACATAATAATAAAACGTAATACGGAAAAAATCCAAAATGTCAAATTATAAATCGCAACGTAAGATAAAGTGACCATTTTCAACAAAACTTTCATGAGAGACACCGCCCAAAAAGTTCGTAAATTTACACACAATAAAATTGAAACCCACGCAACGCAACGTACGCTCACACGCCCGAAACGTTGGAAAACTATACTTCATAAAATTGAACACGACTCAAACAGACTATAATTCTACAGAAAATACCGACTCCAGAACATGGGACAACTCTTCATTTAAAACCTTAACATACGCGGAATAGATCCAATGTCAAGGTCAAAAATTCCACAGTTACTTGCCCAATAACTCAAATAACATTAAAACACGGATATTATAATATCCGAAAAATACCGTTAGACATGAAACATAACTCCCTTCGAAACATATTTTCAATAAAATATTCGCAACTACGTGCAACACTCATGCATGTTTGAGCTCACGGTTTAAAATAAATGCTTTACCAAGACTTCGAAACATAACTCCCTTCATACTTTGAAAACATGAGAAACAATTTATGCAAACTTATTTAGAAATAAATTTAGTGCATGAATTTGGTCGGCACTCCACATCTTAGGACTACAGTCCTCCATTTTCCTGACACACTATTGTCATCTGGATGCATCAAACATCTTAGAGCCACGAACCCATTAATTTGGTTAACTTACAATTTCTCCCCGAAATAAAATTGGTCTAACGAATTTATAGTTCTAATCCAACCAATAATTCTGACTCAAGATGATCAACTTAATGCATTCACCGCACTTAACTATCACTTCAACGTGACATTGCTATAAACATCAACCCTTCCTTAGATCTCTCGCTTAGAAACTTTCTCACTACCCCAATGGTCATCATACCAAGGTAGTTCAAGCATACATATGTAGCATGTAGGTTCACCATAACTCTGGCCAGGTGCGATTACTCGACAAGTTTCCCGTTTCTAGCGACTCGATCAATCCTCAAAATATCTTATCTTAGGGTACCTAATGTGCAAATTTCATTTTCAATCACCTAAAAGAACGCTAGTTTGAGTCTAGGCATCCAAAAATCAATACCTAAATCTCTCAATCTTAAGCTTTGATACCAACTTGTAACACCCTAAATTTTGGAAATAGCAACTAATTTAAATTTTTTCTAAATACATCGAAAATCGATTCATCTACAATCACGAATTAAGATTTATCCTCAATACACACACACTATTCTATACATACGGTCAAAATAAGGACGGGTGCTACTAAAAACCCAATAACTGTCGCTACCTCCAACCGCGGAAGACTTCACCAACTACTTACCCTTAGGAAAAGCTAAGCCTCAACTCTTCATGGATCTGCTAGAATCCAAACCCCCAACTGGAACCTGATGCACATGCCGACATATAAAAAGGTTAGACTTAATGCCTAGTGAGCTCAAGAGTTTTCAACATATAAAAATAAATCGTTTAAAATGGAAGAATGCAATTAAAATCATAATCTTTCAAAATGATATGCTTTGCTTATCAAAACGACTCGTTTACCAATAAACATGCATTTTAAACGAAAGAGACGCCAAGTTGATCACTAACCAAACCAAGCTATTTTACAGAACAAGATTTCAATATAAAACGTTCTTTCATAAACTTAGATTTAACCCAAAACTTGCTCAAAATGAGAATTGAGAGAGAACTCCCAATTTTTATAAAACGCGGGTAAAATGTTATATCTCGAAATACCCAACACGGGTGGAACAAGTTGCACAACTCATAAACCATAGGTGAAAATCTATATAAATAAGCATTGCCGTGAATACGAACAATAGACCCGAAACTCACGCAACCATAAAATGGAAAGAAACCAAATACTGAAAACGTAGAAATGGCGCATTCCATTCAAATCTCAATATACGTGGGGAAAACCCAATATTAAAGCCATCATTTATCGTCGACCACATAAAACCAAAGTTCGTAAAATACGACATTACCATTTAAAATACCACGAATCAACGATGAGGAGATCCGTAAATACCGAGAATAGAGAAACACGCAAGTAGGCCGTTCACGCGACTTCCTTGCATGTCCTCTAAACGTTTCCATCTAGGGTGGCGAGAACACTTGAATGGGGCCACCCGTGATGTTATTGGATTTCACCAACTTGTAACACCCTCAAATCTGGAAATAGCAACTCATTTAAAATTTTCTAAATACATCGATAAATGATTTATCTACAACCACGAATTCAGATTTAGCTACAATACACGTATACCATCTTATATATATACAGACTATAAGGGAGGGGTGCTAATACCCATGCATAGTCACTATCTCCATAATGCGGAAGACTTCACCGAATACTTACTTTCGGATCTAGCTAAGGCTTTACTCTTCACAGGATTGCTAGAACCAACTCTCAACCTTGAAACCTGATGCACATGCCGACAAATAAAAAGGTTAGGCTAAACGCCTAGTGAGCTCAAGAGTTTTAACATAAGTATATATCTTTAAAAGAAAAGAATTCAATTTAAAGCAAGGTCCTTCGAAATATTACGCTTAAAAATGGAAACGACACATTTTCCCATAATATGCACTTTTAAGGCAAAGCTCCCAAAACACACATTTCTTATATAACGCGCAACGCATAACTCACCCAACGGGATCATAGTTCGACACTTATTTGGTAAAAACACGAATAACCATTTATAACCCAAAGTACCCAAAACGCGGGCGGGACAGAATGCTCGACCCATGAATCGTTATCAAAACCATATATACCGTACGTCCGAAAACATGGATACTTGGTCCAATACTCACGCGACCGTAAGGAACCAATGATAATAACATAAGACGTTCTTATATTTAACATACTGATAGCCAACAACGGGGGAAACCCGTATCCGTTGAGGGTGGAGGGAACACAAAATTATACCACCCAAACAACGTTAATCGCATGACACATCCCGACATCCCAGCCCGGTGTCCCTATGACTTCTTTACAAGTGTCACCCCAAGTCAGTTGACCTTGATGGATCATTCCGAAGAACTCCATCCCGAAGGCCCGGCACACTTAAAGACTACCTCCCAGGCATTACTTCAAGCGGCGGAGGTCCTAACGCCTACTATTCCGGTAGCACTAGCCGACTCAACCCTCCTAGCAATCAGTTATAAAGTTTCCGGTCATAAAACATAGGTACCGAAGTTCAACCCCGCAATACCCAATTGACCATCCAAGACAGACTGACTCACGTGCCTATGGATCCATTACACACTGTCTAACGTTACATGACTCCAATTGAAAGACCAAAGCTCCCAAAACATGTAACTCACCAATGACACAAATTAAGTGTCATCATATCCAAAACCCACGACGGTTAAAAATCCGGACAAATGTCCACACGACTCGTTTAAGCCAATACCGAACTAAAGATCTCAAAATCCGTTTGACCAATAATTACCGGTCTTCAAAATAGTGAAATGTCTTTAATTAACGTTTATGAAGACACGTACTTCAAAGACTAGATTTACCCAAAACTCCATACGAGATGGGACTCAAGATTTCCAAAGTGTTTATGAATGCAAATACACCAAATGCATATAACGTGAATTAGACTTTACTTGTACAAAATCGTCAAAGACGTATAACTCATAAAATAGACTTTACTTGTACAAAATCACCAAGAATACGGAATTCATGTTATTTAGTTGTTGGAAACGTTCAAAATCCAATAGAAGCATTTTAAGAGGTTAACACAACCCAAGTTTACTAAGTAAGAAAACTTATCAAAATACTCACACTTTGACAAATAACTAAGTAAAACATATTTTATTTCTAAATACTCAAAACTTATTAACAGTTAACCATTTCATGTAAAACACTTTAAAATACACATTTTGGCATGTACACTATTTTCACAAATCAACTTGAACGCAACTTGCGAGATTTAGGCTAAATCTAGATTTCCCCCAACGAGCTCTTTTGAAGGCCACTTGAATCCTTAAGCCGAGAGCTTCCAAAACCCTTTTAAATGATGAGACTTTCCGAAGACACCCAATCCATCTCTTCAACTCGAGTACCCAAAACCTAGACCCAACATTCCAAACCATAAATAACCATATTTAACCAAATAGAAACATTCCCCAAACATTACACATCAAAATCTCCATTTTGGTCCAAACCCAAATTTCGACCTAGATTTCTCCAAAACCACCAAACCCGAAATTGATAAACCACACACTAGGATAATCATCAATGGAGAATTTATAACTTATGTTAAGGTTTAGAAATGGAAAGGATACACTTACTGTTGGGTCTGAAATGTGCTAAGTTCAGATAGTGCTGCTAAGTATTGATGATTACTACTGCTACTTGAATATTACTACTGGTAGTAGTATTAGTGCTGCTTAAAGGGTTAGTACCGCTAGAAGAATAGTTAGTACTGCTTGGAGAGTTAGTACTGCCAGTCAGAAATTACTACTGCAAACATGATTAGTACTGCTGATAAGAAGATGCTGCTGAAGATTAATACTGCTTATGATGATAAAGATGGATTGGTTGCTTAAAGCGAAAGACAAGGGGATTGAAGATAATTATGGACTGGATGCTGAAGATCAACTTTAATTTAAAAATTATCTTCTAATCTGTTTTGTATATATAGTCCAGAAGTCTTAGATTATTAAATACATGTACAGAGATACATACGTTTTTGTTTTTAGAGAGAATTAGCCTCAAGATTATTAGTAATCCTTTCTTTAGAGAAGTGTTGAACGTCTGTTGAGCCTGTTCAACAGATTGAGACTTTGGTTGTAATCATTAAGTTAATTCAATATAACTTGTGATTTACTGTTTCATTGATTTATTGTTAAAGTGTTATTCCGCAACTTCTTTAACATAGTTTCTGAGTGTTTAGTTTAAATTCTTGTTTCGAATTTTAATCCTGACAAGTGGTATCAAAGCTAAGGAACTTAGAAAGCAATAATCGTCATGGACGGATCACACGACAGTGTTCTTGTTTCAAAGGTTCCCATGCTCAAACCTAATGAGTTTGACATGTTGAAAATCAGGATCAAGCAGTATATACTTCTTACAGACTACTCAATGTGGGACATCATTGAGAATGGTCCCTCCAATGAAGGAGAGATGGGAGCAAATGGAAAGAGACCTCCACCAAAGACTGATGGAGAAAGAAAGATGAGGCAGACTGAGATGAAAGCCTTGAGCACTCTGCTCTTGGCAATTCCTAATGAATATCAACATCAGTTTTGCAACTGTGCTGATGCCAAAATCGTGTGGAATGCTTTGAAGAAGAGATTTTCAGGCACCAAAAGCACTAAGAGAAATCAGAAAGCAATTCTCAAGCAACAATATGAAAATTTTATGTCTACAAAGAATGAGTCTATGGCCACTGTTGGTGTCAAGAATTGATAGGTTCAACAAAAGATTGGAGAATTGATAGGTTCAACAAGTTGATTGGATAGGTTCAACAATTCTCCTATGTTTCTACAAAGAATTGATAGGTTCAACAAGTTGATTGGAGAATTGGCCACTGTTGGTGTCAAGATGGACCAGGATGATGTAAACAGAAAGTTTCTTAGATATCTTGGTGAAGAATGGGTATTGTATACTGTATCGTTCAGACAGAATGATAATCTGGAGGACAAGGAACTAGAAGATCTCTACAATGATCTCAGGGTGTTTGAAGCAGAAGTTGAATCTAAGAAGAAGCCATCTTGATACTCTCACAATGCTGCTCTCTTATCATCTACTATTGATTCTTCTGCAAACACAGAATCAGTTAGTGCTGCTTATGGCTCAAAACAGGATGGACTCAATGATTCTGTTTTGGAAGCCTTCCTTGCTAGTCATACGAAATCTTCTCTTATTAATGATGATCTGGAGCAGATCAATGTTGATGACTTTGAAGAGATGGATATCAAGTGGCAAATGGCAATGCTCACCATGAGAATCAAAAGATTCATTAAAAGAATTAGAAGACACAACTTTGCCATGAGAAGAGAAGATGGTGCTGGATTTGACAAATGCAAAGTGGAATGCTACAAGTGTCATAAACTAGGGCACTTTGCAAGAGAATGCAGAGGAGGAATCTCTCAACAGCATGGGAGCAACAATCAACAATCAAAGTCCACCAACTACAACAACAACTGGAACCCATCTCAAGCACTTGTCTCACAAGATGGAATGGGATTTGATTGGAGTGATCAAGCATCGATGGCTGAGATTTCAGAGTCTTCAAGCACTGCAATTCCCACAGAGGTAAAATCTAAACTTTGCTCTAAAGACTATCTTGAAACTATTAAGAAGTACAGGGATCACAATCAGAGCATGTGTGATGATCTTAAAAGGTTGGAGAAACATAGGAGAGAGTCTAATTTGATTATTGTGAATTTTGAAGAACAAATTAAGGCATATCAGGCCAATGAACTTCAACATTCATATGATCAAAAGTATTGGAAGTGGGAGAAGAAGGAGTTAGAGATTAAGCTAGAGAAGGCTAGAGAAGAATGTGAGAAAGTCAGAAGTGAATTTGAGAAGGCCAAATTAGACATTGAGAAATTTTCCAATGCCTCTAAAGCAATTGACACTTTACTCAAATCTCAAGTTCATGACAAACTAAAGAGAGGTATAGGCTACAACAACACCCCTCCACCTTACAATAACAACTATATTCCACCCACATCAGACCTCTTAGAAAGGCAAGATAAGAATGACTTACCTGCAGGAGCCACAGAGGTAGATCCACTAGACACTGTAATGGCTGAGGCAGAATCTGAAGAAGAGAACAATAAGGATAAGAATAAGGAAGACCAGAAAGAAATTCCCTTAGAAAACCATATTCTTACAAATGAAAAGGGAGGTAAACCATTTGTCAAGAGTGAGAAAGTGGAGAAGTCTAAGATTGGGGAAGAGACTGTTAAGAGTGAGAAAGCAGAGTCCTCTAGGAAAGGGTAGGAAATGGTACAGGGAGATCACTATATGCAAACTACTGTTGTAAATCCCTGTACTTGTCAACAGGTCAAGCCCCATAAACATGATAAAATAAGGGAAATCAGAGAAACAGAAATAACCAGTGGGCTCAAAAACAAGGAATTGATCTAAGCAAAATCAATAGACCAAAGCCTTGTTTTATTTGTGGCAAGTTGAATCATTTAGCCAAACATTGTTATTTCAATCCTTGTTAGGGTTAATTTATATGTTAAATAGAAGTTCAGGGTGTATTTTGTAAATTTCTTAATAGTTTTATAGCTTGTTGGGCCTAAAAGCCCACAAGCCCATTATCTTGTAAGACTGAATATATAAAGGCTTTTCTAGTTCATATTTCAAGTTACACAAGTCATTTGTTAGATTGCTAGTCTATAGGTTTACATATTCTGATAAGATATTCTCTCTGTAAACCTAAACCTTTGATTTCATATTAATCTTATGACTAGCAGTTGTGGCTTGATTATTGGTCTACATTGAATATTTACTATTGATTGCACTGTACTGGGATCTACAATTGGTATCAGAGCGAAGAGACTAAAGGTTTGATCCAGAAAAAGGTTTGTCTAAAACCCTATTATCATTTATTTGTGTTAATCGCTTTTATCTGTTTTAATTGATTATCTGTTTATGAGTTATATCTGTCGATCTGTTTGATTTCTGGAAAAGTGTTTATCAGTCTGGGTCGATTGATATTTTTGCTAATAGATTACTGTTTATGTGTTTTATCGATCGATTTGTGTTGAAAAATCATTAAGATTTTATCGGTCTACTGTTTTTTTCTGGAAAATCAGTTTATCGGTCTTTTATCTTGTTTGATTGAGTTTATCGGTTCATCTGTGTTTATTGTTATCGATTTGCTGATTTGAGTAATTTGTTTGTTTATTTTTTGGTTATTGATCTTCAAACCTGCAAATCGTCATACGTGCTTTATTGATTGTCTGGGTTTGATCTTCATCGAACTCCAGATTCTTCGAGTTTATCGTTTGATGTTCTTCGATTTTATCGGTCGTATCTGTTGACTTTATCAATTGCTTTTATTCGACCGATAGATATTGGACCGATATCCTTCGACCGGGACTTTGTTTTCACCGGTCCTTTTGTTCGACCGGGACAGTGTTGTTACCGGTCCTTAGCCTTGACTGGTACATTGTCCTTTCCGGTCGTTTGGTTAGACCTGCTTTGCTTTGACCGATACTTGCATTAGACTGGAACCTGCCGTACCAGTTCTCACAATCGATCGGTATCCTTCTTTACCGATCCATTGCTTTGACCGCCCGATACTGTGTTAGACCGGTACTTTGTCAATACCGGTCTTTTACTTGACCGGTACTTTGTCAATACCGGTCCTTTACTTGACCGGTACATTGTCATTACCGGTCCTTTGCTTGACCGGACCCTTGTTCGACCGGGTCCTTGTCCTATTCTGCTTATTTTATTAGTATTGTGTTTCGATCATCCTGCTTGTCTCACGATCGTTACATTGCTTTTAAGTTAAGAGATTTAAGATGAATTCAAGAGACGCGTTAGCTATTGCTTCGGATCAGAAGCCCCCGTTTCTCTATCGAGGGGAATATCCTCAGTGGCACGATCGCTTCATGAACTTCATTGAATCAAAATCAAGCTATGAAGCCATTTACAAGTGTCTGACAGAGGGGCCGCAAGACTGGCCAATGAAAGTTATACCGGGAAACACAGAAGAAGGACGACCTGAACGCAATGTTCCAAAAACTATCACTGACTTTACAACTCAAGAAAAGGATATGTTTTATGCTGAAAACCATGCAAAGACATATCTCCTACAAAGTCTACCCAACGACATCTATGCTTGCATCGACAGTTATAAAGAGTCTGCAAAGAAAATGTGGGACCAGATTGAGAAGATGATGATGGGGAGCCACATCAACAATCAACTGAAGGTGACAAACTACATCACCAGATATGATGGCTTCAAAGCAAGAAAAGGCGATACACTGACAGAAACCTATGAAAGGTTCAACATGCTTTGAATGACCTCCAGAAAAACAAGATTACGAAGACGAACACTGAAAACAACATCAAGTTCATGAACAACCTCCAGCCTGAATGGAAGCCATTTGTCTCTCATATTCATGATACTCAGACCCCGGAGAAGCTTTTTCTACATGAACTTTATGAAATGCTGCTCCAGGATGAAGAGGAAGTTATGGAACTAATGGGGAATCAGAAAGCTGAAGAAAAGACAGTAGTTGATCCGTTAGCACTCGTATCTGAGAAAAGAGTGAAGTCTGTCAGTCGTTCGTCTGAAAAGAAGCCAGTGCAAAGTGAGTCTGAACCCGAAGATCCTGATAGTGATTGGGATCCTGAACTTACCAAGATGAAAGAAGCTATGGTATTCTTGACTCAACAATTCCAGAAAAGGAGGTTCTTTAACAAGTCTTCCAACAAGCAAAGGTTTTCAACTCGCCGTGACCATCAAGAGAAGTCTGAAGGTAAGAAACGTGTTGAAGATGGAAAGAAGTCTGACAAGAGACACGAAGAAAAGCCAAAAGATGAGCCGATCAGATGCTACAACTGTGGTCGGTTAGGCCACTTTGCCAAGGATTGTCGCAAACCTGTTGTGAGCAACTCCGACTATTACAGAGCGAAGCTGCTACTGGCCAAAGAGAAGGAAGCTAGTAAGGCTCTCATGGCTGAAGGTGACTACTGGCTACAAGTCTCTGATGAAGAACCTGAAGATGCCGAAGCACACTTGTGTTTCATGGGCAAGCATTCATCACCTTCTGACACTGATGATGAAGATCGAAACTCTCCATGTCAGGTATGTGCTCTTTATCACGAAGCTTTAATTGATCAGATGCAACTTGCTATGAATAAACTAGACTCTTTCAAGCTTCTCATAAAAGAAAAAGAACAACTCATCTCATTTCTAGAAAAACAGGTTGCCGCACAGTCTGAATGTATTGAAAACCAAAGTTTAGATATCTCAAGCAATATGTGCACAATTTCTAATTTAAAAGAAGAGTGTGAGAGTTGTTCAAAAGAATCACAAGAGCTTAATACCAAATTAGATGATCTGACCAGTAAGCTACGCATGTCCGAGAATGAGAAAATTGATATTGTGTCTCAAAACGTGGCTTATAAAAATGAAAATCAAAGATTATCTAATCAGTTAAAGGAGATTGAAAAGAATCTTTATAGAATTGGTCAATCTCATCAAACGCTAAATCTAATTGCACCAAAGGAACCCAAGTATGATAATACGGGTATCGGTTACGATAACCCATATTATCTGAAAAAGGCCTTATCCAAAGTTCCTACGATTTATGCGTCCGAATTTTTTGGAATAGACAAGACATATCCAGAATACAAGATCAATTGGACCAAACCAATTGAGGATGAGGACTGGGAAGAGGATAAGTTGACAAGGGAGAAATCTACTAAAATGAAACTTCCTTTTGTTTATGATTCATTAAATGCATCTTACAACAAAGAAAAACCTTGTTTCCTATCAAATGACTACTTTAGAAGTTATACTCAAGCAAAACTTGATGCTAAAACAGTTAAAACTGAGGAGGAATCTCTAGATCATAAAGTTTATGTTCCACCTCTGATTTTAGAAAAGAAAATTGTTCAGCTAGAAACGTCATTTGAACAGGAGAGGGACAGTTTTCAAAAGGAAAAACAAGACCTTTTATCTCAAATTGAGTGCCTCACTTCCAATAAAGAGGAATCTGTGTCTGACAAGGAAAGAGAATACTTTCAGACAGAAATAAAGAAGTTAAACTCACAACTGTCTGCCTTGGCAGCAGATCGTCTGAAGGAACAATTTCACAAGGCTGAGCCTCAAGCTAAGCCTACCCTGTCTGACAATTCATATCCTGCCTCCGACACATCTTCCTGTAAAGCCTTTTTGGGTGACTCGTCACCATATCTTTCAAATAAAGGAAAAGAGCCTCATGTTTTAGAAACGGATCATTGTTCTGATTTTAAACATGCTTCCGCCTATGATCCTCTTAAAACAAATTCTTCCGACGTCTTAAATTCCTCAAGCGATAAGGTCCTTTCTGATGAGGAAATGGAATTTTCAGCATTCTTGAATTCCGAGGTGTGTCTAGACAGTGATTTGACCCAATTTGATTTTAATCTGTCTCTACCAAGTCACGTTGATTTTCTAAATTCCTCTTGTGAGCCTCCGGTAAAATTTTATAAGGGTGAATGTTCCACATCCACCCCACAAAAACCTTTTGTGAACGATTCTTCAAAGTCAAAATCCAAAAAACGTTCACAAAAGAAGAAAAAGACCGGTCGCTCCAAAAGACAACAATCTTCACGTTTCACATCTTCTGACTATAAGTTTAACGATCTTTCAGATACTTTTGGTCGGCGCAAAGAAGTTAAATATGCTTGGGTAGCTAAGAAGTCAAAGGAAAGCTCGGCGTCACCAGAATTAGTTGATCCAATTTTAAATCTAGGAAAAACAATAACAATCATGATGTTTTTAATTCTAAACTTTTAGGTGAATGTAATGGAACTTTACCTTTAAAAGTTTATTCTATTCCGCATTTACTTCAACTGTCTCATGATTGTATTTGTTGTTCGTATTGTGGATCGAATGATTTTGTTGATCGTCGTTATGCATCTGATTGGTTTGGCTCGTATCATGTTGCTAATTATCATTCTTAGTTTGATATCACCCGTCAAAGAAAACTACCCAAGTCTAAACGGGCATCCAAAACGGGTGTTAAATATAACCCCAAAGGACCTATTTAAGAATGGGTACCTAAAAAGAAATAACTTGTTTTGCAGGACGGTCATGTGTGGTATCTAGATTCAGGCTGCTCCAAGCACATGACCGGAAGAAAGGAGCTACTCACAAACTTCACCGAGAAGTTTTGTGGAAATGTAAGGTTTGGGAACGATCATTATTCTCCCATCAAGGGTTACGGAGATATCGTAAAGGATAACCTCACGATCAAGAAAGTGTCCTACGTCGAAGGCCTTGGTCACAATCTCTTCAGCATCGGTCAATTCTGCGACAAGGATCTAGAGGTCACCTTCAAAGCAAACAGGTGCAGCGTTCGGACTGAACATGGTAAAGAAATATTAGCTAGAACGCGTCGTACAAATCTGTACACGATTGACCTCTCGTCTTTGAAAACAGATAAGGAAGTTTGTCTGATGTCCAAAGCATCTGCCGAACAAAGCTGGTTATGGCATTGTCGTCTCTCACACCTGAACTTCAAGACTATTCATAAGTTGGTGCTCGGTGGACACGTCAAGGGAATGCCTGATCTTAAATTTGAAAAAGATCATTTGTGTGCCGCCTGCGAAATGGGCAAGATGAAGAAGGATTCTCACAAGACTAAAGTCACTCCTAGTACTTCTCGGTCCCTTGAACTCATTCACATGGACTTATGTGGACCGATGCGCGTCCAAAGCATCAATCATAAGAAGTATGTCCTGGTGATGGTTGACGATTTTTCTCGCTACACATGGGTCCGATTCCTCCGATCAAAGGATGAAACTCCCGAATTGATCATCTCTCTCCTGAAGAGTATTCAAGTCAGTCTCAACCTATCAGTCCAGACCATAAGGATGGATAACGGCACAGAGTTCAAGAATCAAGTGCTCACCGGTTACATGACTTCAGTGGGCATAACACATACTTTCTCAGCTGCTCGCACTCCTCAGCAAAACGTGGTAGTAGAGCTCCGTAACCGAACTCTTGTCGAAGCAACTCGCACGATGTTATCTCAGTCTAAGCTACCGTTATTTTTATGGGCAAAAGCAGTTGCTACCGCTTGCTACACTCAAAACCGCACTATCATCAACAAGAGGTTCAACAAGACACCGTACGAGATCATCAACAAACGCATCCCGAACATCAACTATTTTCATGCATTCGGGTGCACATGCTTCATACTGAATGACAAGGATGATCTCGGCAAATTCAGCCCCAAAGCGGACGAAGGAGTGTTCATCGGATATTCCCAGCAAGCCAAAGCTTACCATGTCTACAACAAACAGACGAAGTCCGTCGTTGAGAGTGTGAACGTGACTTTTGACGAGTCCGCTGATATGGCTTCTGAACACCTTAGTTCAGAACCCGCTATAACTGGCGTGTTAGCTTCTGGACAAATACGTCCAGGATCTACACAATCTCCAGTGGATTCAAATCAAGCGTCTACGTCAAGAGCACACCTTTCTGATTTGGATTTACTTTTTGAGTATTTCTATGATGACTTATTTAATATTAAGTCTAATACTATGTCTTGTAACAGGAATGCTGCTCAAGCACCAGAAGAAACACATGTCATTGGTCCAACCGACTCAGGTGGCCCATCCTCGCCTGGTGCTCCATCATCTAATGTCAATGAATCTGCATTCCCGAGCTCGAGTGATCCTTCTCTTATCCAAGATCCTACTGTCGCACCGGCAATAGTAGGCCCTCCTGAACCGACACCTGTGGAAGGCACTCCTGAAGTTCCCATTCCGGCAATCCCGGATTCTGCTTTAATTGCATCTCCTGCTGAGTCGTCCTCTACTGCAGTCTCGACTCCAACTAAGGAGCTTCCACCTCACAGGCCGTCATCACTCGAAGAAGTTCAGGATTTACCCCCCGGTGGTTATGTGGACTCCGATACCTCTCAACAGACATATCAACCTCTTCCACACACCACCAAGTGGACTCGAGCTCACCCCCTTCATCAGATAATCGGTGATCCCAAGACACCTGTTCAGACTCGATCTACTACTACTGCGAACTACTACTTATTTTCTTCGTTCCTCAGCCGTATCGAACCTTCCACCGTCTCCGAAGCGATGAATGATCCATACTGGGTGATCGCCATGCAAGAGGAACTCAACCAATTTAAGAGCCTCAAAGTGTGGGGCCTTGTTCCCCGGCCAAAGAACAAGACGGTGATTGGGACGAAATGGATATTCAAGAACAAGAAGGACGAAAATGGAATCATTGTCTGGAACAAAGCGCGTCTAGTGGCTAAAAGATATCGCCAGCAAGAAGGAATAGATTACGAGGAGACGTTTGCACCGGTTGCCCGTATTGAAGCAATTCGCATGTTCCTCGCCTACGCCGCTCACAAGAACTTTATCGTATTTCAAATGGATGTGAAGTCCGCATTTTTGAACGGTGTTCTCAAAGAGGAAGTGTATGTCTCGCAACCCGAAGGCTTCGTGAGTCCTGAATCTCCGAATCACGTTTATTTTCTTGCCAAGGCCTTATACGGTCTTAAGCAAGCGCCACGAGCCTGGTATGACGCTCTCTCATCCTTCTTGATTAAATCTGGTTTCTCTAAAGGTAAGATTGATACTACCCTGTTTATTAAAAGAGAAAAGAAAGATATCATTCTTGTACAGATTTATGTTGATGACATAAACTTTGGCTCCACAAACCCCAAGTACTGTCAGAACTTTTCAGCCTTAATGAGTAAACATTTTCAAATGAGCATGATGGGGCAAATGAATTTTTTTCTGGGTCTTCAAGTAAAACAATTAGCAACAGGAATTTTCATTAATCAATCTAAGTATATCTCGGATATTCTTCGAAAATACCAGATGGAAAACTCTTCACCTATGAAAACCCCCATGTCTACTAGTTTAAAACTACACTCTGATCCTGATGGAAAGGATGTGAATGCTATAACTTATAGAGGTATGATAGGTTCTCTGATGTACTTGACGGCGAGCCAGCCAGATATTATGTTCTCGACATTTTTATGTGCACGATTTCAGTCGAAACCTAAAGAGTCTCACTTAGCTGCGGTTAAGCGTATTATCCGATATTTAAAAGGTACTGCTGATCTTGGTTCGTGGTACCCAAAAGAGACAGGTTTTGGGTTGACAGCCTACTCGGACGCTGATCATGCTGGAAACATACTGGACCGGAAAAGCACTTCGGGTCATGTCCAGTTCTTGGGTGATCGTCTTGTCAGCTGGGCTTCGAAGAAGCAAAACTGCGTGTCCACCTCCACCGCCGAGGCGGAGTATGTAGCAGCCGCCAGTTGCTGCTCGCAAGTTATATGGATGCGCACCCAGCTGAAATACTATGGATTTAACTACTCGAGGATCCCCATCCACTGTGACTCCAAGAGAGCCATTGCAATATCTAGCAATCCAGTCCAGCACACGAATACGAAGCACATTGATGTGCGTTATCACTTTATAAAAGACCACGTGGAAAGAGGTACTATCGAACTCTACTTTGTTAATACAGAGCATCAGTTAGCAGACCTGTTCACCAAAGCCTTGGACAAAAAACGTTTTAATTATCTTGTGTCCAAGCTAGGTATGCTAAATATGAAGGTTTGATTCGTTCACAACCCTCATCGAGTTTCATTCAATAACGAATGACTGCGACAACTGCACAAGTGGCTTGTCTCTGGTTGCTCCGCTCCACACTCCTTGGTTATTGCATTTTACTCGTTAAGTTCTGTGTCAATTTCATACTTCTGTATCAACAAAGTAGATTTCGTTTGTTTCTAGTTTTTCTCGTGTGTTTTTTCTTTCTTCGTGGTGTTTTCGTGTTTTTTTCGCAGGTCCTTACGGTTCTATCCGGAAACGTTTGTCGTTTGTGGTGTTTTTTTAGAAGATGTTCATGTGTTCAGGGGGAGCACCATCGTCAGTTGTTTGGTAAGGTTCTCTAGTCCTCCAATCGAGGGGGAGCAGGTAAGTTTTTCTTGTGTTTCGATTTCCTCGCGGTAATCGTCGAGGGGGAGCTCTGTCTCGTAAGATATTCAATGTTCGAGGGGGAGCATTACCTATTCTTTCCGGTTTATTTTTTTCTTTCTTTTCCATTTTTTTAGGTTTAAATTTTTATTAGAATTTTTTTTCCGGTTCTCATCTTACGTTTTTTTTATCTCTTCAATTTTTTTTAGGATTAAAGTTTTTTTTAAGTCGTGCGTTAAAGTTTTTATATAAAATACAAAAATATTTTTATTTTCAGTTATTTGTTTTATAAAAAGTAAAATCCCAAAAATAGTTTGTTTGGTTGGTTTGTTTCTATTCGGCCCGACCCAAACCCCTTCCTCGACCCATAATCTAATCTCGGGTGAACCGCATCCCTCGACCGGGGTATTTAAATCCCCGGTCTTCCTCATCTTTCTCATTCGACCTCTACATCTCTCTAATATCGAACTCTCTCTCTGTTGCTCTCGCTCAATCTCGATTTCTCTCTCTCTCGTCAATCGATCTCAACTAAGGTACTTCTCTCAATCCTTTCTCTCTATTTCAATCATCGACCTTGAACGATGGTTCGTCTTCACCAGCTGATCGCTTTCGCATCGACTCCGGTCGATTTACACAACCCCGGTCGACTTCGTCCCGGGGATTAGGGTTTGAAATCGATGTACACTCTCGAAGCGAGTGGGTGTTATTGCCTATGTTGAATTGATTTAGGGTTTTTGATTTGGTTGTTTAAACGCTAATATGGCCTTGCTTAATCTGTATGTGTCGACTTCGGTCGATATTCGTTTTCCCGGTCGTTTGGGGATTTGATCTCTTCGACCTAGATTTTACCGGTCAAATAACCTCTATCGGTCAAAAGACCAGTACCGGTCGAATACTAGTACCGGTCGAAGACCTTTACCGGTCGAAGACCAGTACCGGTTGAAGACCAGTATCGGTCGAATGACCCACCGGTCGAATGTTTTTCACCGGTCATTTACTTCTTTACCGGTCGAAGACCTCTACCGGTCTTGTACCCTTTCGGTCGAATGCCTTACCGGTTGAAGACCTTATTCTAACCGAATGCTTTGTACCGGTCTTTTGGTCTTATCGGTCATATAACTCCTCCGGTCGAAGTCCTCTTCCGATCGATTAATCATACCGGTCGAAGGCCCTTCCCGGTCTAAGACCTTTACCGGTCGACGTCCATACCGGTCCTTTCATTCCCCCGGTCCTTTGGTGATCCCTTAGTATTTTTGGTGGTTTGGTTCAAAGGGTTTGTGTCTTAATAGCTAATATCTATTTATACATGGTTGTGCATGTGGTGCTTGTGCGAGTTCGATTTTCGGCACCTTAGTGGTGATATCAATTCTATATGTGGTGTTACGCGAATTGGTTACAGACCCTAATTCACGAATTGGGTTTGTTTCTCCAGTATTTTGGAGTTAGTATAGGTTGTGGTTTAAACCGTGGCCATGTAACTCCAACGACATCTTGATTTCCATGTTCCTAAGATCTAACCAGTTTATTCTCAACAGGTACAATGGCGCAAAATCCGCCCCCCGCGATTAACCCAATCGCCGATGCCGAACTGATTCCCGAGGATCAGTTCATTCAGCTCACACCCAACAATTACCATCTCGATGTAACCCAACCTGCTATTCAATATCAGGTCATCATCGAGATCCTCAGTGGGCATCCTCTATCATATGCTCTAACGGAGACAGCGGAAGTGCCGCTATTATAGTTACAACAGTTCTGGAAATCTCTACATGCCTTGGAGGCCGACGGTGGTTTCCAAATAGAAGGTCGGATTGATCACACTCCAGTGCTCCTCACTTGTGATCTTTTCCGACAATTTCTTCATCTGCCAACCGCCGGTTCAGTTCAAGGGCGAAATAGCTTTGACCCACTCGTATCGGACACCACTCTATGCGCTGACATCGTGTCCCTAGGATACAGCGCAGATCTACGTCTTTCATCAAGGTTCAACCGCACCATGTTTACCTACCTCAATCGATGTCATTCGGCTATCACGAAAGGCATCTACGAGACGAGTATTCACATTCTCCGCCTATTCCACTCAGTGGCATTCCGTCGCCACGCGGATTTCGCCGATTTCCTATGGTACGACCTTGTTCAGAAAGTTCGGTCGAACGCGACTAAGAGACAACACTTCATACCTTATATGAGGTTTCTCCAGCTGATCATTCGAAGCTACAAGAATCTGTATCCCGAGATATCCCGCCGTTCCATGCATCCTACATGTCCCCATCACCCAACTTGCAAAATACCCTCGCGGCCAGATCCAGAAGGTGTTGTCACTCGACAAATCCCAGTCGAGTTGCTGTCCTATGATCGTCCTACGGCACTGAGTGTTATAGCGTATAGGCACACACACAATCTTCCCGCTCCTATGGTCCGACCAGAACCGGCAGGACCTCCCCCGGGAGCAAGACCTGAGAGGCGTGAGGGTCCGCGTCCACGCACGAGAGGTGGTAGCGTCCGGATAGCTGGGGCTTCCGGACGGGGTGTGACGAGAGATATCATTGTGAGGGGAACAGGAGAGGGCAGTGCCGTTGGATCGAGACAAGCCAGTACTTCACGACGATCACCTACACCGCCTCGTACGGCCTCTCCGATGGTAGAAGAGGACACAACTACTGAATCCGCCAACGTTCAGTCCTCTTCTGCCACTGCATCTGAAGAGGAAACACGTACATTCGACACTCAGCCGGAAGCTACCGCCGACTCTGCGGAGGCAGCAAATCACTCCGGCAGTCAGTCGGAACCATCCACCCACGCATCGGAATCAGATGACGAGTCTTCTGACTCTGATGGTGACGATGATCAGCCCTCGCCTGGAGAGATAAGAAGAGCGGAGGGAGTATTAGTTGAAAATATAGAGGTGAGTAGAGAGAAGGAAAGGAGGACCAAGATTCATCATGAGCGTACACGAGTGACGGGGCAACCATCAACGGTTGTACCCCCCCTAGCCACATCTACCCAGGTAGCCACATCTGCTACCCAGTCTCATGTGTTGAGACAGGGTATTGAAGAAGACGCCGTGGACCTAGCGGCGCAACTGCACACCCCCAAGCCACTCCACCGTCTCTCAACAGATGGTGGTTTCAGTTTTGCACGGGGATATAGCACATACGCTACCGGTCTCTCACTTGGAGAGTTCCGGTATTGAAACAAGAGAACAGCTGCCCCCGTTCTCGACTTCTTTCGGTGCACAGTGTCTAGAGCCCTTTGAAGTAATATATCCCATTCCTAGGACACAAATCCCATTCTCGGCTACTGCTGAAGGTCTTCGTGGCCCAGCCGGAAGACCTATAGTAATTTCAACTTCGGTTGGTTTACGAGGATTGGGTGGAAGTCCTACCACAGCTATTATCACGCCAGCTGTGAACGTAGGCGGCTCGACTTCTACAGTCGTAGCTACAACTGGAAGTCTAAGTGACCCAGGAGTTACCCAAACTGACTTCGTCTCAAGGGAATATATGGACGGCGCCCTAAAGGCTGTCCAAACCATGATGAGGGAGGAAGTAGATGCTCTGAAGCGCATGATCAAAGGCAAGGGTCCAGCAACTGAGCCTGAACCTCTACCTCCTACATCACCCTCCATTCCCGCTACCGATATGTCAATTGAGGACCTAAAATCCATAGTACTTGCCAAGCTTCTTGCCCAATCTCACACAGAACCCTCCCAGGATGCCGATCTTGTATCGCTTCTACGTGCTCAAGCATCTACACCTATCCCACCACGCCCAACCCATCATATCTCCAGAACCCTTCCAACTCCAACAAGCCATGGTTCATTCTCTACAGCAAACCGTAGCTGTATTGACTGAGCGCCTATCAGTAGTGGAAGACACCTGCCGTAGCCAGGCAGACAGGCTCAAGCGCCGGCATGATGATTAGGATGATCCTGATCACCATGAAGGGGAGAAGCGCCAACGCCTAACAAAGCTGGAGACACAGTTTGTGGAATCAGTTCAAGTGGGAACGGAACAGGGTTCGGGTTCTGGTACTCGAACAGAAGGGCAGGGACAGGGACAAGAACAGTGTATGGATTTGGTGCTGTATGATATTCCAAGGGTTGAAAAGCCTGAGGAATTTGATGAAGGTTCTCCGATTGTGCCTGAAGACTGGGCGTTAATTCTTGATCCTTATGAAGTTACTGACCCGAAAGAAGAATGTGCAAACACTGAAAGAGCTCTGGTAGTTATGCAAGCTGAAATAGACAAGATTCTTCATCCAGACGATCAGACTTCTGTCGCGGTACCGTTGTTGACTTATCCTGTTGATCACCCTGATCTTCCTAATACAGATATTCCCGTCAGATCTCCTCCAGCTTCACCAGTTAGGGAATCAGAAAGTACTCAGCCAGCTCTACCATCCAAGTGGGAAAGAGTAAGAATCAAAGTTCTTTCCTTGAAAAAAGTCAAAAGAAAATCTTTGCCCACTGGTTTCGTTCATATGATGAAGTTATACTTCATGGTCTACAGTCTGTGAAAACCAAGGAAAAGCAGCGTGAACTTGTATTCGTGTATAGAAAGTTTCAAGGCAAGCACTCCAAGACAAAGCTCAGGATTACATCAGTTGACCGAATTCAAACTGCTTTTTTCATGAAAGTAAAGTATTCAGACTTCATGGTAACGAGAGAAGATGGTCAGAAGTATTGTTTTTCTGAAGCTGACTTTCCGTGTCTTGAACCAGAAGACCTGTTGTTCATTCTTCGAGACTTAAAGACCAGAACCATCAGACCCGGGGAAGTCATTGATGCACTCGAGACCGTAAATAGATATATGAAGTGTGCGATGAAACTTGCCTCGGTGGAAGATTTTCAGATTGGGTTAGAAAGAAACCAGGCAAAGATTAATCTGCTGAAGCCTGATTTGAAGATTTCGTCTGATGCCCAGAATGTGCCTGCATTTACAGTGATAAAGATTCCAGAATTCGGCATGACATATGTGAACAACGAAGGTGTTCTACGCTTTATCCGATTCGATCAGATTGCCAGATTCTGTGATGGTACATTGATGTTGCTGAAAGACAAGATGAAAAAGGGGGCCAGCCTTTGGATCCTAAATACAAGCCACTTGTTCTTGAAGCACTGGGAGTTATTGAAGAGCGACTGGAGTACATAACTCAAATGAGATATTTCGAGATCAGTTTTCGTTTTCGGAAGATTTATGTTCCAAACTGGCGCGATTATCAACTTCTATTTAAAGGAAGAGATTGTTAGGGTTAATTTATATGTTAAATAGAAGTTTAGGGTGTATTTTGTAAATTTCTTAATAGTTTTATAGCTTGTTTGGTCTAAAAGCCCATAAGCCCATTATCTTGTAAGCCTGAATATATAAAGGTTTTTCTAGTTCATATTTCAAGTTACACAAGTCATTTGTTAGATTGCTAGTCTATAGATTTACATATTCTGATCAGATATTCTCTCTGTAAACCTAAAACTTTGATTTCATATTAATCTTATGACTAGAATTTGTGGCTTGATTATTGTTCTACATTGAATATTTACTATTGATTGCACTGTACTGGGATCTACAATCCTGTTAACCAAAGAATTACTTTTCAAAGAAAAATATAAAATTCTGTTGGTTATAGGAAGCAATCAAGAAGATCAAGGAACCACATGGCTGAGAATCTGAGAACAACACCAATGAAAACTGGTACTGCAAAATCTCATATTCAGAATAAGTTTGCTAAAACAAAAGAAGATATTCCAAACAAATCAAGGAGTAACACAAATAATAGGAAAGCAAACAAATGTGTCTTAATTTGGGTCCTAAAAGAAACTAAACCTGTTAGTACTGCTACCTCAAATAGTACTGCTACCAGAAATAGTGTTGCTGATAGCAATACTACTGCTGACCAAGTTAGTACTGTTAATAAAGTTAATATTGCTAACCAAATTAGTACTTCTAATAAGGATAGTATTGCTAACAGAGTTAGTGATGCTGACCAAGTTAATACTGCTAACAAGGATAGTACTGCTATCAGTGTTAATACTGACAAGCCTATAATTAAGACAAAGTATTCTAGCCATGAGATTTCTGACTCTGATCATCTCATCAAGACTAAGCTTAATGAATATGAGTATGTTGATGAGAAAGGGCAACCCAAGACCACTTTGGCTTGGGTTCCCTCAAGAAACTAACTGTTTTATCTTATGTGCAGGGTAACCAACAGCTCAAAGGGAAGAGCATTTTGCATGTAGATAGTGGTTGCTCTAGGCACATGACAGGTAACATGTCCTGCCTTCAAAATTTCAAAAGGTTTGATGGAGGACGTGTTGCTTTTGGTGACAATCCAGCAGGAGGTAAGATAAGTGGTAAATGTATGGTTTCAAAAGGTAAGATGACTTTTGAAGATGTTTACTATGTTGAGCAATCGAGATACAACCTGTTAAGGGTATCACAAGTCTGTGACAAGAAACATAGTATATTATTTAGTGATACTGAATGTATTATCCTTGCTCTAGGATTCAAGTTAGTTGATGAAAATATGATACTACTTAGAACTCCTAGAAAGGATAATGTTTATTGTTTGGACTTAGAGAGTGTTTCATCTGATTCATCACTTAATTGTCTGTTACCCAAAGCTTCTTTATATGAATCATCTCTTTGGCATAGAAGGATGTGTCACATGAATTTTAAAACTATGAACAATCTTGTGAAAAACAACCTTGTGAGAGGTTTGCCTCAAAAAGTGTTTTCATGTGATGATCATTGTGTTGCATGTCTTAAAGGCAAGCAACATAAAACTTCTCATACGTCCAAAGAAATAAACTCAATTTCTTCACCTCTTCAGTTATTGCATATGGATCTCTTTGGTCCTACAAATGTGATGAGTATTGGTAAGAAATCCTACTGCTTAGTCATTGTTGATGACTTCTCTAGATTCACTTGGGTATATTTTCTGAGGACTAAGGATGATACAAGTGGACTGATCAAATCCTTTGTTCTTAGGGTTGAAAACCAAACAAATCTAAGAGTTAAAGTCATCAGATCTGATAATGGAACTGAGTTTAAAAACAGTGACTTAAACAACTTTTGTGAGACTAAAGGTATTGAGAAACAATTCAGTGCTCCTAGGACTCCTCAACAGAATGGGGTTGCTGAGAGGAGAAATAGGACATTGATTGAGGCTGCTAGATCTCTGTTGGCAGATTCGAAATTTCCAATTACTTTTTGGGTAGAAGCAGTTAATACTGCTTGTTATGTCCAAAACAGAGTTCTAGTAGTCAAATCCCAAGGTAAGATACCTTATGAACTTTTCAAAAAAAAGAAACCTTTTATTGGATTTTTCAAACCTTTTGGGTGTCCTTGCACAATCCTCAATACCAAATCTCATTTAGGCAAGTTTGAAAGCAAAACTGAGGATGAATTCCTTGTTGGATACTCCTCTCAGAGTAAGGCATATAGAGTATTCAATAGTTCTTCCAGGATTATAGAGGAAAGTGACAATGTCAAAAATGCAATGAGAACACACCAAATTCAATTGGTGCAGGTCCTGATTGGCTATTTGAAATTGATTCACTAACTAGTTCTTTGGGTTTTAGTAATGTACAAATGCAGAAACAAGGTCAGAAAAGGTATAAGCACATAAACCAGAGTTTATGCTGTTCCCTATACCTACAGTTGATCCTGTTGAATTTTGTCAACAAGAAAAGAAGGATGATTTAGAAACAGAGGATTCAGAACCAGAACAGGCGGAAGATGATAAAGGTGATGAAGAGGATAAAGATGATGAAGAGGACAAAGGTGATGAAGAGGATAAAGGTGATAAAGTGGATGCTCATCCTTCAGGTTCAGGAAACACAGGTCCTGAAATGGCCACATTGTCAGAAGACGATACTGATGAAGAAAATTCTTCAGTATTTGGTGGAAACACTCCTGAAAAGAATGACTCTAATCTGGATGCAAATATTAATGAGGAGACTGCCCATCAAACAAGAACTCAGAAAAATCATCCTCCTCAGTTGGTGATTGGTGATATCAATTCTCCCAGGATTACAAGGCATAAAAGTAAGTTAGGAGGAATGAAAGACTTGCAGTTAGGTTTGCTATCTTGTTTTCTATCTCAGATTGAACCCAAGAAGTCCTATGATGAAATGAAAAAACCAAGATGGATAGAAGCAATGCAAGAGGAGCTGCTGCAGTTTGAGCTGCAAAAATGTGTGGGATCTAGTTGCCCTTCCACAAGGACAAAGGGCAATTGGAACTAAATGGGTTTTCAGGAATAAGAAAGATGAGAGAGGAATAGTGATAAAGAATAAGGCCAGACTTGTGGCCCAAGGGTACACACAAGAAGAGGGGATAGACTATGAAGAAGTGTTTGCACCAGTAGCCAAAATTGAGGTAATTAGGCTGTTTCTAGCCTATGCTTCTTTCATGTAGTTCAGAGTATTTCAGATGGATGTTAAGAGTGCATTTCTATATAGGAAAATCGATGAAGAAGTGTATGTTTGTCAACCTCCAGGGTTTGAGAATCCTAATTTTCCTGACAAAGTATACAAATTAAAGAAGGCACTCTATGGGCTACATCAAGCACCAAGAGCATGGTATGACACTCTGTCTACGTATCTCTTGGAAAATGCATTTGAAAGGGGAATTATTGACAAGACCCTTTTCATTAAAAGGAAGAAGAAGGACATTCTGCTTGTTCAAATCTATGTGGATGATATCATCTTTGGATCCACAAAAGATTATATGTGCAAGGAGTTTGAGGAGCTGATGCACAAAAGATTCAAGATGAGCTCTATGGGTGAACTCACATTCTTCCTTGGGCTACAGGTTAAACAGAAGAAAGATGGCATTTTCATAAGTCAATCCAACTATGTGCAAAGTATCCTTACAAAGTTTGGATTTTCAGAAGCAAAGCTTGCCAGCACACCTATGGAAACACACAAACAGATCATTGCAGATCTTGAGGGGGAGGATGTGGATGTTCATCATTATAGATCTATGATAGGCTCCCTCGTGTATCTAAAAGCTTCAATGCCAGACATTATGTTTGTTGTATGTGTGTGTGCCAGATTTCAAGTGAGACCTAAGCAATCTCATCTTCAAGCAGTCAAAAGGATCTTCAGATACCTCAAAGGACAACCTAGGTTGGGTCTTTGGTATCCTCATGACTCACCATTTGATCTACTTGCATATTCAGATAGTGATTTGGGTGGTGCAAACTTGGATAGAAAGTCTACATCAGGAGGATGTCAGTTTTTGGGTGCAAGACTAGTTTCATGGCAGTGTAAAAAGCAAACCACAGTGTCCACCTCTACAACAGAAGCAGAGTATATAGCTGCTGCAAGCTGCTGCTCACAGGTGCTATGGATTCAGAATCAGATGTTGGACTATGGTATTACTTTTCTTCACACTCCCATCTTCATTGATAACAACAGTGCTATAAGCATTGTTAATAATCCAGTGAAGCATTCAAAAACCAAGCATATAGAAATCAGGTACCATTTTATAAGAGATTGCAATGAAAAGAAGTTAATTCAGGTTTTGAAGGTACACACTAGTAACCAATTTGCTGATCTATTCACCAAAGCTTTTGATGTGGGTAGATTCACATTCTTGGTCACAAGTGTAGGCATGATAAACACTGAATAAGCCTCTTTTGATTTTCTTTATGTACCATTTCTGTATAGCTTCTTTCATGCTTACTATCTCATATTGTATTGTGCATGGTGCTGCTAACTATTTGTGTTTAAGTGTTTCAGATTAATGTGCTGATTAGAAACTTGGTACTTCTGGTTAAGTTAATACTGTTCTCACTATTAATCCTGCTGACAGTTCAAATATGGTTAAGTATGTTTACTACTGTTAGGTCGTTTATACTGCCATTACAAAGTTACTACTGCTTTCCTTATTTCTACTGCCAGACAGTGTTAATACTGCTGGTATGTGTTAATACTGCTAGTCTATGTTAATGCTGCTGGTATGTGTTACTACTACTTATATGGGTTAGTACTGCGGGCTTGTTAATGCTGCTAGGGTAATTAGTACTGTTTTTAACTGAAACCCTCCACCTATAAATACCCTCTCTGACCGCCAAAATCCAAACGGCTCTTTGAATTCCTAGCGAGTTTTCATCCCCTTTCTCTCTCTCTCTCTCTCTCTCTCAAATTCTTGCTTTCCAGTGCGTAATCCCTAGTGTTGATTCGAACCCAAGACTTGATCAAAACGATGGCAGGACTGGATTTCGTTGATGACCATAATGAATTTGCAATGCTGCAGAAACCCAAACAAGATGAGGGTTTTGATGAAATTGTGGATTTCCTGAAAGCATCCCACATTGCCTATGCACTCACAGTCAATCCCACCATCTATGTGGAACACATGCGACAGTTCTGGGCCAATGCATCCATTCAGACTGTTGATGGCAATCAGGTCATTCAATCAAGGGTCTGTAATAAATCTATCACAATCACAGAAGGCTGCATTCGCACTCATCTATGTCTAGATGATGCCTCAGGTATATCTACTCTCCCAAAGGAAGACCTATTTCTCGAAATTGGTCGAATGGGGTATGAAGGTCCTACTGAGGTTTACAAGTTTTTCAAAAGCAAATTTTTCACCTCAGTGGAGATTCTTTGTTCGTACTCCTCAACATTGCTTATCTCGCAAGACAACTGGATGGAGTGAGTTCAGCAGTACAATAGCTTATGCTCTTGTATGCTTAGCTACCTCCAGAAAGTTTAATTTCTCTCAAATGATTCTGAATGATTTGCTGTCAAACCTGGATACCAAAACCAAAACCAAAACCAAACGATTTTATATGTATCCAAGGTTTGTACAAGAAGTACTAAACCAGGAATTGACGGATTTACCCTCTTTTGAAGAGGTGTATGTACCTAAACCTCCTAAAGGGAAGGTGTTCTCCAACATGAAAAGGCCTAGTAAGGACTTTTCTCTACAATGATGGGTGTGTCTCATTCCCATGATGAGGCATCAGGGTCACAGCCCACATCTGACCAACCCACTAATGACCTACCCACACCATTCATTTCAAATGATCCTCCTCAGATCCCTGTTGTGAAGCCAATTTCACCCATCACTTAAACATATGTACGGAAAAAGGTACAGAAGGTTCCTTCCCTTCATGTATCTTCACCCCAAAAGCCTGCAAGCCCTCTGATGGAGAATTCTCCATTAGAGAATATCCAAAGGGAATCCACAGGGGTGTCTCCCAATCCCAAGAAGGTGCTCTCTAAGGAGAAGGATGAGCATGTGGGCAACAAGGTTCACACTACTGATTCTGCACAAGGTGTGGATCAGGACAGTGTGAACATAACTAAGACATTCCCCACGACAACTTTAGATGAGCAATCATCTAAGGGACCCAGGTGCCAAGAAACCAAGGGGGTAGTAGGTGCTTCTGCTAGGCAGAATGCCTCTACTAAAAGATCCAAGGATCCTTCAAGGGTGGTCAACACACCTATAGGAGGTGAGGACAGATATAACTATGATGAATTGATGGAAACAATTGGCAATGTCAACCTGAATGTACTCAAACAGGGTTCAGAAATAAAGGAGCTGAAAAACGTGATCATTTCTCACCAAAGCCAAATAGACAAACTCAAGAAGCTGGTGTTGAAATTAGTGCACAAAAAGAAGAGAAACCAGTTTAACTTGAAGAAAAGGAGAAGTCGTCATGATGCTTCCAAAAAGGGGGAGAAACAAGAAGTTGAATGTGAGAAGGAAAGCCCAGATGGAATGGAATTTCATTTTGAGGGGGAGATTAATGTTGAAGCAGAAACAGAAAAAGAAGCAGAAACAGTGAAAGCAACAGAAACTGAGAAAGCAGCAGAAACTGTGGAAGCAGCAGTAACCAATGAACCAGAAGTAGAAACTGCCAAAGCAGTAGAAACAGAGAAATCAGCAGCAGAAACTCGAATGTCACTAGAAGAAATAAAGATTGTTGAGACTTTGGTGAAGGCAAAGAATGGCACTCCCAAGGCCACTCAAAAGGCTAAGGGAGTGGTAATCAAAGAAGGAGGCACAAAGAAGAAAAGGAAAGAGATAAGCACAACAGAGGCCAAGAAGAAAGGGAAAGAAAAGATGGTAGAGCCTGTGAAAACATCAAAGAAGCAAAAACAAATAGAACTGGATGAAGAATTGGCAAAGAAGATGCAAGAAGAGCTTGAAAAGGAGAATGAGATTCAAACTTCCAAAGACAAAAAGCTTGCCTTAGATCTGGCAAAAAGGGTCAATGAAGAATATCAGAAGAGCTTGAAACTGGCTGCAAAGAGGGTTACAATGAAAGTTTCAAAGAAAAGACAACCTTCAAAGACCTTTCTAGCTACACAAGAAAGAAGAAAAATGATAAACTTCCTGAAAGGATCCATTGGAGTTCCTGAAGGGATGTTTACCAAAATGTCTTTTGGCAGAATTGAAGAGTTATACAAGAAGAAGATGGCCAAGCTTCATGGAGACTTCAGTCAGAGGGTTGAATTTGAAAGAAAGATGAAAGAAAGACATGATCTGAATATTCAACAGCCTTTTTCTGACAGTGAAGAAGGCACTCCTACAAAAGAAAAGAAACAAGTCAAGAAGACAGAGACTTTAGCTCAAAAGATTGGAGCTATTAAGAGAATGAAGTCAATTGCTTCAAAGAAGCAGGCAAAAAGGCCAAGGACTGAGGAAGGTGAGATAGAGCAGGAAAGTGAAAGAAAGGAAGCTGAATCATCAAGACCTACTGTTGCACCTCCTGTAGAGCAGCAGAAACAAGCTGAGCAGGTTGAAAATCAAGAGAAAAGTCAAGAGCAATCAAGTAAACAATCATCAGAACAACCAAAACAACCTGAGCAGTTTGATTTATACATGACTGTGACAGATGAAGAACCTCTGAAAGTTGATCCTATCTTAGTGAATGCTCCAGAAATCATTCATTGGGATACTATGTTGGATAAAAGAAAAGAATACTTTAGAATAAAGAGAATGGGTGACAAATATGAGGTATATTCAACTTGGGGTAAGATAATCAGAAGCTGTACCAGAGCTGATTTTGAAGAAATGTACAAGGTTGGACTAAAACTGTATGGTGACTTGTTGAAAGGAGCAGGGATGAGTCTAACAAAGATGGCTATGGAATATTTGTGCATGATGTTTGACCCTGTTAAGGTTGAATATCTTATCAAAGATGTGCATCATGAAAATGGATTCAAAAGTATTGATAACTGGATGCCTTTTGAAAGATCTGGAGTCTATGTCATAACCATTGACAAAAGCTTCCATGAATACTACTTGGTTGATAAGGTGTACGACCACAGCAAAATAAAGTTGGAGAAGATGCTGAAAGCAAAGTTGGTCTGCCCTAAAGGTTCAGAAATGGCAAGAATTGTGATCTATAGAACCATCAATCAAAGTTTAGGTTTGGATCCTAATCTGGGAAATTGAACATTTATTTTGAAATCATCATGAAGACCTTTATTTTGAAGAACTTAACTTCTTGTTTACAAAAGTTAAGTTAGGGGGAGATTGTTGGGTCTGAAATGTGCTAAGTTCAGATAGTGCTGCTAAGTATTGAAGATTACTATTGCTGAAGACTTTAGTACTGCTACTTGAATATTACTACTGCTAGTAGTATTAGTGCTGCTTGAAGCGTTAGTACTGCTAGAAGAATAGTTAGTACTGCTTGGAGAGTTAGTACTGCAAGTCAGAAATTACTACTGCAAACATGATTAGTACTCCTGATAAGAAGATGCTGCTGAAGATTAATGTTGCTTATGATGATAAAGATGGATTGGTTGCTTAAAGCGAAAGACAAGGAGATTGAAGATAATTATGGACTGGATGCTGAAGATCAACTTTAATTTAATAATTATCTTGTAATATGTTTTGTATATATAGCCTAGAAGTCTTCGATTATTAAATACATATACAGAGATACATACGTTTTTGTTTTAAGAGAGAATTAGCCTCAAGATTATTAGTAATCCTTTCTTTAGAAAGTATTGAACGTTTGTTGAGTCTGTTCAACAGATTGAGGCTTTGGTTGTAATCATCAAGTTAATTCAATATAACATGTGATTTACTGTTTCATTGATTTATTGTTAAAGTGTTATTCCGCAACTTCTTTAACATAGTTTCTAAGTGTTTAGTATAAATTCTTGTTTCGAATTTCGATCCTGACACTTACCACTTAGGTTTTGATGAAAACCTAGAAAACCCAAAAATAAACTTGAGGTTAAAGATGAAGATGAAGATGATGAATCCCTGACCATAGCTTTCAATCCTACCACTTGATGATGCTTCACCTCCACAAAATCCAAGGATTTTAACCAAAATAAGGTAGGGTTTGAAGGGAAAAGAAGGAAATCGGTTTGGGAGAGAGTAGAAGAATGGGTTTAAATCCCGAACTTAACAACTTCTGGACACTTTGGGCGACATTGCCCATGCGACATTGCCCAGGGCAATGTCGCTGGTCATAGTCGCAGCCAGCCTTCTTCTCGTTCACTGTTTTGGCCGTAACTTCTTCGTTATAGCTCCGTTTTCGCTCCAGAAAGAACCGTTGGACTCGTAATTGAATCATTTATCCATCAAGAGTATAAAATTTAAGATTGAAGTCCAAAATAATATACCTTACTTTTCCTTAATATATCGGTTTCTGCATTAACATGAAATGATACCTTTCGAAGGATCGGGGTGTTACACAACGTGCCCCGGTCCTAGTTCCCATGCCATACAAGACATCACAATCCTCGGACCTGTTGCTGCCCCTTGCCATACTCCGTCAAGTTCCACTCCGAGGTCTTACGAGCCCGGGTGCCTATCCAATCTAGACGAGTTTCAACTTTACGGTTCAAACCACATATTCCTACTCGCTAGCAAACCCGAGCGGTCACTAAAAGTAACCCAAAACCTCTGGCCTTACACAACCGACAGACTTACGTGCCTATGGATACATTACGACACTGTCTAACATTACATGACTCCAAATGAATGACCAAAGCACCCAACGCATGTAATTCACCAATGACATAAACGATCGTCATCATACTCAAAACCCACAACGGTTATAAATCCGGAAAAATATCCACACGACTCATTTAGTCAAAACCAAGCCAAAGGCCCAACACTTTACGTAAATCCCCAAATAAAAACCGATATAATTATTGGAATCCGTTTGACCATCTAATACGCAAACACGACCAAAAGTATAAATAAATAAAATTTCATCGTTGGTTGAGACAAACCATTTTCCCAAATGAACTCATACCCTTATGTTTTCAAAATGCCTCATATCACAATAATATGCACTTTATGAAAGGGTTTATAAAATCAAATACACAAAATGACACTTACGCCAATTGAACGCCAATTATATATGTAAAATCATCAAATAAACATTTCAACATGATTTATTTACCAAAATACTCAAAGATCCCAAAATGGGTGTCTCAACATGCTTATAAAACTAAACATTTGAAAATAACAAAAACTTATCAGCAGTTAACAATTTGCGGTAAAACACAAACATTTTTAAGTAAACATTTTGGCATGTACACCGTTTTCACAAATCAACTTGAACTCACCTTGCTAGATTTAGGCTAAATCTAGATTTCACCCCCAACTTGAAGAAATCTTAACTTTCAAGATAAAACCTAGATCCAAACATTTTCAACCGTAAATAATCATAATCAATCACTTAGAATCATTCCCTAAACATTTTATACCCAAAATCCCCAAATGAGGCAAGAACCCTAATTTTGACCCAAAACTCCAAAAATTATCCAAACCGAAATTTAGAGAAATCAAACACTAGGAAACCATCAATGTAGTATTTATAACTTATTTCATGGTTTAGAAATGGAAGGGATACACTTACCACTTAGGTTTTGATGAAAACCTAGAAAACCCAAAAATTCTTGAAGATGGAGGTGATGATGATGAACTCTTGATCCTTGCTTCCACTCCACCACCAAATACACTTGGATCTTCCTAAAACTAACAATCTAACCTTGAAAAGCTCTCAAATACGAAACCATAGCAAGTTGAATCGCCAAAAACGGAGTTGAAATGAGAAAGTTATGGCCAAATGAAGAAAAACCCGATTTTATACACTGCAGGTTTGGCGCGACCCTGACATGCGACAGTGACATTGTCACTGTCGCGGGCACTGTCGCGCGAAATGTACCGAAAGTCATTAACACTGTTTCGGCCGTAACTTCTTCGTTATAGCTCCGTTTTCGCTCCGAAAAGGACCGTTGGACTCGTAATTGAATCCTTTATCCATCAAGACTATAAAATCAAGGATTCAAGCCCAAAATAAAATATCTTATTTTTCCTTAATATATCGGTTTCTGTATTAGCTTGAAATGATACCTTTCGAAAATCGGGGTGTTACAGAAATTTATCCTCTTACTTACTAAGCAGAAAAACATGGCTGGAAACGCATCGTCTTCAAACCCTCCCTCTTCCCAGAGCATTTCTGCAAAGATTTTAGAAGCAATCCAAAAACTTGAAGCAGAGAGAAATGACATAGACGAGAAGTGGACGAACGCTCTTACAGAAAGGGATGAGGTTCTTGCATCAATAGACGAAAAACACAAAACCATTGCAAAGTTGTACAAGCAAATCGAAAAAGATGATGCCCATGCCAAAGAGATGAGCAAAAAAATTCCATAATTTATGGAGTAGTATGAGGAGAAATCGACACTGCTCGAGCAGTTGAAATCACTCTATCGTTAGAGTGAATGTTGTTTTTTCGTTGCTTCGTTGTACTTGTTATTGTTGCACTGTATGTTTCCGTTGTACCGGTTCAGTTCTATCTTTTTGCTTTAATGTTGTCGTTTAGAAGTTTGTTTTGGTCAACTCTTTATAAGCCATTCAACTACCCGACTTTGGTGATTAATTTCTCATTCATACGACGGAAGATTTAGACGTCCAATATACCTACACAAACCCTTGACAGTGGAGTACAAAATACTAGAATAATGTATATAATTCTAGGTCATCAACTTTTCGTAATTTGGGTTCCAAAACAGAAAAAAAACTTGTAGTTTGTTTTGGTCAACTCTTTATAAACCATTCAACTACCCGACTTTAGTGATTAATATCTCATTCATACGACGGAAGATTTAGACGTCCAATATATACACGAACCCTTGACAGTGGAGTACAAAATACTAGAACAATGTATATAATGCTAGGTCACCGACTTTACGTAATTTGGGTTCCAAAATGGAAAAAAACACTTGTAAGTTTGTTTTGGTCAACTCTTTATAAACCATTCAACTACTCGACTTTGGTGATTAATTTCTCATTCATACGACGGAAGATTTAGACGTCCAATATACCTACACAAACCCTTGATAGAGGAGTACAAAATACTAGAATAATGTATATAATGCTAGGTCACCGACTTTCCGTAAATTGAGTTCCAAAACGGAAAAAACACTTGTAAGTTTGTTTTGGTCAACTCTTTATAAACCATTCAAATACCCGACTATGGTGATTAATTTCTCATTCATACGACGGAAGATTTAGACGTCCAATATACCTACACGAACCCTTGACAGTGCAGTACAAAATACTAGAATAATGTATATAATGCTAGGTCACCGACTTTCTGTAATTTGGGTTCCAAAACAGAAAAAACACTTGTAAGTTTGTTTCAGTCAACTCTTTATAAACCATTCAACTACCCGACTTTGGTGATTAATTTCTCATTCATACGACGGAAGATTTAGACGTCCAATATACCTACACGAACCCTTGACAGTGGAGTACAAAATACTAGAATAATGTATATAATGCAAGGTCACCGACTTTCCGTAGTTTGGGTTCCAAAACGGAAAGAAACACATCATTGTATTCAAATTTTCGCCGACGCTGACATCTCGTGATGGGACGAGACCTCGCAGACGAATCTTGTCAGACGAATCTTGTCTGATTTTCGCCGATTCAGACAAGTCGTGATGGGCCAAGACCTTGCAGACGAATCTTGTCAGATTTTCGCCGCCAACGACACCTCGTGATTTTGCAGACGAATCTTGTCTGATTTTCGTCGATGCCGACAACTCGTGATGGGACGAGACCTTGTCAGACGAATCTTGTAGACGAATCCTATAAAACCTTTAAGATTATACCGTTGTTTTGCACATGACTAGCCATATAAATTTCTTAAGATTATATATCCCTTCTAGTGAAAATCACATCGAGATATGATCATTTGTAGAGTTTAAGATGTCCACCACGACCGCTTTCAGATACAACCAAGGAGCTGTATGGTTAGTACTTCTTTATGTTTCTTATACATATTAATATTTTGTAAAACGTGTAACTTTTTATATTTTTCTTCTTCAACAGCTCAATATCCCCAGTTGTTCACGATGAAGGTCTATCATCATGGGTATTTTACAAAACCACCGATGATGTCATACGTGGGTGGTATTGAAACCTACTTTGACATGCTCGGTGTTGACGATCTTAGCATGCAATTGTTGCACCAAATAATGGAAGAAATAGGTTCTGCAGAACGCAAACATTTGAAAATGTATTTTAAAAATCCTAACGAATACTTAGAGCGTGGATTACGACCGTTGCTGCTTGAAGACAATGTGGTGAATATACGTCAATACGTCGATGGCCATACGTTCATTGAAGTGTACATCAAAAAAGATAATTGCAACACTCAAAAGAAATCTCTCCCGAGCTTAAGATGAGTAGGCTCAGAATAGACAGTCCCTCGTGTAGCAGGAGTCTGACATTTGCCTGAGCATTGGTGTATTTCTAGTTTTTTAATCTATGTGTTGTATTTGAGCTGTAATTTTATATCTTCAAAACTAGATATTTTCCCTCAATCATTCCCTATAAATAGATGGTGCATTCCTATCGCTTATTCCTACCAACTCTCATCATCTTCCTTTATCGTATCAATAAAGAGTAGAACTGCGTTCTCCAACAGGTAAAAATGGCAAAACGTTGCAACTGCGGCACAGATGCAATCATCCGAACATCATGGACGGACTCCGACCCAGGTCGTCGATTCTTCTATTGTTCATTACCTGTAAGGTTTTACTTTCTAACATGTTTACTAATTTGTTACAAGGTTTTCTAAATTTAAATTACTATTGATTTCATCAATCTTTCAACTAATTTTTTGGTAATTGTCTCAGGGACGCAACCGTAGGTTTATTGATTGGGTCGACCCGCCCATGTGTCCTCGATCTGTGGTCATTATTCCAGGCTTATTAAGATCAAAAAACACCTTTGAAGCATCCCTTGTTGCTGTAACTAAAGAAGCTCGAAGGATGAAAACCATGTTGGTTGTCAGTTGGATCTTCTTTGTAATAATCTATTTTTCTACTTGATCTAACTTCCCTTAAGGGTGAAGGAAAAAATATGGGAAAAATTAGGATTTTGATATGAACACGTGTCGTTGTATGGTATCAACACGTAAGTCAAATATATAGGTAAAAAAGTAATTTCCCTCTTTATCTCTCAGTTCTGAGAATGTATTGTCTTATCAACTATTGTATTTTCGGCTTATAATGTAGATTAATAAACATTTTTAGTTATTGGTTTCTCAATTTACCCAATATCTCAATATCTGTAAATTAAGTACATTTCCAAACCAATTACTATTTAAAAAACCTTAAAAATGGTAGGTTTTTTTGATACTAAAAAAATCCAACTCCAATTCTCTAAAAAATTAATAAAAACAACTTTAATATTATAATAATAATAACATATAAAATAACTTAGATACTCATTTATAGAAACCATCAATATCATTGATAATAATACATCATGGTATACGTGCGGAATAACAAATAGAGGCAAATCGACGACGTAATGCCATAGCATATTCCGCTGCCGGATCTTCACCATGTACCGGTTCTCCCTTGATCAGCTGCTCGAGAAACATACAATAATATGGGCCACAGTCGCTAAGTGCACCCCCTTGCTCAGGCACGTCGGTGGGAATGATGACCTCCAAAGTGGCACCATTTTTCGGGGTATATCCGTACACGTCATCATAGTACCCCAACACTTGTAGGTAATCATGTAGGTGTGTCGCTAGCACTTTCGCCCTCTCCTCAACCTACCTTGTGAACACCACTACACCGCCAGAGTCATAGATGGTCAACTCCCACCAACGCAGGTCTAGCACACCTAAAACCCAATGTGTATGTTGCAAATTGAGCGGGATGAATACCTGGAAAAAAAGTAAAAGTTAACAAATACATCATTTGTATACATTAAAAGTGCTAATTAGTTCCATATAGTTATCCCGACCCAGTCGACGGTGTGCCATGGTGGATAATCTTTTTCTGATCCGTCGGCCCACTGGACTTGTTTTTCATGGCCTGCCGTTTCCAAAAGGTCTACAAAACCGGGCGACATAACTGTCCACTTTCCAGAAGATTTTGTGGATTCCCTCCTTTCCAGCATGTACTTCCCCCAAGTCTGAATATGCTGTTAATCAAACACAAAAAATAAGTTATTTAACATTCGGTCACATGTCCATACGTTTAAAACTAAATATATTTTGCACTTAACTAACCGTGTTTGCGAACTACCCAAAATGAATTTTGCCCAAGAGTCGTCCCCAAAATTCATAATTCGCTCGCCATTTTCATAATATTCGTGACTTCATGAGAGGTGGCAGTAGCCCACCGTCGTACAACGCCTCAACATCCACCTCCTCAACGGGTGCGGGCGTCGGTAGGGGAGTTGGTGTGGGAGGCGGTAAATCCACCTTCTTGTTGCGCTTCTTGGTATGCATGAGGGTAAAGGGGGATCTAGAGTACCATAATTTTTTGGTCTCTCTCTTCGGCCGAGGAAGCTCGACTTCACTGGGAACCGACTGGGCCCTTTCCGAGCACGATAGCATGAAGTCCACGTTCTCGTCCTAGATTGACATTACCAAAACATTATAAAAGAACTCAAACGTGCAAATTAATAAGTCCAAACTAAAAACGGTCGTACCTCTTCATTGTCACATGGTGAATTTGTCTACACAACGAATTTCCTCTTCCTCAAAAGGCTTAAATCATCGCATGGTGAATTTGCCTGTGCAACGAATTTCCCCTTCTTCAAAAGGCTTACATCATCCAAGAGATTTGATACTTTGTTCTCAATCCCTGTGTACTTCTCATTCAGTTTCTGAAGCTCATGGCTAAATTCGTTCGGAGCAGAATACTGAGAATGCCCCGCATAAGAATGTCGCACCGACTACGACTGTTGACCTAATCGTGGGGAGGGGGGGAAATTTTCTTGCCAAACATCTTGATTAAAATTGGCAAATTCGGAAAACAAGGAGGCTAGGTTAAACCAGTTTTGTTCGGGGATATAACACTCGTGAGTGTTGGACGCGTAATCACCGAACACGGCAGCACTGTAATCACTGAACGCGGCACCATCGTAATCACCGAACACGGAACCACCGTCTCGGGGTGGCTGGTTCAGATCATTTATGTCGTCCTCCTCTGGTTGAGCCTCGTAATCACCAACGTCGGCAGGGGCCAAAAACCTGTGGCTTACAATCCACCACTCACAACTTGACTCCGCCGGAGTTGGTGTCAACGATAACTTGGGCAAGGAAGTCTTAAAAAATAAAAATAAAAATGTTAGGTACATATATTTTAATTAATAATTTTGTTAAAAAAACTCAATGGTTAATTACAACACAACACATACCGGTAAGAAATTTAGGAATTTCAAACACTCGTCGGTAGAGACGTTTTTCGTTCTACGCCACCCACATGCTCTTAGGATGGTGGGACTATACCTGGCACAGTTTAACGACTGTGGAAACGTCTCAAAGATCCATATCTTTGACGTCAAAAATAACGTCGTTAAAATATGAATATTACAAGGTAAATAATAAGAGTAACCAAAGAAGTAAGATGGCGGACCTTGAAAGTGTATATGAATCCCGACAGTGTGTACCTTTCCAGCGCCGGGTTCTTTTATTTTATATTTAAAAGGTCATTATAAAGTTGATTATATGTTCTAGCCCATATATGAGAACCCCATGGGTAACGATTCCATGCATTGAAATCCTCAAGCAGAACTAGACACCAATCATGGACGGCGTAGTCGTTCTATCTTCCAAGAAATACTTTATCAAGTACTAACTGAAGACAGACACGGATAGCGTCATTGTTCGACAAGGCGTTGAACAAATTGTCGTTATCAAATAACTTAACAAAATCAAAAACCTTAATCTCTGTGGACGCAGGTACGTGAGAAAACAATCTACCTCTAATAGCCACGTGTGTGTTACTTGGTGGCTGTAACTCGGGCCCAAATCGAAGGCCAATAATTAAAAAAAAATCTAATCTACAAAAATGCAACATAAAACCTCCTATAGAAAATAAAATATCCTCCCTTTCTTTTTCCGAACGGACCTGATATCGAAGAATTGTATGGATCAACATATTATCTCCATGAAAATGTTGCATGTCCAACCAATTCCCGAAACACGATTCTCTAAAAAAACTAAGACGACGGTTATTTGACTGTAATTTCTACTTAATTTTCTTAAGAAGATTCATTTGTCTCCTCAACGTCTAATAAGATTGTGTTAGTGCACAAATATGTTGGATCCAAAATCATTGGAATTGAAAGTAAAATGCTCAAGTCAAAGCCTCAAGATTGCAAGTCAAAGAGTTATTCAAAGTGGAAAGTCAAAGTCAACTCAATTCAACTAATGTCAAGTCTTGTTATTTTGTCTCTTGTAAGTACCTTAGTATAAATAGGTTTTCTTCTTTGTTAGACATGTGGGACAGAGTGCTTAATTAGAGAAGAGCTGTGAGAGAAATTTTGTATCAGAGAGAGAGTTATAATCGCATAATTGCGAATTCAATAAAAATGATATTTGTGATTGTAATTGTCAATATTGATATACTTGCACATCATATTGGGACACTCAATTGGTATCAAAGAAAACACTGAATCAAATTTGATCTTCAGTGTTCTAGATTCGAATCCTTGTATTTGTGCATTTTTAGTGTATCTTCTATTGCACTGCACTCGTTTTATGTACTAAAACACATTTGCTTTGAATCACTTCATCCAATTCACAACATATTTGTGTGAATTTTGGATTTGAGTGATTTTTTGTTCGAAAACCGTTCACGCACTGTTTCTTGAGATCAATTGTAATTTTTGTTGATTTGATTGTAATTGGTAAATTGTAACATGTTCGAATTGTGATCGAGATCAAATTGACAAAGTTTCATGGATTTATTTGAAGTATTGGATTTAATTTGGGTTGAAATTGAAGTTTTTGGACCGAGATCTAAGAAATGCGCATTGTGATCGAAAGAACTCGGATGATGAAGATGAACTCACATGAAATTGAAGTTTGAAATTTGCTAAGTAAGAAACTCGCATCGTGTAGTATACGAGAAGTATAGAAATTCACAACGTACTGTGGTCAAAGAAAATCTAAGGACAAAATTCGCATCTCAAAGTGTGTGAATAGTGATCAATTCGCATCTCAAAGTGTGTGAAAAGTGAGAAATTCAAATCCCTTACCATACGAATTCTGAGAAATTTGCATCCCATTATGTGTGAAATCTGAGGAATTCGCATCTCAAGTCTGGAAAATTTTCTAAGGCAAGAATTCGCATTGATACAAAAAGTTTGAGGTTGAGAATTTTTCTAAGTCTATAATTCGCGTCACAAGCTCGTGCGAAAAGCTTTCAAGTTGGTGAAAATCCTAAGTCCGACATTCGCATATCACTATATGCGAAAAGCTTAAAATCCGCATCCAACTACATGCGAAAAGTAGGGGTGTCAAAAATAACCGAAACCTAATAACCCACCCGAACCAAATGAAATTTGGGTTAAACGGTTTCGGGTTATTCAGTTAACCGAATAAGGATCCTTATTCGGTTCGGGTTTCGGTTAAAATTTTCCTAATTCGGTTAAACCGAATAACACATTCTACTAATATTTTATATATATCAAGTTCATAAAAAATAAATCAAATACATGTTATATTATTATTATTTTACATATTTTAATGCTATATAATGTTTTTATTGATAGTAGATAATGTTTTTTTTTTATCATATTATGTTCTTTTACTTGATTTACAACATCGTATGAAGAAAAATAACATCATTTGGTGGATATTGGTTATTGATAGATGATTTTTTTTACTTAATATAAATCAATTGTTGAGTATGAATGGATGATACAATTATATATTAGAAGCAACGGATATTGAATTTGGAAAATTATTTGAGCATGTGTCTAACAAAAAAATATAAATCCTTATTCGGTTTAACCGGGTACCGAACCGAATAACCCAAAAACCGAATAACCCGAAACCGATTAAACCGAACCTTATTTGGTTTGGTTATCGGTTATTTTTAAAAAGCTTGAAAACCGATTAACCCAAACCGAATAAACCGAATAAACCGAAAACCGATTTAACCGCCCGAATAACACCCCTAGCGAAAAGTGTGAAATTCGCATCCTTCCTTGTGCGAAAAGTAGGATTTCACATCCTTAAGTGTGCGAAAATTTGAGATTCGTATCCTTTGGTGTGCGAATTTTGTGAGTTATGCGAATTGTTTTCATAGTTGTGTGAGAATTCCATACTTAGCCAAATTTCCGTGCTAAGTCTGCGAAGGGTGACATATTGCTGAGTGTAATCAAAAGTTTTCTGATTTTGTGTTTAAAGATCAATGCAAGTCTTATCAAGATGGGATATTTTGAAGATGAAGAAGAAAATGAAAAACTTAAAAAGGAGAATGAACTACTTAAATCATCAGTTGATTATTATCAAAAGAGATCTAAGACATTTCATGTTGCAAAGAAATTGCTCATGGAAGAGGCCACTGAGTTAAAGATAATTAACACAGATCTCCAGAAGCAGATGTCTGAAAATCAAAATATGAAAGATGACAAGAAGAGAGAAGAAAAAGTTCAGGGTTTGGAAACTGAAAATACTGAGTTGAAAAAGAAAATCTCAGACTTAGAAGATCAAATTGTTAGTCACAAGTAAGAAGCTGTCAAGAAGAGTGAAGAGAAAACTAAGGGTTCAGAAAGTGAAATTGCTGAGATGCAAATGAAGATTTTAGACTTAGAACAACAGATTGCCAAAGACAGAGTTGAATTTGATAAAAAAAAGAAAGGATTTGCACAAAAGTTCTTTGAATTTTCTAGAAAGACTTTTGAAGAGAAGAAGGTAGTTGATCTAAAATGTGCAAGGCTTTCTCAGCAAGTGTCAGATTTTGGGAGAGTGATCATCATGGAAAGGGAAAAGTTTGCAAAGGAGAAGAAGGAAGTTGAGCAAAAAAATGTTGGATATTTCAAAGAAATATCTAATCAAAGAAAGAATGTCGAGAAATATTGTGAAGAAGAAAGGGAGGTTTTTGAGACGGAGATTAAGAAGCTTACAAATAAATTGTTTGAACTATCAACAAAGGTCACGACAGAGCAGAATACGAAATCTGAATCTTAGAAAAAGATTGACCTGCTCACCAAGGAAAGAAACAATTTATCTTCCAAGATAACAGAACTTGAAGAAATTGTTTCTAAGGTGGTTTTGACTGAGCAGAGGACTCCAGATTCAATTCTTCAAACACCTAGAAATGATTCAGTTAACTCTGAATGTTCATTCAAGACAGCAACAAGTTCACCTCATACAACTGTTTCTACAAAGAGGTCAGTTAATTCAAATGATCAGATTCGTACTACTAACCTCTTCTATGATCGGAATGTTGATGGTTCAGGTACATTTAGAAGAAGAAATGGTACTGAGAAGTTCGTATGGAGAGTTAAAGCAACTTTTGATGGGAAGAATGATCAAAAATAATTTGTGCATACCCCCATTGCCAAGAAGAACATTGTGCATAAAGGTAAACCTGATCTTGTATATTCGATAAATCAATTAATCAGGTTAGCTAAAAATAAAATTAATTGTTCTTATTGTGGCTAAAATGATTTTGTTGGTAAATATTTTGCTAATTACTGGTATGGTTCTTATTATATTACTCCTAACAGAACTGCAACTAACAAACATGGACCCAAATACCAGTGGGTACCAAAGCCAAAAGATCCATCTGTGTTGCAGGCACCTCAAGTCTAGGGGAGTAAAGGAACCATGGCTTTTAGACAATACAGTTTAAAACCCGCACCTCAATGTTAAGAAGTTAGACTTCTGAGTAACTCAGCTCAGGACTCGTACCTCAAAGATCAAGTTTGACTTCTAAACACAACAGTTTAGGACTCAAACTTCAACGATCAAAAGAAAGTGTACTTCGATGCATCAAAAGAGATGATCAATCTTCAAGGGGGAGTATACATATTACCTCTACTAATAATATTGCGAATGCATATTTTCAGGGGGAGTAAATGACTTCTGATTAGTTCAAATCAGAACTCGTGTTTCTAAGTTTTTCTTTCAATAAGACTTTGTTGCTTTGACGACTTTTTGACTATTTGCAGATTTTGAGGGGGAGCTTACATGATCATATCAATCACGCCTTTGGAGATGACTTTATGAGATTTAAGCTGAGCGTAAGGATTATTCTACTCTAAATCTCATTATGTTTGAAAGAAGGACAACTTTCAGACATGAAAACATGTTTCTTAAACGTTCAAACCACTTCTCGATTCTCAAAAGGATTTTATGAGTTTAGAAATGTGATTTTAAATGTTTTCACTTATGATGAAAGTTCATAACTTGAAATTCTTTAATGTTTAACTAGCCGTGTGTTTCCAAAGATAAATACTTGTGTATTATCTTTTCCATATACTGTTAAGTATTCATACACACCGGTTTAGTATTTTTTTTGACTATGTTCTTACCATGTCTCAAAATTGAAACTAAGTTTCGATGGTAAGCCACCCCGTTTGAAATTCAATTATATTTGAGCGTTATTTCATTCAAAGCATTTCTTTCTAGAATGTCTATATTTCGTTCGTATAGACAACGTCCAATTTTTCATGACCTAAGCTTTTAATGATAAATCATTCATATTTGATCTTTTCAATACAATGTCAGATTCTCAAACAAGTCTTTTGTATTCATTTCATTCTTTCAATATACTTGTTTTTGAGAAAATCTTCCATGTTTAAAATGCTCAAATCTTCATGATTATCCTATTGAGCATACATATATCTGATATGTATTTCATATTGTGCTTTAACTATTAAAACTAAACTATTGAGCAACTTGTTGCTTCTAGGACAAAATACATGGGATCATTGTGTGAGATTTTAATGAATTTCTATGGATTCACGATAAACAGTGTTTCCTACCCAAGAAGTTATCCTTGAGTGATCGAGAGGCGAGGGGTCAATATCTGAGTGTGGATGTGTGATGAGATAACATGAAAAGAGAGATTGGTTAGAAGTGAGCTCAATGTAAAAAAAAAAGAGGGTGAGAGATCAGTGTAAAAGAATATCATACTCTGCAACAAAATTTTTCTGAGTCGGGCAGCCACATTACTGTTGTTTCATAATTTTTTCGTGAACTTCGTTGAAATAGACACTAGCCCATGCCAACTCTTGATTTATAACCCACCAGCTACTCATTTCTTTCTCAACAAAGAGATGTTTCAATGCATATAATTTATCTTGTCTTCATTTGGAAGATGTGGATATTGAAACAGAAGGAAATCTGCCCACCTTCGCATTTCGATCATGCACAATTGAGTCCGTGTAATACTATTGTTGTTGTATTTATGGTTTACACATTTTGAGCCTATTTGAAAAGCCTAAGTAGCTTCATTCATTCTACACTATGCACGAACACACAAGGAATAAGTTTTCTTGTCTTAACATTCATAAAAAATTTCTTTGTGATTTTTCGATGATTGAATGGAAGCCCTGGGGGAGTGAACATCAAAAAGCTCATTTCCAATGTACATTCGTTGTACAAAATGGCTTAGTGCTGCTTACAGACATTTTAACTTATTCATTTGTTGATTCAGGGTTACACTCTTATTTGTCTGAATTTGAAAAGATTCGGATGAATACTTTATGAATTGACGGATGGTTCAGATGCTCATTTAGAAAGATCAGTGGTCAGAAAGAGATTCATGACATTTCTTGAAGACAGTTTTGATGATTGTTTTGCTCTACATCATCAAAAAGGGGGAGAAATATATTCAAGAAATGAGAGATAGTCAAATAATGTTTGAAATGGATAAGAAGTTATGAGAGAATTAATTTTAAGAAATGATGTCTAAAGATCAGATTGTGAAAATTCCAGGAGGTTATTGTTCAAGAGATGACAGATTTGAAGGTTATATTTCCGAAATATGGGGAGAATGCTCATAAAGAAAGAAAAAGTTCAAAAGTTCAGAAAGTTGGTTGAAATTTTGCTGAAAATTTCTTTGAAGATTATTGGCTAAAGCAAAGTGAGTCAAGTCTGAAGATAATTTCGTTTCTGAAGTCTGAAAGAGGTTTTATTACCTTGGGGGATATTGTTAAAATTCTTAAAGAAGATAATCATAGATTTTGGGGAGATTACTGAAAGTCTGAAGATAGTTCAAAGACAGGGGAGATGAATTGCTTATCTTTGTGAAGATGATAAAGTGGGAGATTGAATTTGTTAAAGATCAAATAAAGGAGAAGATTGTTCGTTACTGCAAAATTTCTTTTCAAAGAAAGATCTTTACATGTTTCACAAAGGGGGAGATAATTAGCTTATTGTTTTGAAGACGATCTTGAATCAAAAGGGGGAGATTGTTAGTGCACAAATATGTTGGATCCAAGATCATTGGAATTGAAAGTCAAATGTTCAAGTCAAAGCCTCAAGATTGCAAGTCAAAGTCAAAGAATTATTCAAAGTGGAAAGTCAAATAATGTCAAGTCTTGTTATTTTATCTCTTGTAAGTACCTTAGTATAAATAGGTTTTCTTCTTTGTTAGACGTGTGGGACAGAGTGCTTAATTAGAGAAGAGCTTAGTGAGAGAAATTTTGTATCAGAGAGAGAGTTGTAATCGCATAATTGAGAATTCAATAAAAGTGAGATTTGTAACTGTAATCGTCAATCTTAATATACTTGCACATCATATTGGGACACTCACATTACGCCTAAAATAAACCGTTACATAAAGTATTATAAAACAAGTTATACGTAATAACAATAGTTTTGATAAATTATTATAAAAAAAAGTTATACCGTAATTTAGGAGATTATAATTTTTAAAATTAATGTGCATAATTTATTTGTTATTTTCATAACGTATTTTTATTTTAAATAATTTTACTTCTATTATTGTATTTTATTTTTATTTAATTGTAAATTCAACAACTTAGATATAAATAACTTTGAATTTATATTTAAAAAATTATAAAGGTGAATTAATACATATAAAAAATTATTAAAGTTTCATTTTTGTTAGATAAATAGAATGTTTATATAACATTACAGAAAAATAATGTAACAATTTTATGAAATTCTGAAGGGTTCAATTTTATAACAATTTTATGAAATTCTGTTTTTCTTTTTCAGTGTTTTGGTGAAACATGAGATATTGGGAAGGAGGAAGATTTTTTAGGAAAAAAAATGGTATTTATGTCATCCATGTTGTATAAATACCAAAAAATGGGTTTTTGGTAAAAAAAAATCGGGAATTTAATACAAAAAATCGAAATTTCTATATCAAAATCGGGTCAAAAAGATATATGATTTCTTTCATTGTATTGTCTCATCAAAATCTTTTGGAAAATGGTGAAATTTTTGGGAAAGATGGAGAATAATGTGTTACATCGGCTAAATAGGGGTTGGGGGGGGGGGGGGTTATGCCGATAGGGGGGGGGGGGGATTTATGCCGACGGCTCTTTGGGAAGGGGATGTCGGGTGAGGGGGGGACAATGTCTGATTATGTCTTCCACTTTTGCCACGTGCCACTATACGGTTGGACCAAAAAACTGTGGGGCTCACATGTGCATTACGTCGACGGAAGGCTAAAGCCTTAGGCGTAATGGAGTGCTATTTTCTCAATTTCCTCTCAAAATGTGCTATATGGTCAACCAAAACCCCAAAATATGCTATATGAGCCATTTTCCTTATATCTTCCAGTACTACATAAAGGACCACTTGATGGACCTAAAATCGATGGTTCGTGTGAAGGTATTTTCCGAGCACTATTCATTCATCCTTTGTATGTACAAAAAAACTCAAATATTCGCTATTATTAACCGAAAACTATTATTGTATCATATGCATTAATATTTAATAACACCATCTTCAACCCAACTACTAGAAATTACACTAAAACATTAAGGAGACGTTTGGTTCGTATAATGATTTATGAAGAAATGAAATCTGCCAAAAGAATTGGAATATGGAAGGAATTAGAATGAAATATTGTTGGGAAATTCAGAAATACACAAGTACAGTTAATACTGCTAGAAGAACTTGATTAATACTTCTGAGATTAATGCTGCTGAGTGAAGTTAATACTGCTAATCAAGATTAGTACTGCTAAGTCAAGATTAATACTGTTAGAGGAGATTACTACTGCTAAGAAATTTTAGTACTGCTAGTAGTTAGTACTGCTGAACATTAATACTGCTCAAAGTATTAATACTGCTGAAGACTTAGTGCTGCTTATGAGATAATCAAGATTCGTGCAGATCAAGTTTGAAGATTATGGAAAGCTTGGAGATAAAGATGGAAGATTATTTTAAAGATCTTTTATTAGTTGTAATTATCTTTTATCTTCAGTATATATAGAATAGTTTATTTTTGATAGAAAAGCACTTAGAGAATTCTGAATTTTTGTTTTGATAGAGAGAATCAACCTCAAGGTTTGTAATCCTAATTCTAGAGAAGTAGAATTCGTATTGGTGAACCTGTTCATCAATATTGAGGTTGAGTATTGAATCTTGTAGCTTTATAATCATTCAATAAAGTTTACAAGTTGTTCTTCTGATTCACTGTTTTCATAGATTATTGAATATTAAAGTGTTATTCCGCAAACTCCTTTAATATTGTTTCTGAGTGTTTATTCTTGTTAAGAATTAAGATCCTGACAAGTGGTATCAGAGCAAGTATTCTCAGAAACCTTATTCATCATGGAAAACACAGCTGAATCAAACAGTACTCTGGTCTCAAAGGTTCCAATGCTCAGACCCAATGAATTTGACATGTGGAAGATTAGAATCAAGCAATACATTCTCCTCACAGATTACTCTATGTGGGACATCATTGAGAATGGCCCATCTGATGCAGGAAAGATTGGTGAAGATGGAAAAAGAACTCCACCAAAGACTGATGCAGAAAGAAAGACAAGGCAGATAGAGATGAAAGCCTTGAGCACACTGCTCTTGGCCATTCCCAATAAATATCAACACCAATTCTGTAATTGCACTGATGCACAGATGCTCTGGAATGCTCTAGAGAAGAGATTCTCTGGTACCAAAAGTACCAAGAGAAATCAAAAGGCAATCTTGAAGCAACAGTATGAAAACTTTATGTCAACTAAGAATGAGTCCATGACTCAAACTTTTGACAGGTTTAACAAACTGATTGGTGAACTAGCTACTATGGGAGTACAGATCGATCAAGATGATGTAAACAGAAAGTTCTTAAGGTCCCTTGGAGATGAATGGACCATGTACACTGTTTCATTCAGACAGAATGATCAGTTGGAAGAGAAAGAACTTGATGATCTGTACAATGATCTTAGAGTGTTTGAAGCTGAGGTGGAGGCAAAGAAGAAGCCTTCTGGATATATTCATAATGCTGCACTCTTATCAGCATCAATTGATTCTACTGCTAATCCTGAATCAGTTAATGCTGCTAGTGGAGCAAATCAAGAAAAAGGAACTGATTCTGTGTTTGAAGCCTTTATTGCCAGCCATGGAAATTCCTCCTTAATTAATGATGATTTGGAACAACTTCATCCTGATGATCTGGAAGAGATGGATATTAAATGGCAGATGGGCATGCTTTCCATGAGGGTGAAAAAGTTCATAAAGAGGACTGGGAGGAACAATTTCTCCCAAAGAAGAGAAGATGGAGCTGGGTTTGATAAATCAAAGGTGGAGTGCTACAAATGCCATCTGAAGGGACACTTTGCCAGGGAATGCAGAAGTGGAGTGTCTCACAACAACAACCACCAACAAGCATAGTCTGGAAACCTCAACCATAACAGAAACTCTGCTCAAGCCCTTGTTTCTCAACAAGGAATGGGGTTTGACTGGAGTAATCAAGCAGAAGAGGCTATCCAAAATCAAGCACTTATGGCTGAAGTATCTGATCTCCCATCTGAGGTAAGTTCTAATCTCTGTTCTAAAACTTGCATAGACACTGTTAAAAGGTACAGGGATCACAACCAGAAGATGAGTGATGACCTTAAGAGATTAGAAAAGGATATAAAGGACTATGTGAAAATTATTGAGAGGTTTGAGGAGCAGATTAAAGGTTTTCAAGCCAATGAACTCCAACACTCATATGACACCAATTACTGGAAGTGGGAGAAAAAGGATCTAGAACTTAAACTAACCAAATCTAAAGAGGAGAGTGAAAAGCTGAGAGAGGAGCTAACCAAGGTTAAGCTTGATGTAGAAAAGTTTTCCAATGCTTCTAAAGCAATGGACTCTTTACTACAAACTCAGATTCATGATAAGCTGAGAAGAGGAATTGGGTATAATGCCACACCTCCACCATATAACAACAATTACATTCCTCCTACCTCAGACTTTCTAGAAACCAAAGATAGGAAGGACTTGCCTGAGGGAGCCACTGAGATAGATCCCTTAGATGAGGTAGTTGTGGAGGATAAGACTGAGAAAGAGGTTGATAAGAGTAAGGAGAACAAAGTGAGTGGTGAGATTCCTCTAGAGAATAACATTATCACCAATGAGGACTGTGGAAGGGCTTGGATCAAATCCAAGGACATAGAGAAGACAGAGGGAAAGTCTGGTAAGGTCCATTACAAACAGACCACAGTTGTGAATCCAGGTCCTTGAAAACAGTGTGCATGCAAGAAGAATGAGCCCCAAAAACATGATAAAAAGAGGGGAAATCAAAGAAACTGGAATAATCAGTGGGCACAAAAACAAGGGGTTGATCTGAGTAAAATCAATAGACCAAAACCTTGTTTTATCTGTGGCAAATTGAATCATCTTGCCAAATACTGTTATTTCAATCCTATAAACCGAAGGATGAACTTTCAAAGACCTATGCAAAAACCCTTGGGTTATAGGAAGATTGAAAAGAACCATGTGGCTAAGAAAACTGTTAAATATAAAAGCCACATAAAGAAAAAGTCTGTTAAAGAAAGTGTCAATATGTGGGTTCCTAAAAGCACTAAAACTGTTAGTACTGCTACCACAAATAGTGCTGCTGACAATGATAGTGCTGCTAGAAGTAATACTACTGCTAACAATTTTAGTGCTGCTGACATTGTTAGTACTTCTTCAAAAGTTAATACTGCTAACTCTGTTAGTGTTGCTAACAAGGTTAGTACTGCTAAACCTGTTAGTACTGCTAACTCTGTTAGTGCTTCTAAGGTTAGTACTGCTTCTAGTGTTTGTGCTGCTAAGCCAATCATATTGACAAAGTACTCTAATAAAGAGTACTCTGAGTTTAAAAACCTCATCAAAAATGAATGTAAATACTTTGATGACAAAGGGAGACCTAAGACCACTTTGGCTTGGGTACCCATTCAATACTAATTGTTTAATCTTATGTGCAGGGCAACCAGCAGCTCAAGGGGAAGAGTATCTGGCATGTTGATAGTGGTTGCTCAAGGCACATGACAGGGAACATGTCATGCCTCAAGAATTTCAAGAAAATTGATGGTGGTCATGTTTCCTTTGGTAATACTCCAGATGGAGGTAAGATAAGTGGTAAGGGGGATGTAACCAAAGGTAAAATGACCTTTGAAGATGTATTCTATGTTGAGCAGTTAAGGTATAACCTGTTAAGTGTATCACAGGTTTGTGACAAACAACATAGTATATTATTTATAGATTCTGAATGCATTATCCTTGCTCCTGGATTCAAGGTAGTTGATGAAAAGATGATACTACTAAGAACTCCCAGAAAGGATAATGTATATTGCTTAGATATGGAAAGTGTTTCAACTGATTCATCCTTTAATTGTCTTGTTTCAAAAGCTTCTTTGGATGAATCATCACTTTGGCACAGAAGGATGTGTCACATGAACTTTAAAACAATGAATAAACTTGTTAAAAACAACCTTGTAAGAGGTTTACCTTCCAAAGTCTTTTCATGTGATGATCATTGTGTTGCCTGTCTCAAAGGCAAACAATACAAAACTTCTCATAAGTCCAAAGAGTTGAACACAATCTCTAATTCTCTTCAGTTGTTGCATATGGATCTGTTTGGTCCTACAAATGTTATGAGTATTGGTAAGAAATCATTCTGCCTAGTTATTGTTGATGATTACTCTAGATTTACTTGGGTATATTTTCTAAGGACTAAGGATGAGACAAGTGGACTGATCAAATCCTTTATTCTAAGAATTGAAAACCAAACTAATCAAAAGGTAAAAGTCATTAGGTCAGATAATGGTACTGAATTTAAAAATCATGACCTAAACACCTTTTGTGAGGAAAAAGGAATTGAGAGGCAATACAGTGCTCCTAGAACTCCACAACAAAATGGTGTTGCTGAGAGTAGGAATAGGAAACTAATTGAAGCTGCTAGATCTCTGTTGGCAGATTCAAATCTACCAATTACTTTCTGGGCTGAAGCAGTTAATACTGCTTGCTATGTCCAAAACAGAGTTCTAGTAGTCAAGCCTAAAAACAAGACACCATATGAGCTTTTAAATAACAGAAAACCTTTTATAGGATTTTTCAAACCTTTTGGGTGTCCTTGTACCATTCTCAATACCAAAACTCACTTAGGAAAGTTTGATAGCAAGGCTGATGATGGTTTTCTTGTTGGTTACTCATCTCAGAGTAAGGCTTACAGAGTTTTTAATACTTCTTATAGAATAATTGAGGAAAGTGACAATGTCAAGTGTAATGAGAACACACCAAATCCTATTGGATCTGGTCCTCAGTGGTTATTTGACATTGATTCACTAACTAACTCTTTGGGTTTCAGTAGTGATTATCATGCAGGTTCAGGAAGTGGAGGATCAGGGGATGAACAAGTACAAGTACAAGACATTGTTCCTCAGTCTGTGATCTTTCCCATACCTACAATAGAGCCTGTTGATGTCAGTGCAAAAGAGACAATGACTGAACCAATTCAGAGTGAAGAAGAAGGAAGAGATGAGGAGAATCAAGTGCATGAAGAGCCAGAAGCAGCTGATGAGATCCCCTCAGCTGACTTAAATGATTCCAATCTGGATGTGGGAATCAATGAAGAACCTAGTCATCAGACTAGAACTCAAAAGAATCATCCTCCAGAGCTGGTCATAGGAGACATCTCTTCTCCTATGATAACAATGAATCAAAGCAGACATCAAGAACTGCAGGATCAGCAACACACAGTACTCTCATGCTTTCTATCTCAAATTGAGCCTAAGAAGGTTTTTGAGGCAATGAAAGATTCCAGTTGGATAGAAGCTATGCAAGAAGAGTTACTGCAGTTCAAATTGCAAGAAGTTTGGGACTTGGTAGACCTTCCAAAAGGTCATAGAGCTATTGGCACCAAGTGGATTTTCAGGAATAAAAAGGATGAGAGAGGTATTGTGATAAGAAACAAAGCAAGGCTGGTGGCACAAGAGTACACTCAAGAAGAAGGCATTGACTATGAAGAAGTGTTTGCTCCAGTGGCAAGGGTAGAAGCAATTAGGCTATTTCTAGCCTATGCCTCATACATGAAGTTCAAGGTATATCAAATGGATGTGAAGAGTGCCTTTCTATATGGTGCAATTGATGAGGAAGTATATGTCTGTCAGCCCCCTGGATTTGAAAATCCATCATATCCAGACAGAGTATACAAACTGAAGAAAGCACTTTATGGTCTGCATCAAGCCCCAAGAGCATGGTATGATACTCTGTCTACCTACCTCTTGGAGAATGGGTTTAAAAGAGGAATAATTGACAAGACCCTCTTCATTAAAAGAAGTAAGAAGGACATCCTATTGGTTCAGATTTATGTGGATGATATCATCTTTGGATCCACAAAAGATCAGATGTGTAAAGACTTTGAAAAGTTGATGCACAAGAGCTTTAAAATGAGTTCAATGGGTGAACTTACCTTCTTCCTTGGACTTCAAGTGAAACAGAAGAAAGATGGGATCTTCATAAGCCAATCAAAATATGTGAAAGACATCCTGGAAAAATATGGATTAACAGACTCAAAGCCAGCAAGCACACCTATGGAGACTCATAAACAGATCACTGCTGATCTTGAGGGGGAGGATGTTGATGTCCATCTATATAGATCAATGATTGGATCTCTCATGTATCTCACAGCCTCAAGACCAGACATCATGTTTCCAGTGTGTTTGTGTGCCAGATTCCAAGTCAAGCCAAAGCAATCACATCTGCAAGCTGTTAAAAGGATTTTCAGATACTTAAGAGGGCAACCTAGATTAGGTCTTTGGTATCCTTATGAATCCAATTTTGACTTGATTGCTTATTCAGATAGTGACTTGGGAGGTGCTAACATGGACAGAAAGTCTACTTCAGGAGGATGTCAACTTTTGGGTCAAAGACTAGTATCTTGGCAGTGTAAGAAGCAAACCACAGTGTCCTTATCAACAACAGAAGCTGAGTATATTGCTGCTGCAAGTTGCTGCTCTCAAGTTCTATGGATTCAAAATCAGATGCTGGACTATGGGGTAACCTTTCTTCACACTCCAATCTTCATTGACAATAGCAGTGCTATAAGCATTGTTAACAATCCAGTCAAGCACTCCAAAACAAAGCACATTGAGATCAGGTATCACTTTATTAGAGATTGTAATGAAAAGAAGCTAATTCAAGTTGCTAAAGTTCATACTAACAACCAGTTTGCTGATCTATTCACTAAAGCTTTTGATGTGGGTAGATTCACATTCTTGGTCACAAGTGTGGGCATGATCAACTCTGAATGAGTTCATGTTTTAAAAAGTGGTTTCATACCTGTTATTGGTTTATCCTTTGGTGCTACTAACATATTTCTCAGGAAGTTATTACCTTGCTCAGAGTACCTTAAGCTTCAAAAAGTGTAAGTATGGTTAATGCTGCCAGTGCAGTTTTAATATTGCCAGTGCACAGTTAATACTGCTAGTTAGTTAATACTTCTAGTTAAGTTAATACTGCTAGTGGTTAATACTGCTCTCAGTTAATACTGCTAGTTAGTTAATACTGCTAGGAGTTAATACTGCTTATGTCCCGAATCGTATAAATACCCTTTTTGCCCGCCCAAAAGTTCATAACGACTCTTTGCTTTCTATTCATCTGCTCTCTAACCTTTTTCTCTCAAGCACCAAGTGTTGCAGTCCAGAATACTCAAGCACAATGGCATCCATGGCATTCATCGATGAGCACAACGAGATTTCGATGCTACAGAAGCCGAAACAAGCTGCTGGATTCCACCAGATTGTGGATTTTCTCAAGTCCAGCCACATTGCCCATGCTCTCACTGTGTCACCAACAATATACATAGAGCATCAAAGACAGTTTTGGGCGAATGCCACCATAGTCACGGAGAATGGTGTGCAGATAATCAAGACTAGGGTATGTGACAAACCCTTGTCAGTTTCTGAAGAGGTGATACGCATCTGTCTACGTCTAGACGATGCTGAAGGTATTACTTCTATTCCTAATGAGGACTTGTTCTCAAACCTTTCAAGAATAGGGTATGGAGGCCAATTGGGTGGTTTTAAATTCTTAAAAGCAAAATTTTATACCCAATGGCGTTTTCTTGTTCATACCCTGATGCACTGCATTTCCAAAAAGACTACTGGATGGAGTGAGTTTAGCAGTACCATTGCTTATGCTTTGGTCTGCTTGGCCACTGCCAGAAAGTATAATTTCTCTAGAATGATTTTCAGTGATCTTGTATCAAACTTGGGAAGCAAAAAGAGTTTTTATATGTACCCCAGGTTTGTACAGGAAGTTATAACCCATGAATTGACGGATATACCTCACTTTGATGAGGTATATGTACCAAAAATTCCCAAAGATAAGGTCTTTTCAAACATGAAAAGATCTCCATTGGACTCGGAAGGAGTTGACACCCCATTGTTCTCTACAATGATGGTGGTGTCCCACAATGAAGAAGGTATGGCAGCAGGGTCAAGGCCCTCATTAGACCATCCCACTGCTAGCCAATCCCAACCTACACCCTCAATATCAATCCCTCAGTCTCTTGTACAAAAGCCAACTTCTCCAATAACCCAAACTTACATAAGGAAAAAGGTAAAGAAGGCTCCTTCCCTTCTTGTACCTTCACCCACTGAGCCTTTAAGCCCTCTAATGGAGAATTCTCCATTAGAGAATATCTACAGGGAAACCACAGGGGTGTCTCCCAACCCCATGGAGGTGCTTACTGAGGAGATGTTTGAGCATATGGGTGCTAAGGCTGCCACTACTCCTGCTAACATAGAGGAGGTCAGTGGTAACATAAATAAGACCTTCCCCATGGCAACTTTGGGTGAGCAATCATCCAAAGGTCCCAGGTGCCAAGAAACCACGGGGGTAGCAGGTGCTTCTGCTAGGCAGAAGACCTCTACTAAAAAAAGATCCCATGATCCTTCAAAAGAGGGTAACACTTCTGGAGAAGGTGAGGACAGATATAACTACTATGAATTGATGGAAACAATGGAAACATAAACATGGATGTGATCAAGCAGGGGAAAGAAATAGAAGAGCTGAAACTGATAGTTCTGTCTCAACAAGAACAGTTTGTCAACTTGAAGCAAATGGTGAAGAAATTGATTCTGCAAAAGAAGAAGAAACAGTTTGTGCTAAGAAGGAGGAAACTAGTGACTGATGCTCCCAAAAAGGGGGAGTCAGAAGCTGATGTCAACATGGAAGATGTCAAAGAAAAAGGGGAGCTAGAAAAAGTTGATTTTGTTGGGTCTGAAATATGCCAAGGATGGTTCATCATGGTTACTACTTCTGAAGTTAATATTCATCATGGTTACTACTTCTGAAGTTAATATTCATCATGATTACTACTTCTGTGGTTAATGTTGCTAGTTGTAGTTAATGCTGTTGGAACAAAGTTAATGCTGCTAGAAGAAAACAGTTAATACTTCTAGTTAATACTTTTAGTTAATGCTGCTAGAAGAAAACAGTTAATACTTCTAGTTAATGCTGCTAGAAGAAAACAGTTAATACTTCTAGTTAGTACTTCTGTTATTAATGCTGCTAGTTGATGGTTAATGTTGCTCAACAAGATCAGTACTGCTAGTTCAAAGTTAGTACTGCTTGAAGAGATTAATGCTGCTGAGCATGGTTAGTACTGCTAGAGTTAATACTGCTCAAAGTATTAATGCTGCTTATGATTAATACTGCTTATATGATGAAGATTCATATGAAATGATATACATGGAAGCTTAGAGATAATGATGGAAGATATTCTGAAGATATTTTATTAATTGTAATTATCTTTTATCTTCAGTATATATATATAGTATATGTATAGAAGATACAATATAGTTTTTAGATTAATTAGAAATTTTCATTCTTTCAGAGAGAAAATCAACCTCAAGACATAGATCCTAATTCTAGAGAAGTAGAATTCGTATTGGTGAGCCTGTTCATCAATATTGAGGTTGAGTGTGTAATCTTGTAACTTCAAAGCATTCAATACAAAGTTTACTGTTTGGTCTTCATATCTACTGTTTTAATTTTCTGTCTGAGTAAATATCAAAGTGTTATTCCGCAAACTTCTTTGATATTGTTTCTGAGAATTAATTCTTGTTGAGAATTCGATCCTGACAAGTGGTATCAGAGCTAGTATTCTCAGAAACCTGCAATCATCATTCTTCCTTGAAATCAGAAATCATCAATGGCTAAAGTTTCAGATTCTTCAAGCACAGAAATCCCCACAGAGGTAATGTCTAATCTTTGCTCTAAAACTTGTATGGAAACTGTTAAAAGATACAGGGATCACAACCAGACAATGAGTGATGACCTTAAAAGATTAGAGAGAGATATAAAAGACTATATAAGAATTGTTGAGAGTTTTGAGGAACAGATCAAAGTTTTCCAAGCCAATGAACTTCAACATTCTTATGATACAAATTACTGGAAGTGGGAGAAGAATGACCTAGAACTTCAGCTGAAAAAGTCTAAAGAGGAGAATGAGAAGATAAAGAGTGAGTTTGAGAAAGCCAAGCTGGATATTGAGAAATTTTCCAATGCTTCTAAAGCAATGGACTCTTTGCTCCAAACTCAAATCCATGACAAACTTAGAAGAGGAATAGGCTATAACACCACACCACCACCATACAACAACAATTACATTCCTCCTATATCAACTTACTAGACACCAAGGATAGGAAGGAATTGCCTGTTGGAGCCACTAAGGTAGATCCTTTAGACAAAGTGGTGGTTGAAACAGACTCTGAAGAAGAGAACTCTAGTGAAAAGAGTAATGAGAACACTGTGAGTGGTGAGATTCCTCTAGAAAATAACATTATCACCAATGAGGGATGTGGAAAGGCTTGGATAAAGTCTAAGGACATAGAAAAGACTGAGGGAAAGTCTGAGAAGGTCCATTATAAGCAAACCACAGTTGTGAATCCTGTCCCTTGTAAACAGTGTTCTTGCAATAAATCTGAGCCCCAAAAACATGATAAACCAAGGGGAAATCAGAGAAACTGGAATAATCAGTGGGCACAAAAACAAGGGGTTGATTTGAGTAAAATCAATAGACCAAAACCTTGTTTTATCTGTGGCAAATTGAATCATCTTGCCAAATACTGTTATTTCAATCCTATAAACCAAAGAGTAAATTTTCAAAGACAAACTCAAAACTCCTTTGGTTATAGGAAGCAAGGAAGGAATCAAATGACTGAGAACAGAGCACCTAAAAAGTCTCATGTTCAAAACAAGTTTGCTAAAACTAAGAAAAATACTTCAAATAAACAAAGGAGTAACTTAAAGACAAAGAAAGCAAACAACTTTGCTCAAGTTTGGGTTCCAATTGCAAAGAAACCTGTTAGTACCGCTATCCCAGATAGTACTGCTAACAAGAATAGTGCTGCTTACTTGATTAGTACTGCTAACCAAGTTAGTACTGCTAACAAGGCTAGTGCTGCTTCTAGTAGTAATGCAGCCAAGCCTATAATCTTGACAAAGTACTCCAGTCATGAGATTCCTAAACAACTCATTCAGACCAAACTGACAGATTATATTAATGAGAAAGGTCAACCCAAGACCACTTTGGCTTGGGTTCCATCAAAGACTAACTGATTTATCAAGTGTGCAGGGCAATCAAAAGCTCAAGAGGAAGAGCATTTGGAATGAAGATAATGGTTGCTCTTGGCACATAACAAGGAACATGGATTGCCTTCAAATTCTTCAAAAGATTTGATGGAGGACATGTTACTTTTGATCCAGCAGAAGGTAAGAAAAGTGAAAAAGGTATAGTTTCAAAAGATAAAGTAATTTTTGAAAATTTTATGGTATATGGTACTACTAACCTTGTGTCTGTAAGTGTTTCAGGTTGCTAATACTGAAAGGTAGTTAGTACTTCTAGATCAGTGAATACTGTCAGACTGTGTTAATGCTGCTTGTATGTGTTACTACTGCCAGTCTGTGGTAATGCTGCTGATAAGTGTTACTACTGCTAATGTAAGTTTTCTATACCTAAAAATGATCTTCAATGATTTAATGTCAAACCTGGATATCAATCAAAAAGCTTTTATCTGTATCCAAGGTTTGTACAAGAAGTACTTAATAAGGAATTGACGGATTAACCTCATTTTAATGAGATATATGTACCTAAAACCCCTAAGGGCAAGGTCTTTTCAATCATGAAGAGATCTGCTAAGGACTCGGAAGGAGTTGACACACCATTGTTCTCTACAATGATGGTGATGTCCCACAATCAAGAAGGTAAGGCATCAGGGTCAAAGCCCTCATTAGACCAACCCACTGATGACCTATCCACACCTTCCACTACCAAGCATAAATCTTCAGATTCCTTTTGTCAAACCAACATTCCCCATTACTATATTATATAAGGAAAAGATACTGAAGGTTCCTTCCCTTCTTGTATCTTCAACCTCAAAACCTACAAGCCCTCTGATGGAGCATTTCTCATCAGAGAATATCCAAAGGGAAACCATAGGGGTGTCTCCCAACCTCAAGAAGGTGCTCAATAAGGAGATGCAAGAGCATATGGGTTGTAAGGCTCACACTACTGACTTTGCTCAAAGTGCAGGACAGGACAGTGTGAACATATCTAAGACCTTCCCCATGGCAACTTTAGATGAGTAATTATCTAAAGGTCCCAGGTGCCAAGAAACCAAGGGAGTAGAAGGTGCTTCTGCTAGGCAGAAGATCTCTACTAAAAGATCCAAGGATCCTTCAAAGGTGGTAAACACACCTAAAGGAGGCGATGACAGATTTAACTACAAAGAATTGATGGATACACTTGGTACAATTAGTCTGAAAGTTCACAATCAAATTATGGAGATAAAAGAGATGAAAAGGAGCACAGATCATGATTATTTCAAAAAGGGGGAGACTTAAACAACTGAACTTGAGAAGACATGAGAAGGAGAATCAAGTTGATATGAAATCTTATTTTGAGGGGGAGATAAGTGAAGAAGCTGAAATAAAGCATTAACTACAGCAGAAACAGAAAAGAAGATAACAGTAGAAACTGAATCAAGAAGAACTAGAAGTTGCAGAAAGTTTTGAAATTATCATAAAGACCCTATGTTGAAGAACTTAACTTCTCAGTTTTGAAAAGTTAAGTTATGGGGAGATTGTTGGGTCTGAAATATGCCAAGGATGGTTCATCATGGTTACTACTTCTGAAGTTAATATTCATCATGGTTACTACTTCTGAAGTTAATATTCATCATGATTACTACTTCTGTGGTTAATGTTGCTAGTTGTAGTTAATGCTGCTGGAACAAAGTTAATGCTGCTAGAAGAAAACAATTAATACTTCTAGTTAATACTTCTAGTTAATGCTGCTAGAAGAAAACAGTTAATACTTCTAGTTAATGCTGCTAGAAGAAAACAGTTAATACTTCTAGTTAGTACTTCTGTTATTAATGCTGCTAGTTGATGGTTAATGTTGCTCAACAAGCTTAGTACTGCTAGTTCAAAGTTAGTACTGCTTGAAGAGATTAATGCTGCTGAGCATGGTTAGTACTGCTAGAGTTAATACTGCTCAAAGTATTAATGCTGCTTATGATTAATACTGCTTATATGATGAAGATTCATATGAAAGGATATACATGGAAGCTTAGAGATAATGATGGAAGATATTCTGAAGATATTTTATTAATTTTAATTATCTTTTATCTTCAGTATATATATATAGTATATGTATAGAAGATACAATATAGTTTTTAGATTAATTAGAAATTTTCATTCTTTCAGAGAGAAAATCAACCTCAAGACATAGATCCTAATTCTAGAGAAGTAGAATTCGTATTGGTGAGCCTGTTCATCAATATTGAGGTTGAGTGTGTAATCTTGTAACTTCAAAGCATTCAATACAAAGTTTACTGTTTGTTCTTCATATCTACTGTTTTAATTTTCTGTCTGAGTAAATATCAAAGTGTTATTCCGCAAACTTCTTTGATATTGTTTCTGAGAATTAATTCTTGTTGAGAATTCCATCCTGACAGATTTTGAGGGGGAGCAACAAACTGTGGAAACTGAGTCTGTACAAGAAGCACAAAAAGAGAAAGCAGCATTAACAGAACAAGAAGCAGTAACAGTTAATGCTGCTGGGTCAAGCCAAGTAGCAGAAACTGTTAATACTGCTGAACTGAAAGAAGCAGCAGAAATAGTGCAAGAAGTTCTGACAGATCTTGAGATTGCAGAAACCTTAATCAAAGCCAAGCATGATACTCCCAAGGTCATCTCAAAGGCCAAAGGAGTTGTCATCAAAGAACAAGGTGAAGTGATCAAGAAAGATAGTGTAGAGAAGAAGGTGAGCAAAGACAAAGGCAAAGCTAAAATGGTGGAATCTGATCAACCAATCAAAAAGCAAAGGTTGGTTGAGTTAGATGAAGCTTTGGCCAAGAAGATGCAGGCTGATATTGAAAAAGAATAAACAGTTCAGGTTGAAAAGGACAGAGACATGGCTAAGGCTCTAGCTGCTGAACTGAATGAAGCTTATCAACAAAGCCTGGCAACTGAAATTGCACAGAAGAAAGTTGCAACTCTGAAGAAATCTATGGTGGTCAAAACAGCTACAAAGAAGAGACAACCCTCAAAGACATTCTTAGGTACCCAAGAGAGAAACAAGATGATTACATTTCTCAAGGGTGCTGTAGGAGTCAGAAAGGAGATGTTCTCTAAGATGTCTTTTGAGAAGATTAAAGAGCTATATGATTCAAAGATGCTAAAGCTTCAAGAGAATGAAACTGCAAGGGTGGAGATGGAGAAGAGAATGAAAGAAAGCAATGATTTTATGATAGAAAAACCTTTTCCAGATGAGCAAGAAACACCACCAAAGAAAGAAGCCACTCTTGGTGAAAGTCTAAGGACTTTAAAAAGAACCAAGATGATGGCAAGAATAAATTCAACCAAGAAGCCTAGAATAGCTGAAGGAGAAGTTGAGAAGGTTGCTGAAGAAGAAGGGGCACCTAAGTCATCTGAAAAGAATGAACCAGCAAGAACTGATGATGTAAATCTATACATGGTAGTGATGGACAAAGTGCCTGAACCAATTTCAGCAGAACCTGTTGGTGTGAAGCCTCCTGAGGTCATTCTATCGGACACAATGAAGGTTGATGGCAAGGAATACATAAGGCTCAAGAGGAAAGATGGGAAGTTTGAAGTGTATAACACTTGGGCAAAGATTGTCAGAACATGCTCCAGGTCAGATCTTGAAGAAATGTTTGAGATAGGTATGAAGTTGTATGCAGATCAACTGAAAGCTCCAGAGATTTCAATTACAAAATTAGTGATGGAGTATTTATGTATGATGTTCAAACCTGAAGAAGTGGAGCATGTCATCAGAAATGTGTTCAAAACTGTCAACAATTGGACTCTATATGAAACTAGTGGAGTATATGCACTAACTATGGACTTAAATCACATAGAGTACTTCCTAGTGGATATAGTGTACAATCACAGCAGACTAAAGCTTCATGCAATGTTGAAGAAGAAGCTAGGATGTGTTCCAAATTCAGAGATGGCTAAGTATTTGATTCAAAGAACAATCAATCAGAGTTTGGGGTTGGATGCAAATACTGGTGTATGAGCCATGAAGTTTTGGGAGCATCTAAGAAGATCATTTGAAGAACTTGACTTCTCTTCCTAAAAGTCAAGTTAGGGGGAGATTGTTGGGAAATTCAGAAATACACAAGTACAGTTAATACTGCTAGAAGAACTTGATTAATACTTCTGAGATTAATGCTGCTGAGTGAAGTTAATACTGCTGATCAAGATTAGTACTGCTAAGTTAAGATTAATACTGCTAGAGGAGATTACTACTGCTAAGCAATTTTAGTACTGCTAGTAATTAGTATTGCTGAACATTAATACTGCTCAAAGTATTAATACTGCTGAAGACTTAGTGCTGCTTATGAGATAATCAAGATTCGTGCAGATCAAGTTTTAAGATTATGGAAAGCTTGGAGATAAAGATGGAAGATTATTTTAAAGATCTTTTATTAGTTGTAATTATCTTTTATCTTCAGTATATATAGAATAGTTTATTTTTGATAGAAAAGCACTTAGAGAATTCTGAATTTTTGTTTTGATAGAGAGAATCAATATTGAGGTTGAGTATTGATGAGCCTGTTCATCAATATTGAGGTTGAGTTTGTAATCCTAATTCTAGAGAAGTAGAATTCGTATTGATGAGCCTGTTCATCAATATTGAGGTTGAGTATTGAATCTTGTAGCTTTATAATCATTCAATAAAGTTTATAAGTTGTTCTTCTGATTCACTGTTTTCATAGATTATTGAATATTAAAGTGTTATTCCGCAAACTCCTTTAATATTGTTTCTGAGTGTTTATTCTTGTTAAGAATTAAGATCCTGACAAATATTATCAAGCTTGACCAAGTGTTTGGTTGACCTGAAATGAAATGTAATCTATTAAATGAATTGAAATATGTCTATTTGGTTTACAAAGAAATTAGAATGGATTAATGAAAATTGACAAAAATACCTTTCCTTTAAGATATGCTTTAAATTTTTTTAAGTATATAATAATGAGATTAACATTTATTGTGGAAAAAATATGTAAATTACTATTGTTTCCATAAATTTATTTTTAGTTTTAGTAATTAGATTATATATAATAGAAACTGGCCCTTTGTAATTTTAATTATGGTAATTACCCATTTCTCTTCATTATCCCCTTCCCCCTTTTTTGCCTTAAATCGTAGCCGTCACTTCCCCAACGTAACACATATTTTCCGGCATCCATACATCACCTATCTTCCTCCCCGGCGAACGGTACATATACCAAGCCAAAGATGGGATCGATCACAACACCATTCTGCCCCATCACAACACCATTTTTCGCGGACGCATCATCTTCGTGTCGACGTTGAGGTTTGGATGAAGACACCTTGGAAGCTACAAAGACGTAATCGATCTCGTTGGAAAAAAATGGGTCCGATGGACCCGATGACGAATTTAACCTGCAACTATAAAACCAGCATGGGATTCAAAAGAAAGGTTCAAGCTTTTTTGAGGGTTTCGAAATATATATGTAATCTCGACTAGCTAGATCCAGACGAAAAATCGATGGGTGTAGAAGGTAAACCAACCTTCGATCGATTGAAGGAGAGAAAACAGGGTTTGTCAGAGAAATCGATGGGTGAAGAAGGTAAATGAACATAGGTTTTTATTTTCAATGAAGGTATTTTTGTCATTTTAAAAATATCGGATGAAATGGATTTCAATTCCATCTCTTTTTTGAAGGAATGATCAAATCCACATTTGAAAGAGTGTTTGAAATTCAATTCCATTCCATGTGTACCAATCAACATGATGGAATCCGACGAACCAAGCACCCCCAAAAAATGATGGGTACATTAAACACTAAAAAGTTCAATTCCAACTACGTACTCAAAAAATAAAAAAAAAACATATTTATTTATTATTATATTATTTTTTGAATACTCAGTAATTATAACATGTAACTATTGATATAATTAATAAATATTATTTACTTGATTCTTAAAATAATTTATGTAATTATTTTAGTGGTGGATTGAAGATGTCGTAGTACTTCTCTTTTTTTTTCCTTCAAAATTTCAATTCTGTAATGTAAATAAAAGTTGCATGTATATATAACCGTATATTTAAAATCAAATTAAGATTTTAAAATGAAATTTATAGATCACAATAACATTTAAATTAAACTTCTATCTATATTTAACTGTCTTTTATAACATTTTATTGGAACTTATTTGTTGGGTCTGAAATATGCTAAGCCTGGATAGTGCTGCTGAGACTTGAAGAGATTACTACTGCTAGTAGTATTAGTACTGCTTGAAGGGTTAGTACTACTAGTAGAATAGTTAGTACTAATAGTAGAATAGTTAGTACTGCTTGGAGAGTTAGTACTTCCAGTTGGAAGTTACTACTGCTAGCATGTTAGTACTACTGATGATAAGAAGATACTGCTAGAAGAATTAATGTTGTTGATGTTGATAAGGATGGTTTGTTACTTGAAGCGAAAGACAAGGAGTTGAAGATAATTATGGAATGGATGTTGAAGATCAACGTTACTTTCATAATTATCTTGTAATTTGTTTTGTAAATATAGTCTAGAAGTCTTAGATTATTGAAAATATACGTCTTTTGTTTTTAAGAGAGAATTAGCCTCAAGATTCTTAGTGATCCTTTCATTAGAGAAGTTTTGAACGTCTGTTGAGCCTGTTCAACAGATTGAGGCTTTGGTTGTAATCATCAAGTTAATTCAATACAACTTGTGATTTGAATTCATACACTGTTCCATTGATTTCTTGTTAAAGTGTTATTCCGCAACTTCTTTAACAAAGTTTCTGAGTGTTTATTTAAATTCTTGTTTTGAATTTCGATCCTGACAAGTGGTATCAGAGCTTTAGGAACTCAGAAATCAATAATCATCATGGACGGATCAAACGACAGTGTTCTTGTTTCAAAGGTTCCCATGCTCAAACCTAATCAGTTTGACATGTGGAAAATCAGGATCAGGTAGTATATACTTCTTACAAACTACTCAACGTGGGACATCATTGAGAATGGTCCCTCCAGTGAAGGAGAGATGGGAGCATATGGCAAGAGACCTCCACCAAAGACTGATGGAGAAAGAAAGATGAGGCAGACTGAGATGAAAGTCTTGAGCACTCTACTCTTGGAAATTCCTAATGAATATCAACATCAGTTTTGCAACTGTGCTGATGCCAAAATCTTGTGGAATGCCTTGGAGAAGAGGTTTTCAGGTACCAAAAGCACTAAGAGAAATCAGAAATCAATTCTCAAGCAACAATATGAAAATTTTATGTCTACAAAGAATGAGTCTATGACTCAAACCTTTGATAGGTTCAACAAGTTGATTGGAGAATTGGCCACTGTTGGTGTCAAGATGGACCAGGATGATGTCAACAGAAAGTTTCTAAGATCTCTTGGTGAAGAATGGATAATGTATACAGTATCCTTCAGGAAGAATGATAATCTGGAGGATAAGGAACTTGATGACCTCTACAATGATCTCAGGGTGTTTGAAGCAAAGGTTGAAACAAAGAAGAAGTCATCTGGATATTCTCACAATACTGCTCTCCTATCATCCACTACTGATTCTTCTGCTAATACAGAATCAGTTAGTGTTGCTTATGGCTCAAAACGGGATGGACCCAATGATTCTGTTTTGGAAGCTTTCCTTGCTAGCCATGTTAAATCTTCTCTTATCAATGATGATCTGGAGCAGATCAATGTTGATGATCTTGAAGAGATGGACATCAAGTGGCAAATGGCAATGCTCACCATGAGAATCAAAAGATTCATTAAAAGAACAAGAAGAAACAACTTTGCCATGAGAAGAGAAGATGGTGCTGGATTTGACAAATCCAAGGTGGAATGCTACAAGTGTCATAAACTGGGGCACTTTGCAAGAGAATGCAGAGGAGGAATTTCTCAACAGCATGGGAGCAACAATCAACAATTAAAGTCCACAAACTACAACAACAACAGGAACTCATCTCAAGCACTTGTCTCACAAGAAGGAATGGGCTTTGATTGGAGTGATCAAGCAGATGAGGCAATCTAGAATCAAGCATTGATGGCTGAGGTTTCAGAGTCTTCAAGCACAACAATCCCTACAGAGGTAAAATCTAAACTTTGCTCTAAAGCCTGTCTTGAAACTGTTAGAAAGTACAGAGATCACAAACAGAGCATGTGTGATGATCTTAAAAGGTTGGAGAAACAAAGGAGAGAGTCTAGTTTGATCATTGTGAATTTTGAAGAACAGATCAAGGCATATCAGGCCAATGAACTTCAACATTCATATGATCACAACTATTGGAAGTGGGAGAAAAAGGAGTTAGAGATTAAGCTAGAGAAGGCTAGAGAGGAATGTGAGAAAGTTAGGAGTGAATTTGAGAAGGCCAAATTAGACATTGAGAAATTTTCCAATGCTTCTAAAGCTATGGACACTTTACTCAAATCTCAAGTTCATGACAAACTGAAGAGAGGTATAGGATACAACAACACCCCTCCACCTTACAATAACAACTATATTCCACCCACCTCAGACCTCTTAGAAAGACAAGATAAGAAGGACTTACCTGCAGGAGCCACAAAAGTAGATCCACTAGACAAAGTAGTAGTTGAGGTAGAGTCTGAAGAAGAGAACACTGAGGATAAGAATAAGGAAGACCAGAAAGAAATTCCCCTAGAAAACCATATTCTTACAAATGAGAGGGGGGGGGGGGGTAAACCATTTGTCAAGAGTGAGAAAGTGGAAATGTCTAAGATAGGGAAAAACAATGTTAAGAGTGAGAAAGCTGAGACCTCTAGGAAAGAGAAAAAGAGTAGGAATGTAGAAACTTCCAGGAAAGGGAAAGAAATGGTACAAGGAGTTCACTATATGCAAACTACTGTTGTAAATCCCTGTACTTGTCAACAGATCAAGCCCCGTCAACATGATAAAATAAGGGGAAATCAGAGAAACAGAAATAACCAGTGGGCTCAAAAACAAGGAATTGATCAAAGAAAAATCAATAGACCAAAGCCTTGTTTTATTTGTGCCAAGTTGAATCATTTAGCCAAACACTGTTATTTCAATCATGTTAACCAAAGAATTACTTTTCAAAGACAAATACGAAATTCTGTTGGTTATAGCAAGCAATCAAGACAATCAAGGAACCACATGGCTGATAATGTGAGAACAGCACCAATGAAAACTGGAAATGCAAAATCTCATATTCAGAATAAGTTTGCTAAAACAAAAGAAAATACTCCAAGCAAATCAAGGAGTAACTCACAGAATAGGAAAGCAAACAACTTTGTCAAAATTTGGGTTCCAAAAGGCATGAAACCTGTTAGTACTGCTACCTCAAATAGTACTGCTAACAGAAATAGTGTTGCTGATAGCAATACTACTGCTGACCAAGTTAGTACTGCTACCAGTGTTAATACTGTGAAGCCTATAATTATGACAAAGTATTCCAACCATGAGATTCCTAATTCTGATCATCTCATCAAGACCAAACTTACTGAGCATGAGTATGTTGATGAGAAAGGGCATCCCAAGACCATTTTGGCTTGGGTTCCCTCAAGACACTAACTGTTTTATCTTATGTGTTGGGCAACCAACAACTCAAGAGGAAGAGTATTTGTCATGTAGATAATGGTTGCTCTAGGCACATGACAGGTAACATGGCTTGCCTTCAAAATTTCAAAAGGTTTGATGGAGGACGTGTTGCTTTTGGTGACAATCCAACAGGAGGTAAGATAAGTGGTAAAGGTATGGTTTCGAAAGGTAAGATGACTTTTGAAGATGTTAATTATGTTGAGCAATTGAGATACAACCTGTTAAGTGTATCATAGGTTTGTGACAAGAAACATATAGTATACTATTTAGTGATACTGAATGTATTATCCTTGCTCCAGGATTCAAGGTAGTTGATGAAAATATGATACTACTTAGAACTCCTAGAAAGGATAATGTTTATTGTTTGGACTTAGAAATTGTTTCATCTGATTCATCACTAAACTGTCTGTTTTCAAAAGCTTCTTTAGATGAATCATCTCTTTGGCACAGAAGGATGTGTCACATGAATTTTAAAACTATGAACAAACTTGTGAAAAACAACGTTGTGAGAGGTTTGCCTCAAAAAGTGTTTTCATGTGATGATCATTGTGTTGTATGTCTTAAAGGCAAGCAACACAAAACTTCTCATAAGTACAAAGAAATAAACACAATCTCTTCACCCCTTCAGTTATTGCATATGGATCTTTTTGGTCCTACAAATGTGATGAGTATTGGTAAGAAATCCTATTGCTTAGTCATTGTTGATGACTTCTCTAGATTTACTTGGGTATATTTTCTGAGGACTAAGGATGAGACAAGTAGACTGATCAAATCCTTTGTCCTTAGGATTGAAAACCAAACAAATCTAAGAGTTAAAGTCATCAGATCTGATAATGGAACTGAGTTTAAAAACAGTGACTTAAACAACTTTTGTGAGACTAAAGGTATAGAGAGACATTTCAGTGCTCCTAGGACTCCTCAACAGAATGGTGTTGCTGAGAGGAGTAATAGGACATTGATTGAGGCTGCTAGATCTTTGTTGGCATATTCAAAGCTACCCATCACTTTTGGGGCAGAAGCAGTTAATACTACTTGTTATGTCCAAAACAGAGTTCTAGTAGTCAAATCCCAAGGAAAGACACCTTATGAAATTTTCAAAAAGAAGAAACCTTTTATTGGATTTTTCAAACCTTTTGGGTGTCCTTGCACAATTCTCAACACCAAATCTCATTTAGGCAAGTTTGAAAGCAAAGCTGAGGATGGATTTCTTGTTGGATACTCCTCTCAGAGCAAGGCATACAGAGTATTCAACAGTTCTTCCAGGATTATAGAGGAAAGTGACAATGTCAAATGCAATGAGAACACACCAAATCAAATTGGTACAGGTCCTGATTGGTTGTTTAACATTGATTCACTAACTAATTCTTTGGGTTTTAGTAATGAGCAAATTGCAGGAACATGTTCAGAAAAGGTACAAGAAAAGAAAGATGATTCAGAAACAGAGGATTTTGAACCAGAACAGGATGAAGATGATCAAGGTGATGAAGAGGATAAAGGTGAAAAAGAGGATGCTCATCCTTCAGGTTCAGGAAACACAGGTCCTGAAATGCCCACTTTGTCAGAGGATGATACTGATGATGAAAATTCTTCAGTTTTTGGTGGAAACACTCCTAAAAAGAATGACTCGAATCTTGATGCAAATATTAATGAGGAGGTTGTCAATCAAACAAGAACTCAGAAGAATCATCCTCCTCAGTTGGTGATTGGTGATATCAATTCTCGCATGATCACAAGCCATCAAAGTAAGTTAGGAGGATTGAAAGACTTACAGTCAGGTTTGTTGTCTTGTTTTCTATCCCAGATTGAACCCAAGAAGGCTTGTGATGCAATGAAAGACCCAAGCTGGATAGAAGCAATGTAAGAGGAGCTGTTGCAGTTTGTGCTGCAAAATGTGTGGGATCTGGTTAACCTTCCACAAGGACACAGGGCACTTGGAACTAAATAGATTTTCAGGAATAAGAAAGATGAGAGAGGGATAGTGATAAAGAATAAGGCCGGACTTGTGGCACAAGGGTACACACAAGAAGAGGGGATAGACTATGAAGAAGTGTTTGCACCAGTAGCCAGAATTGAGGCAATTAGGCTGTTTCTAGCCTATGCTTCTTTCATGAAGTTCAGAATATATTAGATAGATGTTAAGAGTGAATTCCTATATGGGAAAATTGATGAAGAAGTGTATGTTTGTCAGCCTCCAGGGTTTGAGAATCCTAACTTTCCTGACAAAATATACAAATTAAAGAAGGCACTCTATGGGCTACATCAAGCACCAAGAGCATGGTATGACACTCTGTCTACCTATCTCTTGGAAAATAAATTTGAAAGGGGAATCATTGACAAGACCCTTTTCATTCAAAGGAAGAAGATGGACATCCTGCTTGAACATATCTATGTGGATGATATCATCTTTGGATCCACAAAAGATCATATGTGCAATGAGTTTGAGGAGTTGATGCACAAAAGATTCAAGATGAGCTTTATGGGTGAACTCACATTCTTCCTTGGGCTACAGGTTAAACAGAAGAAAGATGGCATTTTCATAAGTCAATCCAAGTATGTGCAGGATATACTTACAAAGTTTGGATTTTCAGAAGCAAAGCCTGCAAGCACACCTATGGAAACACACAAACAGATCACTGCAGATCTTGAGGGGGAGGATGTGGATGTTCATAATTATAGATCCATGATAGGCTCCCTCATGTATCTAACAGCTTCAAGACCAGACATTATGTTTGTTGTATGTGTGTGTGCCAGATTTCAAGTGAGGCCTAAGCAATCTCACTTTCAAGCAGTCAAAAGGATCTTCAGATATCTCAAAGGACAACCTAGGTTGGGTCTTTGGTATCCTCATGACTCACCATTTGATCTGCTTGCATATTCTGATAGTGATTTGGGTGGTGCAAACTTGGATAGAAAGTCTACATCAGGAGGATGTCAGTTTTTGGGTGCAAGGCTAGTTTCATGGCAGTGTAAAAAGCAAACCACAATGTCCACCTCTACAACAGAAGCAGAGTATATAGCTGCTGCAAGCTGTTGCTCACAAGTGTTATGGATTCAGAATCAGATGTTGGACTATGTTATTACTTTTCTTCACACTCCCATCTTCATTGATAACAACAGTGCTATAAGCATTGTTCATAATCCAGTGAAGCACTAAAAAACCAAGCATATAGAAATCAGGTACCATTTTATTAGAGATTGCAATGAAAAGAAGTTAATTCAGGTTTTGAAAGTACACACTAGTAACCAATTTGCTGATCTATTCACCAAAGCTTTTGATGTGGGTAGATTCACATTCTTGGTCACAAGTGTGGGCATGATAAACACTGAATAAGCCTCTTTTGATTTTCTTCATGTACCATTTATGTATAGATTCTTCAATGTTTACTTTCTCATATTTCATTGTGCATGGTGCTGCTATCCATTTGTGCTTAAGTGTTTCAGATTGCTTTGCTGATTAGATACTTGGTACTTCTGGTTAAGTTAATACTGCTCTCACTATTACTTCTGCTGTCAGTTCAAATATGGTTAAGTATGGTTAATACTGCTGGTATGTGTTAATACTGCTGGTATATGTTACTACTGCTGATATGGGTTAATACTGCGGGTATGTGTTAATGCTGCTAGGGTACTTAGTACTGCTTTTAACTGAATCCCTTACCCTATAAATACCCTCTCTGACCGCCAAAACCTTAATGGCTCTTTGAATTTCCATTGAGTTTTCATCCTCTCTCTCTCTCTCTAGAATTCTTGATTACCAGTGTGTAAACCCTAGTTTTGATTCGAACCCTAGACTCGATCAGAAAGATGGCAGAACTTGATTTCTTTAATGACCACAATGAGCTTGCAATGTTACCAAAACCTAAACAAGCTGAGGGTTTTCATGAAATTGTGGATTTCTTAACATCATCACATATTGCATATGCGCTAACTGTAAATCCTACCATCTATGTGGAACATATGCGACAGTTCTGGGCAAATGCATCCTTTCAGACTGTTGATGGCAATCAGTTCATTCAATCAAGGGTATGTGATAAACCTATCACAATCACAGAAGGTTGCATACGCACTCATCTCCATCTAGATGATGCCTCAGGTATTTCCACTCTCTCAAAGGAAGATCTATTTCAAGAAATTGGTAGAATGGGGTATGAAGGTCCTACTGAGGTTTACACGCTTTACAAAAGCATATTTTCACCTCAGTGGAGATTATTTGTTCATACTCTTCAACATTGTATATCTTACAAGACAACTGGATGGAGTGAGTTTAGCAGTACAATAACTTATGCTCTTGTATGCTTAGCTACCTCCAGAAAGTTCAATTTTTCCCAAATGATTTTAAATGATTTGTTGTCAAACTTGGATACTAAAACCAAAACCAAAAGATTTTATATGTATCCAAGGTTTGAACAAGAGGTACTAAACATGGAATTGACAGATTTACCCTCTTTTGAAGAGGTATATATACCTAAACCTCCCAAAGGGAAGGTATTTTCCAATATGAGAAAGCCTAGTAAGGACTTTTCTGGAAAAGACACACCATTGTTCTCTACAATGATGGTTGTGTCCCACCCACATGGTGAGGCATCAGGGTCACAACCCACATCTGACCAACCCACTGATGACCTACCCACACCATTCACTTCAAATGTTCTTCCTCATATCCTTGTTGATAAGCCAATTCCCCCAATCACTAAAAAATATACAAAGAAAAAGGTACAGAAGGTTCCTTCCCTTCATGTATCTACACCCCAAAAGCCTACAAGCCCTCTGATGGATCATTCTCCATCAGAGAATATCCAAAGGGAATCCACAGGGATGTCTCCCAACCCCGAGAAGGTGCTCTCTCAGGAGAAGGGTGAGCATGTGGGCAGCATGGCTCACACTACTGATTCTGCACAAGGTGTGGGTCAGGACAGTGTGAACATGGCTAAGACCTTCCCCACGGCAACTTTGGATGAGAAATCATCTAAGGGACCCAGGTGCCAAGAAACCAAGGGGGTAGTAGGTGCTTCTTCTAGGCAGAAGGCCTCTACTAAAAGATCCCATGATCCTTCAAGGGTGGTAAACACACATAAAGGAGGTGAGGACAGATATAACTATGACGAATTGATGGATACCATTGGCAATGTGAACCTGGATGTACACAATCAGGGTTTGGAGATAAAGGCGATGAAAAAGGTGATCATTTCTCAACAGGGGCAGATAGACAAACTCAAGAAGATGGTGCTTAATTTGGTGCACAAAAAGAAGAGAAAGCAATTTGTCTTGAAAAAAGGGGAAGTGCTCATGATGCTTCCAAAAAGGGGGAGAATCAAGAAGCTGAAGTTGAGAAGGAAAGTTCAGTTGGTATGGAATTTCAATTTGAGGGGGAGATTGGTGGTGAAGCTGAAAATAATGTTGAGGAGAATAAGAAGGATCAAGGTGTGAAAGCAGCAGAAACAGTAGTGAAAGAAGCAGTAAGTCAGCCAGCAGTAGAAACTGAAGAAGCAGCAGTAACTACTGAACCAGCAGTAGAAACTGCTAAAGCAGTAGAAACAAAGAAAGCAGCAGCAGAAACAAAATGTCTATGGAAGAAATTGAGATTACAGAGACTTTGGCTAAGGCAAAGAATGACACTCCTAAGGCTACTCAAAAGGCTAAGGGAGTGGTGATTAAAGAAGAAGGCACAAAGAAGAAAAATAAAGAGATCAGTGTGACAAAGGCCAAGAAGAAAGGGAAAGAAAAGATGGTTGAGCCTGTGAAACCATTAAAGAAGCAGAAGCAAATAGAATTGGATGCCGAAATGGCTAAGAAAATGCAAGAAGAGTTAACTACAGAAGCTCTTTCTTTGAAAGTAGCAAAGGAGTTGAATGCACAGTTTGAGAAGGAGTTTGAAAAGCAGGATGAGATCCGAAAGGCCATAGACAGAAAGCTTGCAATAGATTTGGCAACAAGGCTTAATGAAGAATACCAGAAGAGTTTGAAGACTGCTGGAAAGAGGGTTACAATGAAAGCAACAAGACAAAGGCAACCTTCAAAGACCTTTCTAGCTACACAGGAAAAAAGAAAGATGATAAACTTCTTGAAAGGATCTGTTGGAGTTCTTGAAGGGATGTTTACTAAAATGTCTTTTAGCAGGATAGAAAATTTGTACAAAAAGGAGATGGCAAAGCTGCAAGGAGATTTCAATCAGAGGGTTGAAGTTGAAAGAAAGATGAATGAAATACATGATCTAAACATTCAACAGCCTTTTCCTGAAAGTAAAGAAGGCACTCTGACTAAAGAAAAGGTAGAAGTTAAGAAGGAAGAGAATGAAGTCAATTGCTACAAAGACAAAGGCAAAAAGGTCAAGAACTGAGGAAGGTGAGAAAGAGCAGGGCAGTGAAAGAATGGAAGTTGAATCATCAAAAACTACAGATGCACCTCTTGTGCCCTGCAACTCCAGTCAGTTCAATGCTTCCAAATATTATCTTTTAGGATGTATGTGTGGAGAAAGACAATCACTTTCTCAGGATCAAAAGAGCAAATAACATATTTGAGATCTATAAAAGTTTTCATCAGTTCATGCAAAAGTGCTCAATAAGTGACTTAGAAGAAATGTATTATGTCGGGATGAAGTTGTATGAAGACAGGATTCAGCAAGGAGCTCAGGATGATACAAGGCTGATCATGGATTGGATATGACTTATGTTTGAACCTGACAGAATACAACTTGAAAAGCAGAATGTATTGAGATGGCGTTTGCTGAAGCAATGTGGAGTTTATGCTTTGTTTATGTCAAAGGCAAAGATAGAGAATTATCTGGTGGAAAAGCAGTATAAGCATGATGTGATCAGATTGAAAGGTATGCTGCAATTAAAGCTGAGTAGTGGAAGAGGATCAGATATGGAGAAGGGTCTAATCCAGTTACTCAAAGAGCAGAATCCACAAGAGCAGCAGAAACAAGCAGAGTATGTTGAAACTCAAGAGCAGAGTCAAGAGCAATCAAGTCAACAACCTCCAGAACAACAAAGTCAATCTGATGAGCAATTTGATTTGTATTTAACAGTGACAGATGACAAACCATTGAAAATTGATCCTATCTCAGTGAGATCTCCAGAAATCATTCATTGGGATACTGTGGTGGATAAAGGCACATAATTCTACAGGATCAAGAGAATGGGTGGCAAGTATGAGGTCTATTCAACATGGGATAAGATCATCAGAAGTTGTACCAGATTTGATTTGGAAGACATGTACAAGGTTGGATTGAAATTGTATGGTGACTTGTTGAGAGGAGCAAGGATGAGCTTAACAAAGATGGCTCTGGAGTATTTGTGTATGATGTTTGACCTTGATAAAGTTGAATATCTTATCAAAGACTTGCATCACAGAGAAGGATTTAACAACATTGATCATTGGGTGCTTGTTGAAAAATCTGGAGTATATGTCATAACTATTGATAACAGCTTTCATGAGTACTATCTAGTTGATGAGGTGTATGATCACAGCAGAGAAAAGTTGCAGGGGATGCTGAAGGCTAAGTTGGTCTACACTACAGGTTCAGAGATGGCAAGAATTGTGATTAGAAGAACAATCAATCAATGTGCAGGATTGGATCCTGATCTGGGAAGTTGAGCAGTAATTTTGAAAGCATCATGAAGCCCTTATTCTGAAGAACTTAACTTCTTGGTTTCAAAAGTTAAGTTAGGGGGAGATTGATGGGTCTTAAATATGCTAAGTCTGGATTGTGCTGCCGAGACTTGAAGAGATTACTACTGCTAGTAGTATTAGTACTGCTTGATGGGTTAGTACGACTAGTAGAATAGTTAGTACTGCTTGGAGAGTTAGTACTGCCAGTTGGAAGTTACTACTGCTAGCATGTTAGTACTACTGATGATAAGAAGATATTGCTAGAAGAATTAATGCTGCTGATGTTGATAAGGATGGTTTGTTACTTGAAGCGAAAGACAAGGAGTTGAAGATAATTATGGAATGGATGCTGAAGATCAACGTTACTTTCATAATTATCTTGTAATCTGTTTTGTAAATATAGTCTAGAAGTCTTAGATTATTGAAAATATACGTCTTTTGTTTTTAAGAGAGAAGTAGCCTCAAGATTCTTAGTGATCCTTTCATTAGAGAAGTTTTGAACGTCTGTTGAGCCTGTTCAACAGATTGAGACTTTGGTTGTAATCATCAAGTTAAGTCAATACAACTTGTGATTTGAATTCATACACTGTTCCATTGATTTCTTGTTAAAGTGTTATTCCGCAACTTTTTTAACAAAGTTTCTGAGTGTTTATTTAAATTCTTGTTTTGAATTTTGATCCTTACATTATTAATGATTAAAATTTATATTAGGTTAAAAGCTTATACAAAGTATTGTATTTTTAGACGCAATGATTACGAAAATACACAACGCAATATATTAATTAATATTTTAGAAAAAGTTAAATAATATAATAATCACGAAACTGCCCTATTGGTTTGACTACCAATGAAATCTTTTTCTTCAGAAAATGTCAACCCCATATGTTTCATGGAGAATTAGGTCTTCAAATTTTGTGATTTTTTCCATATATACCACTATATATAACACAAATTATAGAAGTTGTCTTATTGTGAGGTATAAGTTCAAGTAATAATTTTTAGGGCAAATGGCAGAAGAAATCCAGGCAGCCGTATGCGGTGGAAGCTGGTGGATGTCACCAAGAACTACCTTCAACCGCTCATCGTGTTCATCGGTTATAACAGACATGGAGAACTTCGAACCCTGCTGGCCAAGGGACTTGATGGACATGAAATCAAAGTCAAGCGATGATGATCAGTCTTCGGACGGCTCTATGGTCTTCCAAGATATTCGAAGGCAGCCAGGTGGCGGTACAACCACTATGTCACCGGATTCCGCTTTCGAGATGATGGCTACCGCCTTTTCTGATTCGCCGATGACTACAAACCTTGATTGGGATCAGAATTTTCTATTGTAAGATTTGTTGTTTCTTCACTTGATTGCTTTTTGTTTAACTTGATCATAACTTTATACAAAGAAAAATCATTTTTTTTTGTTTCTTTTTTTCTTCAATTATTGATTCCATCTTAGTTTCCACTAAATCAAATGGTCCATACATATTACAAATTGTGCAGTTTTTGGTACTTATTTATTTGTAATTACATGGAAAAAGAAGATGCAAGGTTTTGATCGATCATGTTATATATATATATATATTTTATGTTCTGTCAATAATTTTGTTCTTGTCATATCGTAGTAGGGTACAAGAAGGGTTGAACACCTTTTCAACCAGCGGTGATGGTGGTTCAAAGGCGGTGACAGCAGTTGAGCCTCAACTGTTGGATCAACAGCAATCAATAAATTTCATCATCAGCTCGGGTGATTGCACCACCTTTCCCATTAGTTCCACTTCATATGATTACTCTTCAAGTTTGCTAGAAACTTTGTACGACAGTAGCTCACCACCACCACCACCACCGCCACAGCCACAGCCACCGCAACAACCACTTTATAGCTTTCAATCGAATTCAAACGATTTCAGTTTCGTTCAAAGCTTGTCTTCCATGAGGCCTAAACAACAAGTTTCTGAAAATTTGCACTTAACCAATAATACCCCTTTTTGGAATGCTTCAACATCAACTTTAGACGATAATATTTCAAGTTTCTCTTCTTCACCGCCTTCTCAATTCCTCCCATCATCATACAAAGAGAAACAAAGTTGCCCTAATCTCATTATACAGGTAATAAAAAATATATATGTACTTTTTCTCGTTAGTCTTTTTTTTTTAAATATATATAACAAATTTAGGGTTTCTGGTCAAATAATAATGTTTAGTTTCTGAAATTTAGCCCAATCTTCAAGAAACACGTGACTCAGGTTCAGCAGTGAAGAAAAGCTCCGGTGAACTTCCGTTCAAGCGACCACGACTTGACACGCCATCACCGTTGCCAACTTTTAAGGTATAGATCATTTACTTTTCGTTATATTTTTAATTTAAATTAAATGAGATTATTCATCAGCAATTCAAGCATTAATTCATTCTAAACTTAAAATTCAATGTGTTTCGGCACAAACCCTGATAAATTTGAATGGTTTCAGGTTCGAAAAGAGAAACTAGGAGATCGAATCACTGCACTTCAGCAATTAGTTTCGCCTTTTGGAAAAGTATGCATGTAATTTAATATTTCTTGTATTTTGTTAGTTTTTCTAAATTGCTTTTGTTGAAGAACTTATTCAATTAAGCAAATTTTACAGACTGATACTGCATCTGTGCTCCATGAAGCTATCGATTATATCAGGCTTCTGCATGATCAAGTGAATGTAAGTTTTTTATTTATACTTTATGACATTAGTAATATAAAAAATAATTAAGTTAGTTAACTATTTTCTTCTGAATCATGTTATTTAATTAATATTCTTGGTGTGTCTCAGATTTTAAGTGCACCTTACATGAAGAATGGAGCCACAAAGCAACTTCAAGAGGTACGATATTCTCCCTTCTTAAAATGCACATTTTTAATTCAAAACACGTATTTTTATTAAAATATTTGCTAAAAAGTATTGAAAATAACTTATTGAACATTAAATAATACTGATTATTAATATATAATATTTTAAAAATCAAGTTACAACTTATTTTTATTCAACTTATTTCAAAACCAATTAACAAGTCCTACTAATACCGAAAAAATACTCCATAAATTTTGAATTCTTCATTATAATTTGAAATTACATTAATTTTTCATCCCTATTTTATAATAATATTTTATATCATACACACACACATATATATATATATATATATATATATATATATATATATATTTATAGGATCGCGTTTAGAGGAATATCATAAAAAAATGAAAAATTAAAGAACATTTTGGTAACCATTTATCTAGATGGTATGCACAAGTAACTTGTAAGCAACTAGTCCAGTATGCACATGTGCATAACAGCACACGTGAATAAAAACCAAAAAACATCTCAGTTACTTGTATGTACATGTGATACTGTCTAGATGAACGGTTAATAAGATGTTCCTCAGATTTTCATTTTTTGGGGTTTTCCCCTAAACCTTCATCTATATTCATATTCATTTATTTTTAAAAATTTTGCATTGTGAAGTTCTTTGATTATCTTTGGAGTTATATTTGTTGGATTCCTACATCAATTAGATTTGAACAATTTCTTCTCCATTTATGTATGAACCTATCTTCTCTCTTCTTAAGCCCTTTAGAGAGCAATTTAATGGGGTTACACATATTCGATATCGCATTATATATATTAGAGCTAAGATCTATTGTTCTAGGGCAATATATATTTGTCTAGCCTCCGTTGGAGGGAAGTTTTGGAGCCCCATGCTAGAGTTGGACTATCCCAGACTTTCATTTCTTTCCTCAACAACTATTTTGGAGAGTAATCTAACAGGATTCTATATATTCTCATAATAATCACACGTCTATTTCTATCATAGATTCATGATTATGAAGTGAAAGACGCCAAGGGACGACCTAAACAAGATTTAAGGAGCTTAGGACTTTGCCTGATGCCTGTATCAAGTACGTTCTCCATCGCAACCGAGATGATGAGCAATTTTTGGACACCAAATTTTGAAGGCTCGTTCAGGTAGAGATGACAAGGGAAAAATACCCGACTCATATGAAGTGAATATTTTAAGCTTTTTCAATATTTTGAGTGAAAAAATGGGTTATTCAAAATAATAAAAAAGCTTAAAAATATTAAAATGGAAATCAATTGCAATAAGAAGTTACATAGAGGATAGAGGAGCTAAAAAGGATAACACCTTTTTCTTGTAATACCACTAAAACAGTTTTGAAGTTCATATACAACAATGTTGCTATAGACACTTGTATTTTATGTATTAAATGTTGTATATCAATACATTTATTATGTTCATATGCTGTAAAAACTTGTATTTTATGTATTAAAATCATTAGCCCCAAATTCCATGTCACTTCTTTTTCATCAATCAAATTCTGTCACGTTATTAGTTATAGAACAGAAAATAAAGATATAAGTTATATAAATTAATATTGAATAAAGTAAATAATTGTTGATTGGTGAAACATAAAAGAGATTAAATTTGATGATAAATGATTTATATTCGCAAAGAAAAGGAGAAAGGGAAAAAAGCTACAAAGTGACCCTTCAAGGAAGGATGACCAATGGTCCATTGATGTAGGACAAGTAAATGATTCGATTTTCATTTGAAGAAAAAAAATGATATTTTAAGTTATATTAAAACATTTTTATATTTTTAATATTATTTATGATTATATTTGTACAAAATCAGTATGTTCTAATCTTTTGGGAGCCTCTCTTACACCTAAAACTTTTGATTAAACTATAAAATAAGATAATAGAACACATATAATAAGCATAAAAGGGGATAAATCTAAACAATGACAATCTAAACCTAAACACTTTCGATTAACTATAACAAGTTGAATCTAGACCTAAACATTTAACAATATGAATTTAAACAATTAACAATCTGATCATCCGAACTTAAACAATTAGAACCTAATTCACACAAACACTACAACAAAATTGACTTTATAAGACGCCTCGGATGTCTAAGCGTCATATAGAATTAGTTTATGGAACTTAAGTTTTTTATATGACCAAACTATAAAACGTCCTATTTAAAAGTGTTACAATAGGTATGTAAAATGTTTCTGAGTGTTTTAATAAGTTTTTTTAGAACACTTTAAAAACATAGTGTCGTATTGACTATTTTATAGAAAATTTTGAGAAATGCCCTATAAACACATCTTTTTATAGGATCGTTGTGTTTATAAGACACTTTTTCAAGTAATGTCATGTAATAGCTACATGACACTTTATTTTAAAATCGTCCTAAATTAAAAACTTCTTAAAACGTCCTATAAAGCTATTGTACTTTTTTAGATAGGATGTTTTTTTAGGGGTTCTATAAATCCAATTTTAATTATAGTGAAAAAAACAATGGTCTTTAAATAAATCACAGGCAATGCATAATTCAATGGTAATTAATTAACCAGAGAAACTTGAATAGAGTAAAATAAAAAAAATTCAAATATTGTCTTTTGATAGAAATTAGAGATACACTAAAATGTGCTATTAATAAGGCTTTACACCGAAAGTCCCAAATACATGTAAATTGAGCCCTAAAAGTTTAAGGGTTCTCTTCAAAATCACACAATTAAGCCCTAAAAGGGTTTGTAATCATCAACAATCAAATTATATTTCATACGTTTTGTTTAGTTTGTGTACATTATGTATTAGCATTTGTAGATATCATTTTCATTTATTTCTTCACACATATTCATATTATATTGTAAAATATTTAATAGAAACTTTTAAGGAACTTTAAGAATTAGGTACTGATTATTATTGATAATTTCTTGTTTGAATTTTATAAAATCAATTAACGAAAACTTTTAAATAAAAAATAACCGTTGAGTTCTTCTAATACAACAAAATACCTTATACCTTATAAAATTTAGGTTTTCCTTTTAAAAAAAAGGTTATATTAGTTTTATATTATCAATTTACAAATTAACATTTTATATCTTAATGCATTGAATAAGCTGTTTTTACATTTCCATGGTGAGTAAAGAAAGAAAAAAGATTTAACATAAATTAAATAATACTTTAAGGAAAAAAAAAAAGCATTGAAAGGCATCATTGCTGATGATGATAAAGAGAACATGACTCCTCATCAATTTATATGAAGGTCCCTCTGATTTACTTAAAATTTGGATATGGTTCAAGTTCTTACCAAAAAATCACAAGATGTAAAATAAACAAGTAAAGAGAAAAGAAAGTTGTAATTCTCATTAATCATGACCCTTGTAAATAGCGAGGATTACATAGAGATCACGATAAACACAGAAAGAAAATTTAAACTCCATAAATAACTCTAATGGTTTATATTTATCTCTATATATCGTCGTATTCTTTAGATGATGACACATTTATCCTTCAACACCTCCCTACGCCAAAATAAAAACTCAGTGGGAGAAATAAAAATAGGACGAAGGAAAGAGTATACCAGTTTCTTTGCAATGTAGACTCTTCCTTTATTCTAATATATTCTATGATTTGTACATTAATCATGAGAGTTAAGAAAACAAGATGATATATACATTGTTGTCTCACTAAAACCTTACACAAAGGAACAAAGCCCAATTGGAAAAATAAAAACTTGGGTGGAGTAAAGAGCACAAAATATCAATATTACAAATATCATAGACTCTCCTTTTGTCTACTACTCCCCCTGATTCATACAATAATCACGGGAGTTTGGAAAATCTCTGCATTCCAATATGTTCTACATGTTTCTCAAATATGGTTTTAGGTAATGATTTGGTAAACAAACATGTCACGTTCTCCTTGCATTCTGCTAGATCCACTTGAATCTTAAAGATAGTTTGTTATTGTTGATTGTATAAAAAGTTAAAAGAAATATGTTTTGTTTTATCACCCTTGATGTATCTTACTTTCATTTCTTCGATACATAATGCTTATTTCCATATATGCATGTAGTATAGGGGTTAAACTCAAACCACTAGCTCCTCTAATATGTGTAATGATGGTCATTAACCATATACACTCTTGAAAAGTCTCATGTAGAGTAATATTCTTGGAATAGTTCGAGGAGGTAGCTACAAGGGTTTGCTTAGTTTACTTTCCAAGCAATTAGTGTGTTTCCTATGGTAATTCCTTATCCAGTTTGGGAATGACCTTTGTAAGGGTCAGGCAGATAACTAATATCAACAAAGACATACGAAGATATTGTTTGGTATTTTGTACAAGGGATGATACTGTGTATTTGTAGGTATTGAAATTCCATTATCATTTCCATTTTTCTTTCTTTAGAATAAGACTGAGTTAATGGTTCCTTTTAGGTATCTAAAGATATTCTTGATATCGTTCCAATGACATTGCGTTGGCGCTGAGCTAAATCTAGTTAATAAGTTCATTGAGAATACAATATATAGTTGAGTGCATTGTGTTAAGTACAATAGTGCACCTATTGTACTTAGATCAGGATTTCCAGCTCCCAATACCTTTTTGTCATCATCCTTGGACAAAATGGATCTTTCCTTATATCCAACACCTCAACTGATCATGAAAGTGCTAGTTAGATGCGCTTTGTCCATATTAAATTGTCTGATCATTTTCTGGACATATACGGATTGACGGATCAATATTCCACAAGCTCGGTGTCTTAGCTCAAGTAACTAGTAAGCAAAACCATGTTTTCCCAAGATCTTTTATCTCAACTTTAAATTTCATGTAGCTTATGGTTTTCTATTTTATCAAGACTATTTATTATGTTTATATCGTCGACATATTAACACTACAAAACAACATACTTTCACCGGCAAAACAATCGGTCAATGAAAGTCGGATCCGCAAGAAATCCGTCGGTGAAAGTCTGTCGCAAAAAATTTCGTAGGAGGTTGACTTTCCGACGGATCTCTGACGGATATTAGCGATGGATTTCCGACGGCCACATTTAGCATGGATCACCGTGGTTCACCGACAGATCACCAACGGTTACCAATTACCGACGGATCACCGACGACAACCATCACTGACGAAACCTATCACTGACAGATTACCCAAGGCCACCAATTATTATTTTAAGTTACTGATGGGAAATCCGTCACTAACAGGTCAGTAAAATTTTCTTTTTTTAAAAAAAATTAAATTTTTATTTGCTTTCCTGTACATTGTATCATATATATATAATGCATATTAAATCACAAAATTACTTTTCCAAAAGTTCGATAAGCCATTTAAACAACACACAGGTTACATGACTGGATTATTAAAGATAAAAAAGAACTTAAAAATACATGACAATATGATCCTATTTAATTGGAATTCCCTCTAAATTTTCAACAGCTTATCTGCCTCCCCGGGATCCTGAACGGATGGAAAAACATTTATAATAACTTATCACAACATACTCATCGTGCACCTATGAAGCTTAAAGGTTAAGACTAGGAACCAAGACTCTAATTATGTGCCCCTTAAACTTCGTTAGAACTTCGTTAAGATAAGGCCATGGTTGATGTTGCACGCGTCGTTAAACGCACAACAAGGTTTAAATTTATAAACCTAACTTATATCAATAAAAATGGTAAGTAAGTTATCGTTCTTCTCAGGGAGTCAGTGGTTAGGCTAAAGATTTGTATTTAAACAAATGCACGTGTGTCACTTAGATACGCTACTCAATTAAATCGAATTAATCTCAAAGCAACCTAACTAAAAACCAAAATCTAATTATTACAAATAACATTATTTCAAAAGATTTGGAATGAGAGTTGTATTAAACTATTAAATGAATAAAAAAAACTTTATAAGTAAGCATCAACTAACGAATATGAAATTTGCATTTAGAGCTAACGACATTTGTCACATATCGTTCTCAAAGAAAAATTCATATTTTTACAATGTAAACCGTAAAATAAAAATTGAATCGAAATAACATGAATACGAAATTAACATTCAAAGCCAATGATTGATGAAACTAGCAATGACAAAACATAAACAACGAACTTTGAAAACGAAAACTTTATTTAAAACTAAAGCACTAACATATCAATAACCAATGCTTGAATAAAAAGTCACAAACTTTATCCAAGAAGTCAAATGCAATGTTTTCAATAACCAATACTATCAAGAATAAACAACTAAAACCTTTCCTAAAACCGAACTAAAATTAACAAATATGGTTTGCTAAAAAAAGAACAATACTTGAAAGAAACCTCAAACCTTTTTTGCATCTCCAATGAAATCATCAAACTTGGATCTCCAATTATCATCAACGGGGCTCAACCATCTTCAATCTTCAATCATCGTTCTCCATCCAATCATATACATTGAAACTAAAAAAAATCAACAAGAAAAAGAAACAGCAGCTAAGGCTATGCCCCTCGTTGCTTGCTCTCCAATCCCCCCTTTTTTCATTTTTTTTTGTAAGACAAAATCTACCCTAAGGCCGAGTTGGGCTCATAAGACTGACATGTGAATTGGGCCTGGCCTGGTATTTCAATAAATAAATAATAATGACGCTGCAGACGAGGTTCGAACTCACGACCACCAATTTATTGCACACGCCTTGCCACTACACCACTGTTATGTTTTTGGTCATTAAAGCACCTTTAAGTCTTTTGTTCCTTTTCTGTCCAGCTTTGTACTCCCAACTTCAGCATCAATTTCGACCCAGATTTACTCCAAATTTCCAAAAACTCAAAACATGAACATTGTAGATCTGTGTATTGTCTTTCTAGAAAATCTTAAATCACCTTAAACGGAGCTCGACGAGTGAGATATGGTCAAAACGCCACAGTCGCGTAAATCTGTCAAAAGTCGTTTTTTTGTTATATTTCGCTCCAAAGTGTTCCGAACCTATCAAAATGATAAACACGTCAATATAGTTCGTATTTTACCATTTTAAGGCATTAATGAGGGGGTGATTGACAAGAAAATTAACTAGAATTAAATGACCGATTAGCTGAGTACTATCTGATTGTATACTCCTCCATGTATCACCAAAACACTTTTGATACCCATCTATCACCTGATCAACATTTACTTTTATATCAGTTCAAGAAAAAAAGTAATATTATGGTCTCGTTTACCAAATGCTACATGTAAAGACAATAGTATCTTTAATACTACACTCCTTAACATGTAAAGCTTTAAAGCTCTGATCTTGATACCTTTCTTGAAATGTAACTTATCAATTGTATGTTTTCTTCATTACTCGTTACAATATTTATTAATACAGTCTACAGAAAGCATCAATAAAGACTTCCATATGTATGTTCCACCTTCTGGGAATGTTGTTCCTATTATCAATTTCAATTTACCACATAAGATCAAGATCCACAAGGCATATGTATATTGATGTAAGATTTGATTACAATGGAAGCTCTCTCTCTCTCTCTCTAAAACTCTCAACTTTCTCTCTCTATAACACAATCTCTCTCAATTATATGTCACTCAATATGACTTGCTACTCAGATTACAAAAGACATACTCCTATTTATTCAAGTTAATACCTTTGACCTTTTACAACCACTTTACAAGAATTACACTTTAGACCATTTAAATCTTGAATATAACATTTTAGTCCTAACAATCTCCCCCTATGGATTCAAGATTTAAAAAAATTTGACAACAGTCTTCAGCTCTTTCTTCTTTCAGATCTCTAACACTTTTTAGCTCTTTTGCTCTTGAATAATCTTCCTCTTTGCATTAAAGAATGAATAATCTTTGATATAGCTCTGAAGAATCTTCAACCAAACTTTATCTTCACATTGAAATTGATACTTTGACATTCTTTAAAACTTTCACTTTGACTTCTTTGATCTTTGTCTTTCTCTTTAGAAACAAATACTCACCAAGTCTTGAACCATAAACTTCAGATATTTGCAACTTTCAAATCTTTGCAGCTTTGATCATTGTAACTTTGAACTCAAACTCTTTAAGAGAATTCTTTGAACTTTGGCAATTATCTTGTAAAGTCTTCTTTGAATATGAGCAATCTTTGAGATTGGATCTCTCTCGAATTATCTTCTTGAAATATATCTCCATCTTTTTGTATATTCTTAGAAATTGAAACATTCAAATTGATAGTCCAAGATCTCTAAATCTTTAGAGAGAGAAAGTAGAGAGAGAAAGAAGTTACGCTCAATATAATCAGATGTATTAAAATGTGAGTGCCAAAGTTACAAAACAAAGGCTCTAAGGGGACTTAAATACCCCTAGCCTTTACAATACAGATATGAACATTAAGCACATTATAGGCTAGAAAATAAATACAATGATTACTACAAAATTAGACTTAACAATCTCCCCCTTAGTAATCATTGGCGTCGTGGTCTTCAAAAACAGTCTTCAAGAACAGCATAGACCAACCAGGCGACTTTGGAGAATCACTGACGCTCTTCTCTTTGACGAAGTCGATTCAAACCAACTAAAACTTCCAGTCGTCTTAGAGTTGAGCGAAGATTCAATCTCTCTTGAATTGAATCTAAAGTCTTTTGGAGAAGTCGAATCTCTTCATTATCAACATGAAATGCATTAGCTCTTGTTTCCAAAAATCTTCTTTTAGCCTCCTTCAGACGTTGCTCCAACTGAAGCTTGATCACCTTTAAGGTTCCATCATAGAAGTGAGCAATTTCTTCAAACTTGAGAAAGCATTTTTCATTAGAGTCATTCTTGTACACAACTCCATATGGATCTTCAAGTATGGTGAGAAGAGGTTAAGACTCTAAGTTAGGCAAGCTTCTGTTGGGCCTTAGAAGATTTACAACTGGTTGGAAGCTTTCAACAGCCATCTGGAAATCAAAAACCCTGAAGAATCGGATTTGTCGTCGAATGAATCTTTTGATGACGAAAAAAGCTTGTGAAACATCCTGTGATCTATGATAGAGATTCCTGAAATGGTCATATAAGAACTCCATGTCATCTATAGAAAGGTCAGCGAAATCTGCCTCTGAAAAGATATACCGCCTGCAGTCTCTTCTTTCAACTTCAATGTCAGGATACCAGATATTCACAAACTTATTGATTGTGACACTGATGACTCGAACAATCAAATGAGGAGAAGACACGGTATTGTTCCTTTTGCGCTGGCACTTAATAAACATTAAGTATTCATATTGATAGGCATCTGACTCTTTCTCTACTCCAAGGATTGCATAGATGTTAATTGGCCTTCTTCTAGAGACAAAGATGTTTCTCTGAGTGTCTTCTACAAAGGCTGATCTTTGCCTTGATGCCAAATATCTACGTTGCAAATTTATTTGTCTTTGATGTCTAGATAAAGCTTGTCCTTCTTCTAGAATAGATGGTGGAATCACAGGATCAGAAGGTGGAACATCAGCTTCTGCTCTTTACGACTGACCAACTTCAAATGATCTTGAAGGAATAGTGGTAGTCGGAGCTGAACTAGCAATAGGAGTAGATGTAGCTTTAGCAGTTTCAGGAACCTCATCATGAGCAGGAAGATCACTGTATAACAAATCTGCTTCTTCTTCATCTTTCGCATCCATGAACACTAAGCCATCTTCTGTATCTGAAATGATAACGATGTCATTACAGTCTTCTTCTTTGACTAGACATATCTTTTCAAACCTGACATCTTCATCATCATCAGAATTAATCTCTATGAAATTAGCAAAGAATGTCCTCATGTCATTTGCAGCTTCAGATTCTTCAACTTCATAAACATTTGCAGAAACATCTGGATCCATATAAACAACAATTTGCATATTATTGTTAATATTACTCTCAGAAATATTCAGTTCATTATGCAAGGAAGACAGATCAACATTTTCAATCATAACATTCACTAAATCCTGAATGTTGCAGTCTTGAACATTTTCACCACTCTTTCCTTTATCACCAGCCACTTCTTCTTGAATATCTTCTCTAGCTTCAGAAGATCCTTCAACTCTCGGTCTCTTTGTCATCTCCCCCTCATGGCCTTGATGATCAGGATCATCTTGGTCATGTCGGCGCTTAAGAGACGGCCTGGCCTCAGTTCTGCAACTTTGTTCATGAAGATCAAGCCTGGAAGATAAATCAGAGAAGGCTTGAGACATAAAAGATTTGAGATCAGAAAAACTTGTTCGAACTTCTGATCTGAATGCATGAAACTCAACAGATAAAGCAGTAATCCGATCAGATTCAGAAAAAGGAACTGGAGGCGGCGTAGGTTGAAAGTTCCGTAGCAAAGAAAGAAGATCTTGATCCTGATGTTGTGGCGGTGACATAGACAGTAGACGCGCATATAGTAGATCAGTCAACTCAGAAATAGGAAGTTCATGAAGAGAAGACCTTGAAGATATACCAGAAGGAGCAGACATAGAAATTCCCGCAGACATAGAAACCACCGAAGGAAACGGAATAGAAACAATCGGAGAAGTAGTTGAAGTCACAGCAGAAGAAGGTTCACGAAGAACTACCCCAGTTGGTCGTCTAAAAGGAATCTCTGGAGGAATCACTGAAGTATCAATTTCAGGCATCTTACCTTTGAAGAAAGTCTTCAACTTCAGAATTTGAGCTTCCTTTTCTGCATCCATTCTCTCTGATAACTGACGAATGACATCGTTCAAAGTAGAGAATTTGTCGGTAGAAACCCGAGCTTGATCAGAAGTAAGCTCTACAGCTGAAACTGTTGTAGACTGAATGACTGCAAGAGAAGTTGCTGGAGCTTGACTTTGTACCGAGACTGAGCCTTGATCAAATGTTGTATCTAATTCATCTACTCTAAGACAAGCAACATAAGGATTAACAGGAATAGAATCATCTTCAGAAACAACTTCTGTTGAAACAACCACTTCCGGTGTTCTGATCTTTCTTTCATAAATCCAAAGACTCGGTTGATCAGCATCATCAGCATCATCATTATCACTATCAGAATCATCAGTTGCATCTTCATCATCATTTTTCACATCTTTATCACTACAAATATCAGCATCAGCAGCAGTATCACTAACTTCAGGACCAATATCAGCTAGAACAGCACCAATTTGTTGAGATGCAACGACGGTCTCATCTTCTTGTGCTACAAAATTCTCAACCTCTTTTTCAGCAACTGTTTCAATCTCTTGTTCAGCAGTTGCTTCAACTTCAACTTCAACTTCTTGAGTAGCAACAGCTTTAGTGTCATGAGAAGGCTCATCTTGTACAACTTCCATAAACTCATTCTCCATGCAATATTCTATGACATTCTCATCAGTAACATCAGCGTAGTTGGCGATAAGAGCATATGGAATAGTCATAGAATAGTTGAAAGACCTCTTCTGCTTCTGAATATAAGTCATCTCGGTGTCTGAAACCTGAGGCCAAGATAATCTGCGAGGAATGGCTGAATTGCTTCTCAGCATACTTCGAACAATAAGCTTCAGAAATCTAATGAACGGAATGAACTTCCGTTTCTTGTTGGTGAACTTGTCATGTACCACCTCCGAGAGTTCGGTCCAAAAAATAAAAGTGTAGTCGACATGCAGGTCATAGACGACTGCATGGAACAATCGGAGATACAGTAAACTTGCACTGTCTGTGCCAGAATGCTTCGATGTCAGGCACCTGATGATAACTGAGAACAGTGCATACCATACTGGAGGTAGATTAGACTTGTCAAAGTCTGTAACTTTGTTCAAAGTACCAACATATCCAAGATTCCTTATCCCTTCAAATACTTCCTCTTCAGATGGAAAGCTGTCATATGTAGTTCGGCCAGGTCTGCAATTAGGCTCAGGAAGCTCCAGTATAAGTCTGAGACGCTTGTATGAAAGATAAGAATCATACTGATCTATTTGAAGCTCAAAGCGGTGTGGACGAGCCAGTTCATTCTTTGTAATTGTATGCCATGCCTGCTGTAGATAAACTTCAGGAACATCTGCGCAGTAAGAAAGAGCAGGGGCAAGTGGATGACCTCTGAGAATTGCTCGTATCACCGGATGTATCTTGATTCTGTCAAAGTCCACGTGATAGTTGTTCGGTTTGTATGGCATATACATGATTGTTGGAAACACATCATTTGGTGTACGACGAGAAGCAGAAAGATCGGCCCCAACAGAAGTGTGAGACGGCATGGGAGTCTCATGGGAAGCTCGATCAGACGGATAATCGAGAATGACATTCTCGTCTTGAATCATTGGATCTGTATTGGATTTAGAAGACATAGCAACCTGGAACACAAAATGAAAAAGAATAAGACAAAATAAGAGAAAGAAAATTTCTAAGAATGGTTTGCGTGTCAAGAAGGATACGCAAAGTACACTTTGCGTATCCAACGGGATACGCAAAAGAGACATTGTGTGTCCTCTGTGATGCGCAAAACACAAGCAACAAGGAGTTTGCGTATCATGTGTGATGCGCATAGTTCACTTTGCGTGTCCAACGGGAAACGCAAACTAAGCTTTATGTGTCCTGTTGGTCACACAAAGTACAATTTGCGTGTCAACATGATAACAAACACGAAACACAAACAAAGAGAGTTTGCGTGTCAATGAGGATACGCAAGGTAGACTCTGGGTGTCCTTGTTGATACGTAAACTACACTTGAAAGAACAAAGAAAACAAAAACAATAAGTTTGCGGAACAAGTTAGAAGCGCAAAGTAAACATTGCGTTTCTAGATAGACGCGCAAAGTTCACTTTGCGTTTCTAGTTAGACACGCAAAGTTCACTTTACGTTTCTAGATAGACGAGCAAAGTTCACTTTGCGGGTCTATCATACTTGTACAGAAACCTAGTTTTCGCGAGAAACAAACCGAAAACCACAAAAACCAAAATTAAAGCAAGAAAACAAGAAATAAGAGATAAAAGAGGCATACCCGATGATCGATTATCAGTTCTAAGCAAAACCCAATACTTGATTTAAGTAAAAATTCATGAAATCACAATCTGAGATTTTGGAAGATGAACAGTTCGAGAAAAGCAAACATCAGGTTCATGAACACTTGAATCAACAATAAGCATAATGAAACATTACTTAAGATCGATAAACGAATGCGAAGTAATCGAAAACACATACCTTGATTGAGAGTTCGAACACAGAGAAATGGCATTTCCATCCTCTTGTTTTTCATTCTTTTCACATTTTCTTCTTCCAAAATTTGTTTCTCAGTTGTCCAAAAGAATTTAAACTGAGGAGCATATCTTGCAAGAGTAAACTGATCATATTCGTATAAAGTAGGAACTTCATTTTTAGCATGATTTAAAAAATGCGGGTTTTCAAAACCATGTCCCCACTTTTCTTTTATGGCTTCTTCACTCCTTGGTTTATTCATGTAAATGGTTTGCTCAGGCTGTTCTCTTTTATACAATTTCCTTTCTAAAACAATTATTTTGTCAGAAAAAATTTTATTTGAAGAAGTCAGTTCAGACAACGAATCACGATAAGTCTGATTTCAGTTTTCTAACTCGACCAACTGCTTATTAAATTTCTCTTTTGTGTCAATTAAAATTGACTTTTCATCTTTTAAAGAAATTTGCAGTTTTTCGATTAAATCAGACTTTTCTTGATTTTTAAACTTTTCAGAAACGAACTTTGAGCGCAATTCATGCAAAACAATGATAAAAAAATTCATTTGAGATAAAAAGAAATTATAGTTAAACTCTGATATTACCTCAGAACCATCAGATGAGATATCCTCTTCCTCATCATCAGATTTGTCATCACCTATAAAGCACATAGCCGCAGTTTCCTCATTTTCAGCCTCGTTGTCCGAATGATCCAACCAGTATTCTTCTTTGGCCAACAGGATGGTTCCACTTTCCTTCTTTTCAGCTAGATCCAACTTCTTTCGGTAAAAAGCAGCATCATTTACCACTTTGACTCTGCAATCCTTAACCATATGTCCAGGCTTCCCACAGTTAAAACAATTCATCACCTTTTTGTCATCTTTCTTTTGGTCAACTACCTTAGCCGGTTCATACTTTGGAGTGTATGTCTTTGAAGGAGCACCATGTTCTATCTTCTTAGAACCAGAAGTAAACCGCAGGTTGTTCGACCCCAGATCTGTGCTTGAACTGTTTCTTGTAATGCTGAGTCAAAAGAATCATGGCCTTTTCGAGCGCTTCGCCATCATCATCTGTAGATCCATCATAAGCAGATTCGGTCAAAGCTTGCTCAGCCAGTTGACTAGCTATAAGAGCAATGGGATCTACTGACAGAGGCTTGTTCTTCTTATCCATTTTCGCCTTCTTCTCCATTACCATAGATTCATCTGTCATCAAGAATTCGTATAACTCCTGAATTGGCATGGTTGAGATTCTGACATCGTTTCTCATTCTGTGGCATGACTTGTTCCACTCAGGTTGTAAAGCGTTCAGAAACTTCAAGTTAGCCTCCAACTCAGTCTTGGTAACTTTAATCTTGTAGAGATCATTGATAACAGCCCAAAATCGATCAAAAACATTTTTTAAACATTCCCCATCCTTGGCCTTGAACTTTTCAAAATTGTTCATGTACCTGGTCTGTCGTAACTGTGTAGACATTGCAGTACCAAGCATCATATTCTCAAGTTGTGTCCACATCAGCATTGGGTTATGTTTGAAGCAATCGATTTTGTTATAGATGAAGTTGGGAAGAGCAAGGATCAGATTTGACTTAGCCTGACTGTCTGCTTGATATCTTAAGAGCTCTTCAGCTTCATAATCTCTTAAAGCCTTTTCAACTGTTGTAGCTGGAGTAGTAGCAGTAGCTGGGATCACTTTCATTGGCCTCTCCATAGGACCCTCATTCAGAAATTTCATCATGTTTTCCCCATTCGGTTGCCTTTCAATAAAGTTGATAAACCGATCTTGCCACTGTTCGAATTCGTTCTCATTGATGAGAACTGGTGGACGAGTATCAGACCCCAAAGACATCATGAGGTCATTTTTGTATATTTGTGCTTGCAAAGACATCTTGAAAAAAAAATCAGAAAATTTAGAAATTTTTCTAAGTATGGGAGACGTGCAAACTAGAGGTTTGCGTTTCAAGAGAGAACCGCGAACTGAACTTTGCGTTTGCTTAGAGAAACGCAAGATGAAGCTTTGCGTGAGTAGACTTTGCGGGTGAGGTGAGAAGAGCAAAGTCAGCTTTGCGTTTGGCGAGAGAAGCGCAAAGAAGACTTTGCGTTTACTGATTGATACGCAAACTGAGGTTTGCGTATGAAGCTAGAACCGCAAACTTGAAATCCTTTCTTTCTTGATAGGCAAGAGAATCTTTGCGTTTCAAACTAGATCCGAAAACCTGAAAATTCACTAACATCCAAATTAGACCACAATGAACCTTATGCAAAGTATAAGAATGAAACGCAAAGAAGCATGAATGAAGCGCAAACTACTATGAATGAGACGCAAACTTAAAAAAAACACACAATTTACGTAGGATCAACTACAACTTTGAAATTTAACCAAGAAAATCACATAATGATTTTCGAAAACACAATTCTAACAACTTTTAATAACCAAAATTGATTAAAATCAACAAATTCACAAATTTGACAAAGAACAGAACGTGAACCGAATTTTTCCAGAAAATACAAGATCTGCAAATAGATGATCCAAACAAGATTTTTATGCGAAACACAAAGAAGAAAATATGATCGATTAGCAATAACGAATCAATTAAGTCCAATATCAAATCAAATTGACCAATATCCTGTCCAAATTTGATGAAGAAGCAAGAAAACGAGATTTTCTTGAAAAATCAAGAAAATCGATCGAGTTTTCTGCTTCAATTCACAAATCCAGATTCTAAATCACAAATCTCTCAATCCTCTCAAGATTCAGAAAGCTCTGATAACAACTGAGAGTCCAAGATCTCTAAATCTTTAGAGAGAGAAAGTAGAGAGAGAAAGAAGTTACGCTCAATGTAATCAGATGTATTAAAATGTGAGTGCGAAAGTTACAAAACAAAGGCTCTTAGGGGACTTAAATACCCCTAGCCTTTACAATACAGATATGAACATTAAGCACAGTATAGGCTAGAAAATAAATACAATGATTACTACAAAATTAGACTTAACACAAATCATCTCCACCTTTCTTCTGTATTCTATTTCTCCCCCTTTTTGATGATTGTGAGCATCATGATCATCAAAACCCTTTTAAATTACAACACAGTCATTGAATACCAGAAATAATCTCCTCCTTTTGATATGATTAACCGTCAAATCCAAAAGATGTATCCGAATCTTTTCAAATTCAGATAAAATAAATGTTGTAACCTTGAATCAACAGATGAAATAGTTAAAAATGCATGTAAGTAGCAAAGAGCCACTTAGTACAACGAATGTACTTTGGAAAGGAGTATTTTGATGTTCACTCCCCCAGGGCTTCCATTCAATCATTAAGAATACACAGGAATCTCTATGAATGTTATGACAAAAAAATATATTCTCTGTGTGTATGTGCATTGTGTATGAATTTATTGAAGCAACTTATTCTTGACCAGGCTCAAATTGTGTAAAGTGTTGAGACAACAACAAGTTTTCCATAGACTCAATGTGCATGATTGAAGTGCGAAGGTGGGGAAAACTTTCTTTATTTTTTTAATATCCAAACCTTTCGAACAAAGATTAGATATTATATGTGTTGCGTCCCCAAGAAAAAGTTGAAACATTTCTTTCTTAAGAAAGAAACGAGTAGCTGGTGGGATTAAAAGCAGGAGTTGGTATATGCTCACTGCCTGTTTCAATGATGTTCATGAAAGAATTATGAAACAATAGTAATATGGTTGACCGACTCAGAAATGGTTGGTGCAGAGTTTTCATATTATTTTAACTTTGATCTCACACCTTCTTTCTGTTTTTTAATATGTTCACTTCTAACCAAACTCTCATTCTCATTTTTCCGCTCAGCACAATGAGGTTGTTCAACCGGATGAACTTCCTCCCACACTCTTTGATATAGACCCTTCACCCCTCAATCACTCAAGGACAACTTCTTGGGTAGGAAATACTGATTAACGTGAATCCATATAAGTTCTTTAAGCTCGCACATTGTCCCCATGAAAATATATCCTAAAAACATGGCGTTGTTCAACTGTTTAGCTTGAACAAATAAATCTCAGCAATTGAATCACATTTTCATTTGAATGAATGCTTCACAAAAATATCATCATTATTTGAGCATTTGAACTTTGAAAATTTCTCAAAACAAGGAGATTGAATGAATGAAATGAAGACAATAGACTTGTTTGAAAATCTGACGATGTTTCACAAATCAAATATCAAGAGATAGAAACATGAGAGGCTAGGGTATCAAAGAATTTGATAGTTTTTATATGAACGAATATAAACAATCTTGAAATGAAAGCACAATTTGAAAGAAAGTATATGCTCAAAAACTTAGAATACAAACAGGAGTATTACCATCGAAATATGTTTCATTTTGAGACATGATAATAACAAAGTCAATAAGAGACTGAATCGATGTGTAGGAATACTTGAAAGTATAGAAAAGATAATACGCAAGTATTAACTTTAGAAGCACATGGTCAAAAAATATCATCAACAACCAAATATGAAAATTTTAAAATCACACTTCTACATTCATAAAATCTTGTTGAGAATAGAAAAGTGGTTTGAACATTTAAGAAAACATTTTTCATGTTTGAAAGTTGTCCTTCTTTTAAACAATTTGAGATTAAGAATCAGAAAATACTAACACTCAACATATAATTCTTAACTACCCCTTGAATTATTCTCCCAAACAAATTGTCAGTTAAAAAAATATCAACTCCCCCTCAAGATAAGGATTACCTGCAAAACACAATATGATTTTGGCAATCATCTAGGATGATTCCTCATTTGTTTGAAAATATCATAATGAAATCAAAATGTGATCTCCCCCTCAGAATAATCATAGACAAAACAAATAAGCATTATGAACTCCCCCTAGATGCATGCAAAGGAAATAGACTTAGATAAACATAGTAAGCATACCCAACTTGCTGATAAGGAATTTGAATATCTTTTCATCAAGCGGTTTGGTGAAAAGATCCACAAGTTGATAGTCCGTCTATATGAAGTGCATTTCGATCGATCCTTTGTCAACAAGGTCCTTGTAAAATGATATCTGACATCAATGTGTTTTGTCTTTGAATGCTGAGCCGGATTAGCAGTTATAGCAATCGCGCTCTTCAAATCACAATAAATCAGGACTTTGTTGAAGGTGTAGCTATAGTCTTTCAGTTGTGTCATCATCCACAAAACTTGTGAACAACAGTTGGCCACAACAATGTATTCTTCTTTTGCCGTCGATGTTGAGACACAGTTCTGTTGTTTGACGTCCAGCTAACCAACTTGTCACCTAGAAATTGACATGATCCGGAAGTGCTCTTTCGGTACAACTTACAACCAGCGTGATCTGCGTCTGTAAATGCTGTTAGATCAAAACCAGAATCCTTTGGATACCAAAGGTCCAAATCTTGTGTGCCTTTGAGATACCTCAGGATTCTTTTTACGACAGCAAAGTGTGACTCTTTTGGATTGGCTTGGTATCTTGCACAAAAGCACGTATTAAACATTATGTTGGGTCTACTGGCTGTTAAATAAAGTAAAGATACGATAATACATCTGTAGTTTTTTTGGTCAACAGATTTACCAGATAAATCTGCGTCCAAAAGTGTTCAAGTTGCCATTCGAGTTTTCATAGAAGAACTCTCAGTCATGTTAAACTTTTTCAAAATATATTTAATATACTTATATTGATTGATGAATATTCCTTAGGTGATTGTTTTACTTGTAGACCAAGGAAAAAATTTGATTCACCCATCATACACATCTCAAATCTAGTTTCCACAATTTTTGAAAAGTTCTTACAAAATTTAGGATTAATAGATCCGAAAATAATGTCGTCAACGTAAATCTATATCAAGATTAAGTCATCACCTTGTTTCTTCAGAAATAAGGTAGTATCAATCGTACCTTTCTTGAAGCCTGAAGCTAATAGGAAATCAGTCAGAGTATCATACCATGCCCTTGGTGCTTATTTTAAACCATATAGTGCTTTGTCAAGGACATAGACATGATCAGGAAATTTTGGATCAACGAAACCTTCAGGTTGGCCAATGTATACCTCTTCATGAAATATCCTATTTAGAAAAGCAAACTTTACGTCCATCTGATAAATTTTGAAATTCTTATGGGCCGTGTAGGCCAGGAAAATTCTGATGGCTTCGATCCGAGCTACTGAAGCAAAGGTATCGTCATAATCTCCCTTCATGTTGATAGTACCCTTTATATACCAGCCTAGCTTTGTTTTTAACGACTATCCAAGCTTCTTCCTTCTTATTTCTAAAAACCCATTTCGTTCCGATAATCGATTTGTCCTTGGGTTTAGGAATCAGCTGCCAAACTTTACTTCTCTTAAATTGTAAAAGCTCATCTTGCATAACTAGAATCTAATCAGGATCTTGTAAAGATTCTGAGACTTTCTTTGGCTCTATAGCACTGAGAAAATTTACATACAGACATTCATTCGCAGACGTCGATCTTGTTTTAACACCACTATTGACATCACTAATTACATTATGCAGGGGATGATCTCGAGCCCACTTATAAGTACTTGGTAGGGGTTGTACATCAATCTGATTGTTCTTATCATCATAGATATCCACAATTGCAGGAATTTCTGAATTGCTCAGTGTTTGAACTCCTTCTATCGAATGTAACTCTGGCATGATAGATTAAGTACTTGGAACTTCAACCTCAGAGTTTTGTTCTGTAGAAATAGAATTTGGATCACTTTGATCAGAGTCATTTGTACTTGAACTAGTAGTAAGAGTACAAACAGGTTCAGATGGTCCAGAAATATGGACACTTGTTTCCGGGGTCTCTGAATTAGGATTGTTGGATATAGTTGATTTGTCGAAATGTGCACAAATATCCATAAAAGCATCCATAAACAATAAATCTATTTCCGATTACTTGAATGTAAAGTAGGTTCAGAAATCTTAGTTTGTTTTAGTGCAGGTTCCACTCAGGATTGAGTAGAAGCTTGAACACTAGATTCGAGTCCTGAACTGCTTTTTTTAGAAATCCGTACTAGCTTTTAATCAAAGGTCACATTAATGCTTTCCATGACAGTTTTGGTACACTTGTTGTAGATACGTAAAAAATTTGACGGGTGTCGAGCCGACAAATAATAAATGTTCCTATTTACCTCAAATTACAACCTAAATTGCAATAGTGGTAAGCAGGGTCGAATCCACAAGGATTGGCCGTGAACGTGTCAAACTTCTACGCTTTATTTAAAAGGGGGGAGGGGTTGGATTGATAAACAAAACATATAAAATTAAAGCATAAAACAAAGAATTATAAACTAGCAATGAGTTCAAATAATTGACCGAACCGTGTATCATAGACTTGTTCTTAAAAGATTTTTCTCATTTTATTCCAGAAAGGCTATGAGCATCAATACGTACCAACACTCTGTTTGTCCGTAAAATTAAACTAGCATGAGACGCTCAATAAACTAGTTCCTAATCAGCTAGTTAAGTCTACTTACGAACGTAGACTCTACTGCTAATTGCATTAGGCTTAGACAAACGTCATTCCTAGCCAATGAACGGACGCCATCCATTTAGACTAGATTAAGCAAACCCATGACACTAAAATTAATCAGACGACCAATCAATTGAAGTATCGTTTGCTACTAAAATAGAATTGAGAACAATTACGAATTCAAAACTCTATCTAGCAATTCACAATTAGGCTAAATTATTCAAGGGTGCCGACTTAAATAAATAACCCAACAATGATAATCGAATGAATCGAAGTTTGCATAAATGGAAATCAAATGATATGAAAAGGTTCAACAAGTCTCAACACAATCCCAATCAAATATTTACAAACCCATTGCTAAAATGTAAAGATCAACTATGAAATCAAAAATTAAACATAAAACTAAAATTACCTAATGGATTGAATCAACAAAAGATTTCCCTAAAATTGTCTTCTTCTCCTTTTTTTCTTCAATTTTCCGATCGATCCCCCCTTTGAGACGGTTTCCAAACGATTTATCAACTCCCCACAAGAGCCGCTCGAAATAAAGGCCAAAAGCCTACGTTTTTAGGCCGCTCGCGACTTGTGGCGCGGCTAAACCCGCCACAAAAGTCGTCCGGGTCTTGATTATGGATCCAACAGTGCACGGTACGAGTTTGGCCGCGTGAGAGACCGCGTGAAGAAGACGACGGCGCTGCACGTTTTCTTCTCTTCCTCTACTGCAGATTTGGGCTGATATATTCCAAAATATATCTTCTTTTCCTTTTTAAGGGCTGCCAACATGAACAAAATACAAGCCACAAATTAATTGGCCTTTTTTTTCTTTTTCTTTATCTCCAGCTTTCTTCACATGACCTGCACCAACAAACAACATAATTAAGATTTTTTTTTTCTTTTTCTATTGAGGCATCATTTTATTTTTATATTAAATCCAAGTCCTATTGCAAAAATATGCCGAGTCTTATAATTCTTCAAAATATACGACTTGTTTGTACTTAAATCCACCTTTTGGCATCAATCAATTAACAATCAATAATGAAGATTAACGGTAAGCTATTAGCAAATAAAACATGAGTAAATGCAAGGGATTCAATATAAAAATAGGTTCAAATAAGCGTTTATCAATACGGTAAGCTTTTCAAGTCTGTGAATATCCAAGAAAATATCCTTCATCAACTTTCTTGTCAAATTTGCCAATATTGTCACGGTCATTAAGTATGAAACATCTGCATTCAAAAACACGAAAAAAATCTCACATTAGGATTCCTTTTATTAATAATTTCATAAGTTGTTTTGTGCAATCTTTTTGTGATGATAATGCAATTCTGTGTAAAGCAAGCAGTAGCAATCGCTTCAGCCCAGAGATATAATAGCAATCATGAATATGCTAGCATTGTTCTAGCCGCCTCCAACAAAGTTCGATTCTTTCTTTCAACAAATTCGTTTTGTTGAGGAGTTCGTACAACTGAAAAGTTGTGAGATATTCCAACAGACTGCAGAAAGCTCTGTAGAACCTCATTCTTAAATTTTGTACCATTGTTACTCCTTAATTTCTGAACAGGAAGTTGGAAAAGAACTTGAATCTTCTTTATCAATGCAATGATCAACTCTGGTGCATCCGATTTAGCTCATAGAAACTCTAGTCAAGTATATTTAGAGTATTCATCAACCATGAACAAAATGTATTTCTTGCCATTGATTGACTGAATTATCATTGGTCCACAGAGATCCATGTGAATCATCTCTAAAGGTTATTTGCAAGAATATTCCATCTTTGACTTGTGGGAACTCTGCTTTATCTTTCCCATTTCACAAGCTGAGCATAAGGAATCCACAAATCTCATCTCAGGTAGACCGTTCACTAAGCCTTTTCTTGATAACTTGTTGATGTCATTGAAGTTATGGTGAGATGACCTTCTATGCCAAATCTTACTTTCTTCATTTGTAGTTTTTGACACTAAGCATATTGGTCTTGAAGCAGATAGAGTAGGAAAATCGACAACATACAAATCACCAAATCGTTTAGCTTGAAAGATTTCAACTCCATCCTTATCATCTATAGAACAACTTTGGATAGAAAACCTAACATGAAAAATGACTATCACAAAGTTGACTAGCTGAATAGATTATGACCTAATCCATCAACAAATAGTACTTTCTGGATGGTGACATTCCCATTAGTTAGCATCCCGTAACTTCTGACAAAACCTATACTTTTATTTCCAAAACCAACTGTTCCTCCAGGTCGTTCAATATAATTGTGCAATAAGTTCTTGAACCCTGTCATGTGTCTTCAGCATCCGGAGTCAATACCACACATGACATACCAGTAGAAAACAATTACTTCATTTTAGGTACCCATATCCATATGGGTCCTTTCTTGTTAGTATCTCGAAGTTTCTCAACATTTGTTGATGAGCCTTTGATTCTCCATTCAAATTTAGGCTTCTTGACTGAAGTTTGTAGTTTAATTCTATATTTTGGTAACCACTTCCAAACAAACTTTACTTCAACAGATTTAAAAGACTTTTCATTTGAAAATTTAATCTTTTCAGCTCTGAACACATGAATAACCTGTTGAGATGAGGTTTCAGAAAATGATTTGTTCTGAGGAGATTTTCACATTTCTTTTCTTTGAAAGACTAGAATTGAAAGAGAATGAATTATGTCCGCAATGATTGCAATACAGATTCTTTTGAGCTAATGTCAACATATTTGATTGATCAAAATGATTACATTTATTTGAACAAAGTCGACATTTATTAGCAACAAAAGTATTACAACTGTCTCGGTAAAACCCGTTACATCTATCATTGTTTACATTCATATTCTGAATAAAGATCTAGATTTTGAAACATTTTGTTTGCCCTTCTATTTAGAATCTTTTTCTCTTCCAATCTATGCCTTTCACGCATTTCTGAAACAACAGGAGAATTAGAAGTCTTAAAAGATGAACTTTCAATTTTGGAAAACTCCTCAGGATCCAAATTAGATTTAGTTCCTGAAGTTTCTCCAACTTCAAAAATGCTTGGCCTTTCTTTAACCTTTGAACATTTACACTTGAAGGTTTGATCTGAGACACAAACTCTAGGTTTGAATGAACATTCCATTTTTGACATTCAAATCATTTAATAATCGTGTTTCCGTGACTCTTTCAATTTTAATCAACTATAGTAATATCCTTCACTTGATCACAAATATCCTCCAAGAGTTTTGGACTATAATAACATTTAATTGCAGACACTGGGTTCTTCTCAAATAACATTTAATCTTAAGATGAGTAAAAAAGATGGAAGTACGTAGGCATACCTTGTTCAGTACAGATAATGCACTTCTAACAGGATAGTGATCATTGATGAAGCCCACCACACATAGACCATTTCTGTTATATGAATGCACCTTATACTCTATCACAAAATAAACAAATGCAATTAGATAAGAGAAACCAAATTTGTCTAGATACAAAACAATTTACTATTTGGATTAAGTTATTTTTTTCCTTGCATTTGAGTTACTCAATCCTTTCTTCAAAGAACAGACAGACTCCTTCGTAGATCTCCATAACTAGTTCAACCATTTCATAAATACTAACGCTAACTGATAATCATCACATATATGAGATTAAAACTGAAACAACATCAATACTCCATGAACTAATCATAAACTAGAATAAAACATCAATGAACTTCATCTGTAATGAACCAAAAAATGTTTACATAAGTCACGTAGATGTTACGATAAATACACAGTAAACAAATGCATCTTGGCTTACTCTACTACAGAAGTACAAAGACAATTAGGTTCCATTCGTTAGTAATCATCTAGAGCAGAGTCAAAAGATGGTTTTAAAAGTCATGTCATAAATAGATTTAAAAACTTAAGCAAGAACAAATGGCTTAATAATTATATCAAAGATTCAGGACTTCTCTGATCAAAATTGTATTCGATTTCTTGGATTTTTGAATTTTTGGATTGATCTTGTAGGTGGCTTAACAGCCAATTTTGACCCTCCATTGTTGTTTCTACCCATATTGACAACACTCAGACCTAAGAACGACCAAACAGGTCTGTTCCAGACTTCGACCAATAAAGAACCCAGAAACTGAAACCAAAATAATCACCAAACTTCGATTAACAATCAAGAGGAATGAATAACTAACAATGGTTGAAGGGAACGACCACAGGGAACATATTAATTTCACTTAAAAAAGTCAGTAGACACGAAGAACACAAAAAATGGAAACACACTGATTTTCGACCACAAAGGTCAAAAATCGGACCCAAACAGAGAATAAAAGATGAAATCGAATAGAGAGAAGGATTAAGCAAACCAAAATGAGATTAAATGCACCATTAATTGTAGAAAAACCTTCCCAATCGATACCAATATCGAACATTATCAGTGAAACAAAGATCAAATCGATTATAGATTAGTGATAAGCAGACCAAAACTTACCTAAACACACCATCAATTTCAGATTTCCATGTCAGATCGAGATCAGAAATAGAAGGCGGCGCAAGAACACTCGTGAAGCGATTTTCGAACATCAAGATAAAAAATGGAATACAAAACAGATTTTTCGAGTGGTGGAGACTGGAGAGTATCTAAGGGTCTGTTTGTTTGCAGCTTAATGAGCTTAATGAGACTCACAACTTATTCAGTCAGCTATATATGACTGTTTGGTAGTGGCTTAATGATATAGAAAGTGGCTTATTCAGTAAGATTTCAAGGGGGAGCTTTATGCAGAAAGCCAAGTTTTTTCCAAACCAGTCTCTCTCATTAAAAAACACGTTCCTTCCATCTATGAAAAAACTCTCTCAAATAAAAACCTTCTAAATCTACACAGACAGATTAATCCACACAGACAACTTTATTTATACAGAACTTAATGGAAAACCAACCAAACAACCCCTAAGGCATGTGTGTTAATCTTTTAGGATAAATGGGAGGGAAATGAAGAAGTAGAGAAGGGAAATGAAATTTTTTGTGGAAAAGAAAATTTATAGAATATAAAAAATTTAGAAATTTTAAATTACAATGTTCTTTTATTTATAAAATTTTAATAAATATGATATATAACTTTTCATAAATTTTAACTTAGTATATATATATATATATATATATATATATATATATATATATATGTAAAGGGTTGGGTTACGGTGAGAATGACAAAAAGGGATCTCCACCTTTTGATCAATTCTAATTGAAGATCAACAATGCTGACATGCACCGGGATGCACCAGATCAACTATATGACGGTAATCAAATGAAAAAGACAAAAAGTTACGGTGAGAAGGGTAAGAATGGATCTCCATCCTTAGATAAATCTGAGTAGAAGAGAATCACTAGATCAACACTAATGAGATACAGTAGATCAATTCCCTTCTAAAGCACAATTCATGAGTTGTTTTGGGATTAAAAGTGATCCAGGATCCAAATTCTTTCTTAATGAAGTCTAATGGCTCTTCTTAGGCTTAAGTGATTCTTAATGAACTTGATTGGGCCTTGATAGGCTTTAACGACTCTTAATGAACTCTAATGGGTGTTCATGGGCTTAAGTGGCACTTAATGAAACGTATTGGGCCTTCATGGGTTTCAGTGACTCTTAATCAACTGTGTTAGGTCTTGATGGGTCGTATAGAATTGTATTAGGCCTTGATGGGTTGTATAGGACTCAGTAGGTGTTAAAAGAGGGAAAATGCATTTTAATGAATTTTTTTAATATCTAATTACGTCCAAGATATCTTAACTATATCTATAAAACATCTTAAAGCTCTATGTTTCAACTATATAAAGGTAACTGATAGATACATTAAATTACATAATAAACATAATCCTTACGGGTTTAAATGACTCTTAATGAACTGATTTGGCCTTGATGTACTTTAGAGGCTCTTAATGAACTCTAATGGGCCTGGATGGACTTTAGCGACTATTAATGAACTCTAGTGGGCCTTGATGGGTTGTATCTCACTAAGTTACTGTTAATGAACTATATTGGGCTTTAACGAGTTTAAATGGCTTTTAGTAAAATGTATTAAGCTTTGATATGTTATAGAGACTTAATGAACTGTAATTGGCCTTGATGGGTGGGTGAAAACCCAATTTCAAGTACTGGACATTCACGTGCTTCAGTGGTTCTTAATGAACTAGATTGGGCCTTAATGGGCTTTAGCGACTCTAAATAAACTCTAATGGGTCCGGATAGGTCGTATCTTACTATGTGACTGTAAATGAACTGCATTGGGCCTTCATGGGTCGAACTTCATAACACCAATGTTCGACTGATTATATATACGTGTATGTTGTTATTAGGTCGTAATAGAGCTAGTTGTTGTTATTAAACTCTATAGGGCCTTAACGTGATTTAGTGATTGTTAATGAACTATATTGGACCTTGATCAACTTCGATGGTTTTTAATGAACTGTATGGGCCTACATGGCTTTCATCGGCAATTAATAATATGTATTGAGCCTTAATTAGTTGTCGTATGTGGTAACAAACTGTACGGAGGTAATCAAATGAGAACCATAAAAAATTGTTATAAAGTCACGATAACTGAAAAATACACGTGCACTTTTTAACGTATGTTTGTGTTTACATCGTGAAAAAAATATATTTTAAGATATTTAAAAAAAATATATTTAATATATTTCTTTAATTTTTGAGTTTTGAGTTTTGATCAAAATTAAATAAAAATTAACATTCTGTCGGTAATCCGTCGGTAATTAGCGAGGGATTACCGACGGATTAATTTGATTTTTATTTAAATTTATTTAAATATTAAGTTTTGAAAAAAATTAAATAATTTGTCGGTAGTTAGCGACGATTACCGGCGAATTATTTATTTTTTTAATAAATTAATCCGTCGGAAATTCATCGGTAATATCGATGGATTTAAATCACTTAGTCGTTTGTGATGGATTACCAATGGATAATTGATTTTTTAGTTTTATTATTTTTTTAAATTGAATCCGTCGGTAATCCGTAACCCTCTTGGGGAAGTTTGTACAAGATTACTAATCAACGAACGAGACATAACATAACATAACAACCTAATTAATCTAGTTAATTGACGACTAGATTATAAAGGGGTGTCACTATATCTCCAAAATACTCTTCACGAAAATTTCCCAAAAAGCCTATGCCTTAGATGCTCCTAACGACACCGATCGACATCTCAAGCCATCCTAGATCCACCACTAGAAGTGTCCGTCATTATAAAACACAACCACAAGTGTTAGGCTAGAAGCCTAGTGAGATCATTCATAGGTATCCATACTAATGAAAAATAAAAGAGACTTCAATACACAATCTAAAATTACCCGCCCCATAATGGTAGCATATTACGGCATTTCACAATTTCACATGATGTTCCACACCTGAACATTTTCACAAAATAGCAACTTTGACTACGGGGGATACCCGTTTCCATCAAGGTGACAAGAACACATGAGTGGAGTCACTAGAGATGTTATTGAGACTGCACCTCAGGTCCCAAGTTTTAGTGCACATACCATTTCGACATCACCTCAAACCACAAACCTTTAGTGCCTACTCCACTGAGTAACACCTCAAGGATTAAACGGACCTTAGTGCCTACTCAATCTAGATGAGTTCCACCTCAAGGATGTCAAGGGTCCTTTAGTGTCTACCCACTAGCGGCCCTAAAGCTTGGCCTTCACAATATTAGTACACAATTCCATACCAAATCCTCATGCATAAGGATTTGGATTCAAAACCCCTGGATATATATATATATGTATATGCACAAAAGGGGTTAGGATGCAAGAAATGACCCATCACACATCATAACATCAACATATGACATACATAGTGTGTTTTCCCAAATTAAGCTCATAATTAATCAATCAAATATGAAATCGGAAAGAGATACTGAAGCTTTGTAAAATGAATTAATTAATTGGTAGAAAAAAGTAGCAAACTAGCGAAGAAGATCAATACAAACATATAGAGAGATTTGAGAGATTATTATCATTGTATTGAATAAGAAGCTGAGAATTACAATAAGAACACCAATAACACGTACCAACTGTGTGTGAATTTCTCTCTCAGTCTCACGATTCACTCTCTAGCTATTGTGCTGTTTAGCTTGCTGAAGTGTTTGTAATCTGTTGAGCCGTAAAGAATAAAAAACAAAAATCCCTATTTATAGGGGTATATTACATAAGTCAAGACTAGGACTAATGAGGGACTGCCACCTGGAAAGGTGCAGTAATCAATTCTTGTACATATAGCTAGGAGAGAACACTTGTTGAATCTTCAGGTGCTGGTAGCACAAAGGTGGATACCATAGAGCATAGACCAGAGGCTCTGTGTGGCCCAAGATTTACTAGCATAAACACATACACAAAACACTTTGTTTATTAATCACAATGATTACATCAATCCATATTCCTATTTGTGATGAACAATTAAGATTGAGTGTTTGTGTGTGTACTCAATGTGTGCTACTATGTGTGTTCTTACTCTCTCTCAATTACACCTTCACTTTCACACACTTACTAACTTGCACGTCTTGCACACTTACAATTAACACAAAGACTTGCTTATATATAGGGCAACATGACCAAGCAAGGTCAAACCTTCTAGAACCATTTACAACTTACAACACACACAAACAACTATTACAACAATTACAATAATGACCCTCATTTAATCTTGAATACAATTATAGTCTAACAATCTCCCCCTTTGGATTCAAGATTAAAAAAAAATTGCAATAATCTTCAGGTCTTTATATCTTCAGAATTAATCTTCAGCTTCGAATCTTTTCTGGCTTTGACAACTTGAAAACTTTGACAATTCTTCAAACTTGTCTCTTCCTTTGAATTAACTTTTGCATATTCTGAATAGACAACTTTTACTTTCAAACTCTGTCTTTCTTCCACTTTTTCTTTGGATTAACTTTCTTTATCTTTTGACTTTAATCATCTGAAATCTTTATCTCCTCTGAAATCTTTAAAACTTCAATCTGATCTTGAACTTTGATTATTCTCCCCCTTTTTAATGATTTGTAAGAATCAAAATCATTAAAACACTTCAAGGTCAGTTCAGTCATTGAATGAACTTCCCACCATCTGATAAGCACAATCTTCATGAACTTTCATCTCCTCTTTATGATAAAATACAATCTCCCCATATAGGAAAATTATGAATCTCCTCAATATGATGTGATAGAATATGTCATCTGATCTGAAAGAGCCGTTGAACCATGAATGTATTCATCTGAATCTTTTCAAATTCAAACGAAATAAGAATGGTAACCCTGAATCAACATATGAAACAGTTAGAAATACCTGTCAGTAACACGAAGTTACTGTGTACAATGAATGTACAATATAAGGAGCTTGTTTGATGTTGACTCCCCAGGACTTCCATTCAATCATTGAAGAACACAAGGTAATTCTATGAATGTTCTGACAGAAAAACACATTTTCTGTATGCTCGTGCTTGTGTATGAAAGAATTAACACAATGATTGTGTTTCATAAAGGCTCAAAGTATGTAAATCACTGAGATAACAATGATTATACATGGACTCAACGTTCATGAGAAAGGTTCGAAGGTGGGGCAACTTTCCTTCTTTTTCAATATCAGTATCTTCCAAATAAAGATCCGATAGATTATGTGCTGCTTCCCCAGAAAATGTAAAACATTCTCTTTTTAAGAAAAGAATGAGTAGCTAGGGAGGTTGTATGCAAGAGATGGCATGGGTTATTTGCCTATTTCAATGATGGTCACGAAAGAAATGTGAACCAATCAGTAATGTGGCTACCCGGCTCAGAAAGATATTTGGTGCAGAGTTCTGATATTCTTTTAACTCTGTTCTCACACCCTCTTTCTTTTAAACATTTAAGCTCACATCTAACCAATCTCTCATTTCCATTTTACCTCAGCTCAATCCCACACTCAATTCTTTTAGACCCCTCTCCCCTCAATCACTCAAAGGATTTCTTCTGGGGTAGGAAACACTGGTTATTGTGAATCCATGGAAGATCTAATAAGCACTCACACTGAATCCCACGTTCCTAAAAGTACATGTTGTACATTGATTTTCTTGACAAGTAAAGCACAAGAAATCATATGTTAGTGTTTGTATGCTCATTCAAAAATCAGAAATGAAATTTGAGCATTTTGAACATTTAAAGATATCTCAAAACTTTATATGAATGAACATAATAGAAATGTTTTGAGAATCTGACAATGATTAAGATCAGATCAAATTATCATGAAGAAAAAAATATTTGGGAATTCAAAGACGTATGTTGTTTATATGAACAATATATAAACATATTATCAATGAAAGCACATTTAAAAATGAAATGACGTTTGATTCAAACAATTATGAATACCAAACGACGGGAGTATTACCATAGAAAGATATATCATTTGATACATGGTAATAACAAAGTCAATTTGAAAATACTGAACCAGTGTGTGTAGGAATACTTGACAAAGTATATAGAAAAGAAAATACACAAGTATTATTCTTTAAAGAACACACTGCCAGATAAACAATAACTTTCACAAATATCCAAAAACCATTTAAAATTCACACTTCTCAAATCAGAAAAACATTTTAAGATCGTGAAGTGGTTTGAACATTTGAAAAACAATTTTCACAAATGAAAGTTGTTCTTCTTTCACAAGTGTTAGAGTATAAGGATTAGAATATTATACCTATGAATCAGAATCCTTAACTCCCCCTGGAATGAATATAGCAATTAAAATATCCTTGACTAGATATCCTCCCCCTTGATATCTGTAAAACATCAATCTTTTGAGAGATATTTTTAGAAAAGACATAGCAATATAATTTCCAAACTCTCTTTCAAACGAAAAACTTACTGAAAAGATGTAATCTTGAAAGCATCCTTCAGAAGAAAACATTTGAATACGGGTTTTGAACGGAATTGTCCAAAAGCCATTGTCACATAAAATATCCTGCAAGAAAAAGATTTTGGTAATCATTATACAAATGATTCCGCTTTAGTCAGACAACATATGATGAAATATCCAAAATATATTCAAATAAAGCACAAGATTAGAAAACTCCCCCTATAATCATGAATTGGCGTTTAACATACCAAGTTTCCTAACTAAAAAGGTAAACCTCTTTTCATCCAACGGCTTGGTGAAAAGATCAGCCAACTGGTAGTCTGTAGTCACAAAGTGCGTCTCGATATCGCCCTTTTCAACATGATCCTTTATAAAATGATAACGCACATCGATATGTTTCGTCTTGGAATGCTGCACTCGATTAGCAGTTATCGCAATCGCACTCTTAGAATCACAGTAGATAGGAACTCGTTGATAAGTATATCCGAAATCTTTTAACTGTGTTCGCATCCAGAGGACTTGTGAACAGCAGCTTGCGGCAGCTACGTATTCAGCCTCAGCGGTGGATGTAGAAACACAATTTTGTTTCTTAGATGTCCAACTAACCAACTTATCACCTAAGAACTGACAAGAACCAGAGGTGCTCTTTCTATCCAGTTTGCAACCTGCATGATCAGCATCAGTATAGGCAGTTAAATCAAAAGACGAACCCTTAGGATACCAAAGACCTAACTCAGTAGTTCCTTTAAGATACCTAAAAATCCGTTTTACAGCGACCAGGTGTGATTCCTTCGGATTAGCTTGATATCTCGCACAGAAACATGTAGCAAACATAGTATCCGGTCTACTTGCAGTTAAATACATCAGTGAACCAATCATGCTACGGTACACTTTTTGATCTACTGATTTTCCAGAAAGATCTGCATCTAAAAGTATGCCCGTTGCCATCGGTGTTTTCATCACTGAACTGTCAGACATGTTAACTTTCTTTAAAATATCTCGAATATATTTTGACTGATTAATGAAAATGCCTTCGGGTAACTGTTTTACTTGAAGACCAAGGAAAAAGTTCAGTTCGCCCATCATTGACATTTCAAAACGAGGTTGCATGATTCTTGAAAAGTTTTTACAAAACTTTGGATTTGTAGAACCGAAAATTATATCATCTACATAAATCTGGATTAGAATCAAATCATCACCTTGCTTTTTCAAAATTAGAGTAGTATCAATTGTACCTTTCTTGAATCCTGAAGCGAGTAAGAATTGAGTTAAAGTTTCGTACCAAGCTCTTGGTGCCTGTTTTAGTCCATACAATGCTTTGTCTAAGACATAGACATGATCAGGGTTCTTTGGATCAACGAATCCTTCTGGTTGAGCAACATATACTTCTTCATGCAATATCCCATTTAAAAATGCTGATTTTACGTCCATTTGGAAGACCGTAAAATTTTTATGTGTTGCATAGGAGAAAAAGATTCGTATCGCTTCCAGTCGTGCCACAGGAGCAAATGTTTCTTCATAATCAATCCCCTCCTGTTGACAATAACCCTTTGCAACAAGGTGAGCTTTGTTTCGAACTACAACTCCAGATTCATCTCTCTTATTTCTGAAACCCACTTTGTTCCAATAACAGATTTTCCTTTTGGAAGTGGTATAAGTCTCCAAACTTTGTTCCTCTCAAATTGCATAAGTTCATCTTGCAACGCCAGTATCTAATCTGGATCGCGCAAGGCTTCTGAAGCTTTCTTCGGCTCGATTGAACTTAAAAAACTTGAATACAGAAAAAAATTAGCCGATGTTGCACGCGTTTGTACACCAGACTGTGCATCACCAATAATATTATGAAGTGGGTGATTTCTTTTCCATTTCATTGTACTTGGTATCGGATGAATTTCAGCTTGAGTATTATCTTGCTCATATTCATCATACACTGCAGGTAAGTCTTTATCAACCCCATATGTGTTCGGGACATCTTGTACAACCTCTTCTGAAGTAAATATTTCCGGAGCAATAGAAGAATCACTCGGAATATCTGTTGCAGAATTTGGATCTGCATGCACATAATCAACATTAGTATCTTCAGAATGTATATGTGGAGATGTACCTGATGTAGTTGAAATTGTGACATTTTCAGAAGGTCCTGAAATATCTGCTATTATAATTGGAACCCCTGAAGTTGATGCGGATATGCTTGATTTTTCAAAATCTGCACAAATATCCATAAAAGCATCAAAAAATAATAAGTCTAATTCAGCTGTAATTTTATTTGAATTAGAAGACTTATTCTGTTTGACGTCAGGTTCTATTCCGTCTTGAATAGAAACTTTCTGTTTAAGCTTGAGTTCTGAACTATTGTGTTCAGAAGTCAACGTTGATGATTCGTCAAATGACACATTAACCAATGAAATAGCCTTCGTCAACCTTCTTGTCAAACTTACCAAGATTGTCTCGATCATTGAGAATGTAACACCTGCAACCAAAAGTACGAAAAAATTTAATATTCGGTTTTCGATGATTAATAAGTTCATACGCTATCTTTTTATGTCTTTTGATGACAATCGTGCGGTTTTGTGTGAAACACGCAGTGGCTACAGCTTTAGCCCACAGAAACATTGGTAATTCGGAATAGGCTAACATTGTCCATGCAGCTTCTACCAGTGTTCGATTCTTTCTTTCAACTACACCGTTTTGTTGAGGAGTGTAGGCAGCAGAAAAGTTGTGAGAGATCCCAACAGATATGAGATAACTCTGAAGCTTTTCATTGTTGAATTCCGTGCCATTGTCACTTCTCAAAGATATAATCGGTAGCTGTAGTCGAACCTGAATCTTCTTTAAAAACTCAATGATCAACTCTGCTGCATCTGATTTGTTCCTTAAGAATTCCAGCCAAGTATATCTGGAGTACTCATCTATCATGACCAAAATATATTTCTTACCATTGATAGACTGAGTCCTCATCGGGCCGCAAAGGTCCATATGTATCAATTCAAGAGGTGTTGAGGATGAGAATTATGTCTTTGCTTTATGAGATGTTCGCTTCATCTTTCCCATTTCACAAGCAGGACAAAGAGAATTCTTCTCAAACCTTAGTTCTGGTAGACCTTTGACAATACCTTGTCTCGCCAATTGATTAATCGCATCAAAGTTTTGATGGGACAGACGCCGATGCCATATCCAACTATCAGCTCGTGAAGCTTTTGCAATCAGACAAACAGGTCTTGATGCAGAAAGTGTTGGAAAATTCACAGAATAAAGATTTGCATTCCGCTTAGCTTTAAAAACTACACGACCATCTTTATCTTCAATGTAACAGCATTTATCTGTAAACCGAACTTGAAATTTACTATCGCAGAATTGACTTGTATTGAACAGATTATTATCAAGTCCTTCTACGTATAGTACTCTTTTGATCGTCACGGTGCCATTTGTTAAAGTTTCGTGTCCTCGAATGTATCCAGTAACCTCAGAATTTGCATAACTTACAGTACCGACAAGTTCCTCAACAAAATTGTGAAGTAGATGCTTAAATCCTGTCATATGGCGCGAGCATCCTGAATCTATATACCATGTATGTGAGGCCTGCAAAAATAACAACTCATTTCTATTTAGGTACCCATATCCAGATGGGTCCTTCCTTGTTAGCTTTTCGCAATTTATCAACATCATCTACCTTAGCCTTAATTCGCCACTCATAGCGAGGCTTAGGTACCCATTTCCATATCATGTTAACATTAAGCTCATGAAATGTTTTCTTTTTTGAAAAATGATCAGTCTCAGCATGAAAAATTTTAGCCTGATGAGTTAAGGTATTTAAAGCTGATTTGACATGAGATGTTTTTCTGGCAATTTTAGATTTAGGATGAATAGAAGGAATGATAAATGCATTATCATGACAGTGTTTGCAAATAAAATTTTTACGTGCAAATGTCAAAAGTTTCTATTTATCCAATGAAGTACAATCATGCATACAACTTTGACATTTGGAAACGTTTGAATTTTTACACTTCAAACTACCACTATCACGAATATTACATTTATTTTTAGCAACTTTATTTTCCTTCACATTCTTCACCCTTTCTCCTTTACCATTTTGCCTTTTCACATCTGAAACAGGAAACAGAATCTTGTTAGTGTTCTTTGAAGAAGATGATTTTGCCTTTGAATTACAAGATGTTTCTCCTTTTTCAAAAATACTCGGAGGATATTCAGGAGTAGAAGTATAAACAACTGGATTAGAATGAACATTCCAGTTTGTAGAGTCAAACATCTTTTTCTCCTTTAGATTTTGTTGAAACAAATCATTTTTTAAAATATTTAACTCTTTAGAGAGTTCTTTGTTTTCTGCAGAAGACTTGTCAAGTTTAAATTTGAGATCAACATTCTCATCTTCTAACTCTTCAATTGTCTTTTGAAGATCTGTGATTTGTTTCTCAAAATTAGATGTTTGATTTGCCTCAGGGTTTGATTCCATCTTCTCTATAATAGGAACAGGATCTGAAGCATTCATCATTTCTGTAAACATGATATTTTCACTTTCTGAACCATTTGAGGAATTTGTCGTGACTAAATCAGATGATAACACTTGATTCTCAACATCAGTTTCTAAATCAGATTCATCAAACTGACACTGAGATTCAGTATTATTTTCTTCAACCTTTGCTGATTCTGTTGGTAAACAAGCAGAAAATAGAGAAGTAAATTCACTAAATTCTATCTTTCTAGTTTTGTAACTTTCATTTAAATCTTTATAAGCAAAACCAACAGATTTTAAACTTGAAGTGGAATCAGCACAAGATGAAGTGTCATCATCATTCACGATTTTACCTTTTACAAAAGTATCATGAATATTAGGTTTTGTAGAAGTAGAGCCAATTTTATCAAAATTATACAAATTTTCTGGTGCTCTTTTTAAAACATTATTTGGTTCAAAACCTAAACCTTTTTTAACATTATAAAATCTAACATCTTGGAGTTTGTTTGTTAAAAGATTTAATGTTTGCTCAGTCTGTCATTTTTTCAGATTTAAATCCTCCAGTTGCTTGATTTTACAATATGCCTCGTTTCTTTCTTGGAAACATGCTTCAAATTTTAGTTGAAAATCACCTTTTTCAGCATTTAAGTTTACAAGATCTTTTTCAAGCTCAGATATCTTTGAATTTAAAACATCTTTGTCCTTTTTCAAACAATCTTTTTCAGATTCTTTTTCCTTAACCACATCTTTCAACATTGAATTTTCATCACGAAAATTCAAGATTGTTTGTCTTTCATGACTAAGTTTGCCTTTTAAAGTTTTAAACTCTTCTTTCATGAACTTAACTTGAGCCTTTAAGGATTGAATACGTACCTCGGAACCACAGTCAGAATGATCAGAAGATGATCCAATGTCCTCATCTACTTTGGCCATCATACACACCTGAGTAAAGTGTGCAGATTCATCATCAGAACTCTTGTACAACCAATTCTCTTCTTCTGCCATTAAGTTCTGACCTTCTTCCACCTTCTTTGCTAACAATGTTTTCCGAGCATAATATTCAGAATTCTTTGTACGCTTGAACTTGCAATCCTTGGAAAAATGACCTGGTTTTCCACAGTTATAGCATCTTCCATATTTCGGCTCAGTCTCTTCTTTCTTTCCTTCTCTCTTCTCTTCTCGATTTTCATCTCTTTTCTCTCCTCTTTTCTCATACTTCTTTTCAGATCTCGGTTTGTACTTGTCTTTCTTGTAACTCTTATATTTTGGCTTGTACTTGTTCTTTCCAAAGCTTTTGAATTGCTTTGTGAGAAGAGCCAGATTTTCAGCGAATCGTTGCATATCCTCATCTGAATGTTCTTCACTTTCAGTAGAAGAATTATCAGTGCTTGAATCAGTGACCTCAGTTAGAAGAGCTCTGGATTTCCTTGACTTTGACTTGTAAGAAGAACTGGACTTGAAACTTGACCCTTTCTTACGTTCAGACATTAAGGCTAAATAATCTTTAACCATCTTCTTTTCAGCACCAAGCTGCTTTACTTCATCCTCATGCTGAGATAAAGTTGTGAAGATATCATTGACGTCTTCTTGTGCCATGTCCTTAGTCATCTGAATGTTGATAGCGTAGCTTTTCCATTATGGGTTCAAGTTCTTGATGAACTTATAATTGATCTCTGATTCTGACTTGTTCATTCCATTTCTCCTTAGACCATTCAATATCATATTGAAACGATTGTATGTTTCCAACAAAGTCTCTCCTTCTTTCGCATGGAAACCTTCATATGCATTTATACTCTGATTTAGCTTTGTCTGGATTGACTTCTTTGATCCTTGAAATTGTTTCTCCAATTCATCCCATAATTCTTTTGCAGATTCCCTACTATCCACACGATTGTAGATATCATTAGGAATTGCCATTGTAAGATAGACGAGTGCCTCTTCATCTACCTTGTATCTTGCCTTTTCCACATCAGTAAAAAATTGATATGGTTTTGATATGTATCGATCTGGGATTTCTAGAGATGTAGCTGTGGCTGCTTGTCCACGTACAAGCGATTATGGATTTCCCGGACCATCTATGATAGATGTCATATAATCTCTGTTCTTTAGATTTAAGAACTGAATCATTCTTTTCTTCCATTGTGAATAATCTCCAACAGATAAGACCGGAGGTTTCATATGAGATCCCATAGAGAAAAATTCATTTGCCATGATTGAAAGATGTATGTACCTACACAAGATAAAAAAATATTAGCTAGTAAAGATCTTTAAATCCAATCAAATCAAGAAAAAAAATACAGAAATCTTGAAATAAGAATTCAGAAATTTTGATCACAGAAAGAACTTTTGTCCCCCTCCACAGACTTAGTACGGGGGGCAGCGCCTCTAGAGAAAAAAATTTCACTATTAAAGAGCATGTTACAGTTTTGAAAATTCTCAGAAAAAATTCTAAGTGACAAAACTCGCAGATCACTATTGAAAATGAAACTCGCAGGCTGAGAAACACGCAAATCAAGGTCTGCGCGTTTGATAAACTCTCAAGCAAACTCGTTCTGATAAACTCGCTAAGCACTGAAACTCGCTAATCGATAAAACTCGCAAGTGCCTAAACACGCAAGGAACTATTCATGCTGAAACGCGCTGAAAGAGGCGTGCGCGTTCCAAAAACTCGCTAGGCACTACTTGCGCGTTTTGAGCAAACTCGCTAACCACTCTTGCGCGTTTCAATACTTAGAAAAATTCTGAAATCTTCAAACTCGCACAACAAAGAACTCGCTGAACACTGTTCCTACTCAAACTCGCTAGCTTCGATTAGCGCGTTTGGAGAACTCGCAGATATCGACCAGCGCGTTTCTACAACTCGCAAACAACATCTTGCGCGTTTCAACCAAAAAATAACTTTCTTCAGCTTGCGCGTTCTAGCGAAGAATCTTGCGCGTTTTATCGAAGAACTTGCGCGTTCTTCAGATCTAGCGCGTTCTTCAGATAGCTTGCGTGTTCTTCATCTGATTCACCAGAAAACAAACTAAACTTCGAATTTCAGCTCCAAACTTTGAGAATTCACTCACTTGATCATCGAGAACCAATTACAAACAACTAAATTTAATTCACAACACAAAAAAATTAGAAATTGATCAAATACAGTGTGTGAACTCGTGAACTCAAAAACATACAAAAACAACCAATTGATGATCAATTACAATGCATTACAAGAATTAACAGATATAGACTCGATCTATTTCACTCAGCGAACAAAACCTGATCAATCTCAACTCGAAATTTCCACTAAAACTCAAAAATGATTCGGTGAACAGTGACGATGAACAGTATTGTGAACAGTGTCGATTTTTTTTTTAAATTTCTTGATTTTGAAAAGGATTTGGCTCTGATACCAATTGTGGCCCAAGATTTACTAGCATAAACACATACACAAAACACTTTGTTATTAATCACAATGATTACATCAATCCATATTCCTATTTGTGATGAACAATTAAGATTGAGTGTTTGTGTGTGTACTCAATATGTGCTACTATGTGTGTTCTTACTCTCTCTCAATTACACCTTCAGTTTCACACACTTACTAACTTGCACGTCTTGCACACTTACAATTAACACAAAGACTTGCTTATATATAGGTCAACATGACCAAGCAAGGTCAAACCTTCTAGAACCATTTACAACTTACAACACACACAAACAACTATTACGACAATTACAATAATGACCCTCATTTAATCTTGAATACAATTATAGTCTAACACTCTGTGGTCCAATGGTCATCTTCTAATTAAGCTCCTCTGTGCAAAGCATGGCAGAGGCTTTGAAGTCAACTTTGCTTTCTACGACAGAGGTCCTTTGGCTCTGAGGACTTGTCTTCTTTTACAATACTTTTACAATGAAAGAAGTAGGGCTAACAATCTCCCCCTAAGTATTGTAAAAGAATAAATAAAATCAGTGCTTGTAGTCTACAAAGCAAGATGTGTTAAAGAAACTCTGTATAAGTAAATTTCATTAATAGATTAAGTACAAAAGTTTTACAGAATGAAACTACTTGGGAAAATCATCTACAAGATCATTGAAGCTATTGACTAAGGTTTTGTGCATAGTTAAGATAAGATCTCTAAACTTCAGGGTAACATCAATTCCTTCAATGATCTGTACAGCAGGACCTTCTTGTACTCTGACAGTCCCAATCCTTCTTCTGATTGTCCTTTTGAACTTCATAAGGGTGTCATCTGAGTACTTGTGAGCGTTGTCAGGCTTGTAGATTTTCTTCACCTCATGATCATCTTTGAATAAGAATTCAAGAACTGGATCCACAATCACATAGTTGCTTGGTACTTCTTCAATTTCTGGTATAGGGCGACTGCTAGCTCGTCAACTCTAAGATTTAAGGCGATCTGGAAGTTGATTTTGCTATAATATCTAACTTTTTCTCTCATAACCTCCTTGATGACCCCATTGGCAATTGTAATATTTTTTCGAGTACACATGCTATGCTCTGTGAATGCGTATAGTTGAGGAAGATCATAAGGACACAAGTTTGTCAAATCTGCATCCGAGAAAATTAACATACTAATTACAATCCTTGCGCTCAACCCTATACTTTTCATACATTACTGTCCTGTTTACAAAAGAGTGAAGAGTGATTGACATGACAGAACTGATGTCGTGCACAGAGAACACTATACTTTTATCTTGTGCTGTTTGCCATAACCTCCTTCTGACCTCTTCCTTCGTCAAAGGGTGGATATTAGGCGCCACTATAACCTATTCATCTCTGGTACTGTAAAGATAATTGTAGATGTTTTCATGGAAGACTAATTCCTTTGATGGGGGTCTGGGTATGGGTCTCCTCATAGCGTCCATCAAGTTGTTAATATGAGCCATGATATCTGAAGTAATCTCTACAGGTGTCTTTCACGTTGAAGGAGAAGTGGGCTTCTGAGCGTTAGTTTCAGAGGTGGTGATGGTTGGCAAAGACTCAAGTTTAGGCTTTGTATTAGACACTTTCTTTTGGGTATCCTCTTCTAAGCAATTGGCAGGTTCTGTACGCGCATACTGGACTGGTGTAGGAATGGCTTCTGGCATTGAATCTGAGTCGTCAAAAGTGGCAAACTTTGCCAACTCAGATGGGACTTCAACCTCAATTATGACCCTTGGGCAAAGTTCAAGAATTACTACAGAGGGTTCTGTAGATTGTCTGTGTTGATAAGAACCAGTCTCTGAGCTAAGGGGACCTGCAGATAAAGGAGAAGCAGTAATAGATTGTGCATTATGCGGCCTAGCTGTCTCCCCCTTATGATGACTGGAAGGACCAGAGGCATCTGGCCCTTAGTCATCATACCTCTGTCTCTTCTACTGTGCCTTTACCTGGCACGAGATAGGTTATTTTCTCTTCTTTTGTTGACCCTGGGATTTGAAATTTGTCTTCACACTCTGTTCAATCATGTGCACGATGTCACCAGCTGCAAGTGTGGCCTTGTTGACCTCTTAGTCACATTTGAATCGCATCAAGGCCACATTTTTCTTGATGGATTTGGCAACGGTGTTTTCAGAGGTGGTGAACTTATCACCTATCGAGTTGACCTTGTTCAGAAAACTGTCAACCAACTTATGTATCTTTGCCCTGGTAATATAATCGGATTGGACCATAAGTTCATTGAGGTTGTGAAGCTTGTTGCATTGCAGTAATGACCAAATCTTTGATTTATGAGAGAAGTGTGGTAAAGACTTCCTCTGAGGTCGTGGAAGAAGGGGCATTGATACAGATGTTTGCACACCTCTAAGACATATGAAAAATAGAATCAAAAAGCAAGATCTCGAGATGAAAAACTAACTTCAGATGACGAGTTCGAAGACTTTGTTTGAATGGTTAACACAGTAATATGATTAACAAGATATATAAAGGTAGTATGGGTGTAAGACTTGAGGTGAGGAGTAAACACAAATTCTGAGGGTCAATGCTATAGGTATGCTATTACATTAGTTCGACAACAAGTTCTACCATGTACGTTAAAGAGTATACTTTCGGACATTCACCATTGCACTATTGTTTAGCCTTCAATCAACATATGCCTATGCAATATCCGGACGAGTGTGAGTGTCAAATGGTGCCTTTAATGTATATGGATAAATAAATGCCTTGGTTAAAAATCACCCATCCGAGTCGATTCCCATATCATTCAAGTTGACGTGTTCTTAGTGGCTCATTCCTGAGTCCACCACACTTTAACACTTTGACTAGAGATCAACCCGTCAAGAATCAATCAGTTTGAAAAACATAGATAGCAAGTTCCCTTGCTAGCTGTCAGGATCGAATTCTCAACAAGAATTAATTATCAGAAACAATATCAAAGAAGTTTGCGGAATAACACTTTGATATTCAATAAAATCAACACAGTAAATATGAAGAACAAACTGTAAACTTGTATTGAATGCTTTGAAGTTACAAGATTACACACTCAACCTCAATATTGATGAACAGGCTCACCAATACGAATTCTACTTCTCTAGAATTAGGATCTATGCCTTGAGGTTGATTTTCTCTCTAATAGAATGAATAAAACCAAAGTTAAATCACTATTCTAAACTATACAATATATATACTGAATACAAAGATAATTACAATAAAAAAAATATCTTCAGTATATCTTCCATGTATATCTCTAAGCTTCCATGTATATCCTTTCACGCGAATCTTCATCATATAAGCAGTATTAATCTTCAGCAGTATCAAATTTCTTCTAGCAGCATTAACTACTAAGCAGCACTAACCACTAGCAGTACTAACTAGCTAAGCAGTACTAACTTTGTTCAAGCAGCACTAACTTTGACTAGCAGTATTAATAGTACTAGCAGTAGTAACACTCAGCAGTATTAACCTTTAAGTCTTCTAGCAGTAGTAACTTTGAACCAGCAGCATTAACCATACTTGATGAATTCTTCAGTTCCCAACAATCTCCCCCTAACTTGACTTTTAGGAAGAGAAGTCAAGTTCTTCAAATTTTCTTCAAGATGCTCCCAAAATTCTATCATGGCCTAAATTCCAGTGTTTGCATCCAATCCCAAACTCTGATTGATGGTTCTTTGAATCAAGTATTTAGCCATTTCTGAATCTGGAACACATCTTAACTTTTTCTTCAGCATGGCATGTAGCTTCAATCTGCTATGATTATACACTCTATCCACTAGGAAGTATTCAGTGTGATTTAAATCCAAAGTCACTGTATATACTCCACTAATTTCATATAGAGTCCAACTGTTGACTGACTTGAATACATCCTTGATCACATGCTTTACTTCTTCAGGTTTGAACATCATACACAGATACTCCATTACCAGTTTTGTAATTGAAATCCCTGGAGCCTTTAGTATATCTGTATACAACTTCATTCCTATCTCAAACATCTCTTCAAGATCTGACCTGGAGCATGTTCTGATAATTTTTGCCCATGTGTTGAACACTTCATACTTTTCATCCTTTCTTTTCAGCCTTAAGTATTCCTTTCCATCCATTGTCAATGTATCCCAGTGAATGACCTCAGGAGGCTTAACTCCTACAGGTTCTGCTGAAATTGGTTCAGGCACTTTGTCCATCACTACCATATACAAATTTACATCATCTGTGTTTGCTGGCTCTTTCTGTTTAGATGACTCAGGTGCCCCTTCTTCTTCAGCAGTCTTCTCAGCCTCTTCTTCAGATACTCTAGGCTTCTTGATTGACTTTCTTCTAGCCATCATCTTTGTTCTCTTTAAAGTCTTTAGACTTTCTCCCAGAGTGGCCTCTTTCTTAGGGGGTGTTTCTTGCTCATCTGGAAATGGCTTTTGACAATCAAAGTCATTACTTTCTTTTATCCTCTTCTCCATCTCCACCCTAGCAGTTTCATTTCCCTGAAGCTTTAACATCTCTGACTCATACAGCTCTTTGATCTTCTCAAAAGACGTTTTGAAGAACATCTCCTTTTTGACTCCTACAGCACCTTTGAGAAATATAATCATCTTGTTTCTCTCTTGGGTACCTAGGAATGTCCTTGAGGGTTTTCTCTTCTTTGTAGCTGCTTTTACTACCACTGCTTTCTTCATAGCTGCAGCTTTCTTCTGTGCAATTTCAGTTGCCAGATTCAGTTGATAAGCTTCATTTAGTTCAGCAGCTAGAGCTTTTGCCATTTCCCTGTCCTTTTCCATCTGAACTCTTTCTTCCTTCTCAATGTCATCTTGCATCTTTCTAGCTAGAGCTTCATCTTATTCAACCAACCTTTGCTTTTTGATTGGTTGGTCAGATTCCACCATCTTTGCTTTTCCTTTGTCTTTGCTCATTGCCTTCTTACTGTTATCTTTCTTGATCACTTCACCTTGTTCTTTGATGATTACTCCTTTGGTCTTTGAAGTGACCTTGGGAGTATCATTCTTGGCTTTAAGTAAGGTTTCTGCAATCTCAAGATCTGTTAAAACTTCTTTCACAGTTTCTGCTGCTTTATTAATGTCAGCAGTAGTAACTGTTTCTGGTGCTTCTTGTGTTTCTATTGGCACTGAATTTCTTTGTGTTTCTGCTTCCTGCTCCCCCTCAACATTAAATTTCTCTCCATCAAGCTCCCCCTTTCTTGTGGCTTCTTCCATGTTGATCTCCCCCTTTTTGGGAGCATCATTCTCAGTGTTCCTTCTCCTTAGTTGGAATTGCTTTCTCTTCTTCCTCTGTACCAGACTTAGCACCATCTCTTTCAGCTTAGCAATCTGTACTTGTTGGGACAGAATGACCAGCTTCATCTCCTCTATTTCTTTTCCTTGTTTCATAACATCTAGGTTGATGTTTCCCATGGTTTCCATCAATTCCTGGTAACTATATATGTCCTCACCTTCTCTAGAAGTGTTACCCTCCTTTGAAGGATCATTGGATCTTTTAGTAGTGGAAGTCTTCTGCCTAGCAGAAGCACTATCCACCCCTGTGGTTTCTTGGCACCAGGGACCTTCGAATGATTGCTCATTCAAAGTTGCCATGGGGGAGGTCTTATTTATGTTACCACTTTCCTCCTCTGTGCTAGCAGGAGTAGTGGCAGCCTCATCACCCATATGCTCTACCTCCTTTGGGTTGGGAGACACCCTTGTGGATTCCCTTTGAATATTCTCTATTGGAGAATGCTCCAATAGAGGGCTTAAAGGCTTGGGGGATGATGGTACAAGAAGGGAATGAGCCTTCTTTACCTGTTTTCTCTTGTAAGTTTGGGTGATAGGAGAGGTTGGTTTTTCAAGAAGGGACTGGGGAATAGATTTTGAGAGGGAAGGATGGGATTGGCTAGCAGTGGGTTGGTCTAATGGGGGCCTTGACCCTGCTGCCATACCTTCATTGGTTTGGGACACCACCATCATTGTAGAGAACAATGGGGTGTCAACTCCTTCAGAGTCCCCAGCAGATCTTCTCATATTTGAGAAAACCTTGCCTTTGGGGGGTTTAGGTACATATATCCCAACAAGTTGAGGTATATCCGTTAATTCATGAGTAATAACTTCTTGAACAAACCTGGGATACATAAAGAAGCTCTTTTTGTTTCCCATGTTTGAGACAAGATCACTGAAAATCATTTTAGAAAAGTTATACTTTCTGGCAGTGGCCAAGCACACCAAAGCATAAGCAATAGTGCTGCTGAACTCACTCCATCCAGTAGTCTTTTTGGAGATACAGTGCATGAGAGTATGGACAAAGAAACGCCATTGGGGTGAAAATTTGGCTTTTGAGAATTTGAAAACGCCCAATGGGCCTCCATACCCCATTCTTGTAACATTTGAAAACAGTTCATCGTTTGGGATAGAAGTTATACCAGAGGCATCGTCTAGACGTAGACTGATGCGAATAACCTCTTCAGTAACTGTTAGTGATTGATCACATATTCTTGTCTTGATCATTTGCACACCATTCTCAACAACAATGGTGGCATTAGCCCAGAACTGCCTTTGATGCTCGATATAGATTGTAGGGGATACAATAAGAGCATGAGCAATATGGCTTGACTTGAGGAAATCCACAATCTGATGAAATCCTGCAGCTTGCTTTGGCTTTTGTAGCATCGCAATCTCATTGTGCTCGTCGATGAATGTCATGGATGCCATTGATCTTAGTGAACAACGTGCCTGAAAGCTTCGAACTTGAGAGAGAAAGGGTTTAGAGTACAAGAGAATAATATGTAAAGAGTCGTTATGAACTTTTAGGCGGGCAAAGAGTATTTATAGTATTCGGAACATAAACAGTATTAACCTAGAGCAGTATTAACTACTAGCAGTATTAACTGAAAGCAGTATTAACTACTAGCAGTATTAACTAACTAGCAGTATTAACTACTAGCAGTATTAACTACTAGCAGTATTAACTAACTAGCAGTATTAACGAACAAGCAGTATTAACTAACTAGCAGTATTAACTACTAGCAGTATTAACTACTAGCAGTATTAACTGACTAGCAGTATTAACTAACTAGCAGTATTAACGAACAAGCAGTATTAACTAACTAGCAGTATTAACTACTAGCAGTATTAACTGAAAGCAGTATTAACTACTAACTAGCAGTATTAACTAACTCCTTTAAGCTTGTGAAAAACTGAGTACTGCTATGCATATCCTGGAAAAGAAGATTAGTAACACCAAGAATAAAAATATACAGGTATAAAACCACTTTTTGAGAAGGGGCTTATTCAGAGTTGATCATTCCCACACTAGTTACCAAGAAAGTGAATCTACCCACATCAAAGGCTTTAGTGAATAGATCAGCAAACTGATTATCAGTGTGGACTTTTACAACTTGAATAAGTTTCTTTTCATTACAGTCTCTTATGAAGTGATACCTGATTTCAATGTGCTTTGTCTTTGAGTGCTTGACTCGATTATTAACAATGCTAATAGCACTGTTGTTGTCAATAAAGATTGGAGTGTGTAGAAAGGTTACCCCATAATCCAACATTTGATTCTGAATCCATAAGACTTGAGAACAGCAACTTGCAGCTGCTATGTACTCTGCCTCTGTTGTAGATGTGGACACTGTGGTTTGTTTCTTGCACTGCCATGAAACTAGTCTAGCACCCAAAAATTGACATCCTCCAGAAGTAGATTTTCTGTCCAAGTTTGCTCCACCTAGATCACTATCTGAGTATGCTATTAGGTCAAAGGGTGAGTCATGAGGATACCAAAGTCCCAATTTGGGTTGCCCTTTGAGATATCTGAATATCCTCTTAACAGCTTGAAAGTGAGATTGCTTTGGCCTAACTTGGAATCTTGCACATACACAGACTGGAAACATTATATCTGGCCTTGATGCTGTGAGATACATGAGAGAGCCAATCATGGATCTATAATGATGCACATCCATATCCCCCCCCCCTCAAGATCTGCTGTTATTTGCTTGTGTGTTTCCATAGGTGTGCTGGCAGGTTTTGACTCTGAGAAACCAAACATGGTTAGAATGTCCTGCACATACTTGGATTGACAGATGAAGATGCCATCTGACTTCTGTTGAACTTGGAGTCCAAGGAAGAAAGTAAGTTCCCCCATGGAACTCATTTTGAACCTTTGATGCATTAGATCCTCAAACTCCTTGCACATGTTGTCTCTTGTAGATCCAAAGATAATGTCATCAACATAGATTTGGACCAGCAAGATATCCTTCTTCTTTCTCTTGATAAATAGAGTCTTATCAATGACTCCTCTTTCAAAGTCATTTTCCAAGAGATAGGATGACAGAGTGTCATACCATGCTCTTGGAGCTTGATGTAGCCCATAAAGTGCTTTCTTTAATTTGTATACCCTGTCTGGATAGCTTGGGTTTTCAAACCCTGGTGGTTGACAGACATATACCTCTTCTTCAATTGAGCCATAGAGAAAAGCACTTTTTACATCCATTTGATAGACTTTGAAGTTCATGTAAGAAGCATAGGCTAGGAATAATCTGATTGCTTCTATCCTAGCCACAGGTGCAAAAACTTCTTCATAATCTATACCCTCTTCTTGAGTATATCCTTGAGCCACTAGCCTTGCTTTGTTCCTTATGACAATACCTCTTTCATCTCTCTTGTTTCTGAAAATCCACTTTGTGTCAATTGCTCTGTGACCTTTAGGAAGGTCTACTAAATCCCATACATCTTGTAGCTTGAACTGTAACAGTTCTTCTTGCATTGCTTCTATCCAGCTAGATTCTTTCATAGCATCATGTGCCTTTTTAGGCTCAAGCTGGGATAGAAAACAAGAAAGGATTGTATGCTGTTGATCTTGCATTTCTTGAAGCCTGCTTTGATGTCTAGTCATCATAGGAGAAGAGATATCTCCTATTACCAACTGTGGAGGATGATTCTTTTGAACTCTGGTGTTATGACTAGGTTCTTCATTCAGTCCAGCCTCTAGATTAGAGTCATGCAACTCAACTGAAGTGTTTTCAGATGCCACTTTTGATTCTTTATTTTCTTGAATCTCCTCATCTCTAGATTCTTCTTCACTCTGATTTGGTCCAGTAAATGATTCCTTTTCACAGTCTTCAACAGAATTCACTGTGGGTATGGGAAAATCACAGATTTAGATATACTTTCTGAGACTTGTGTGATCCCTTATCCTCCACTTCCTGTTCCTGTATACTCATTACTGAAACCAAAAGAGTTAGTAAGTGAATCAATGTTAAATAGCCACTGAGGTCCAGACCCAACAGGATTTGGTGTGTTCTCATTGCATTTGACATTGTCACTTTCTTCAATTATTCTGGAAGATGAGTTAAAAACTCTGTAAGCCTTACTCTGAGATGAATATCCAACAAGAAATCCATCATCTGCTTTGCTATCAAACTTACCTAAGTGAGATTTGGTATTGAGAATTGTACAAGGACAGCCAAAAGGTTTGAAGAAACCAATGAAGGGTTTTCTTTGATTTAAAAGCTCATAAGGGGTCTTGTTCTTTTGCTTGACCACTAGAACTCTGTTTTGGAGATAACAAGCAGTATTAACTGCTTCAGCCCAGAATGTAATTGGCAATTTTGAATCAGCCAACAGAGATCTAGCAGCCTCTATTAGTGTTCTATTTCTCCTTTCAGCAACACCATTCTGTTGAGGAGTCCTAGGAGCACTATATTGCCTCTCAATACCTTTCTCTTCACAAAAGGTATTTAGATCATGATTTTTAAACTCAGTTCCATTATCTGATCTAATGACTTTTACTCTTTGATTAGTTTGGTTTTCAATTCTTAGAATAAAGGATTTGATAAGTCCACTTGTCTCATCCTTAGTCCTTAGAAAATATACCCAAGTAAATCTGGAGTAATCATCAACAATAACCAAGCAGTAAGATTTCTTGCCTATACTCATAACATTTGTAGGACCAAACAGATCCATATGCAGTAACTGGAGACAAGAAGAGACAGAATTTAACTCTTTGGTCTTATGAGAAGTTTTGTGTTGTTTGCCTTTAAGACAAGCAACACAATGATCATCACATGAAAATACTTTTGAAGGTAAACCTCTTACAAGGTTGTTTTTAACAAGTTTGTTCATAGTCTTGAAATTCATATGACACATCCTTCTGTGCCAGAGAGATGATTCATCTACAGAAGCTTTTGAAACAAGACAATTTAGAGATGAATCACTATTAACATTGTCCATATCTAGACAATAAACATTGTCCTTCCTTGGAGTTCTAAGTAGTATCATGCTTTCATCAACTACCTTGAACCCTGGAGCAAGGATCATACACTCAGTATTAGTAAATAATATACTATGTTGTTTGTCACAAACCTATGATACACTTAACAGGTTGTACTTTAATTGATCAACATAGTAGACATCCTCAAATGTCATCTTACCTTTGGTGACATTACCTTTTCCACTTATCTTACCACCAGTAAGATTATCTCCAAATGCAACATGTCCTCCATTGATATGCTTGAAATCCTGAAGGCATGACATGTTGCCTGTCATGTGCCTAGAGCAACCACTATCAACATGCCATATGCTCTTTCCCTTTAGCTGTTGGTTGCCCTGCACATAAGATAGATCAGTTAGTATGAATTAGGAACCCAAGCCAAAGTGGTCTTGGGTACCCCTTTCTCATCAAAATACTTGCATTCTTTCTTGACAAGATTTTTGAACTTTAACTCCTCATTCTTGGAGTACTTTGTTACAATAATAGGCTTGGAAATATTTTTGCTAGAATCAGTACTGGTTTTAGAAGTACTAACTGCCTTAGCAGCACTTGCATGCTTAGCAGTACTAACTTTGTTAGCAGTAGTAACTGTGTTGGCAGCAGTAACTGTGTTGGCAATATTAACCTTTGAAGAGGTACTAACAGTATTAGCAGCATTAATATTTTCAGCAGTACTAACACAGGTAGCAGTAGTAACCATGTTAGCAGTACTAACAATTTTAGTGCTTCTAACCCTGTCATCAGTACTAACAGATTCAGTGTTTCTAGGCACCCACATTTTGACACTTTCTTTTAAAATCTTTTTCTTCATGGGGCCTTTCCTTTCAGCATGTTTCTTTATCACATGTTTCTTTCCAGCCTTCCTATAACCAACAGGTTTTTGCACAAATCTTTGAAAGTTCATCTGTTGGTTAATAGGGTTAAAGTAACAATACTTAGCCAAATGATTTAACTTGCCACATATGAAACAAGGTTTTGGTCTATTGATTTTATTCAGATCAACTCCTTGTTTCTGAGCCCATTGATTATTCCATTTTCTTTGATTTCCTCTTTTTAAACCAGAATTTAGGCTCTTGGCTTTACTGCAATCACACTGTTTACAAGATCCAGGATTCACAACTGTGGTTTGTTTGTAATGGACCTTGTTATCCTTTTCTTTTGTTTTCTCTATCTCCTTGGACTTTACCCAGATTTTCCCACATCCCTCATTGGTGATAATGTTATTTTCTAATGGGATCTTTTTACTCACATCATTATCCCTATACTCACTGGCTTCTTTTTCAGATAAATCCTTAATTACTACTTCATCCAAAGGATCTATCTTAAAGGCTTTCTCAGATAAGTCCTTTTTCTCCTTGGTTTCTAACAAGTCTGAAGTAGGAGGGATATAATTGTTATTGTAAGGAGGAGGTGTATTGTTGTATCCAATACCAGGCTTCATCTTGTCATGAATCTGAGCCTTTAGAAGAGAATCCATTGCTTTTGAAGCATATGAAAACTTTTCTATGTCAAGTTTAACTTTAGACAGTTCCTCTTTCAGCCTATCATTCTCTTCTAAGGATTTAGACAGTTTGGTCTCTAACTCATTCTTTTCCCACTTCCAATAGTTTGTGTCATAAGAGTGTTGAAGTTCATTGTCTTGAAAGCCTTTGATTTGCTCTTCAAATCTCTCTACTATCACCACATACTCTCTTTTGTCCTTTTCTAATCTTTTGAGGTCATCACACATACTCTGATTATGATCCCTGTATCTTGTGACAGTGTCAATGCAAGATTTAGTACAAAGATTAGAAATTACCTCAGAGGGAAAATTAGACACTTCTGCCATAAGAGCTTGATTCTGAATGGCTTCCTCAGCTTGATCACTCCAGTCAAATCCCATTCCTTGTTGAGAAACAAGGGCTTGAGCAGGATTCTTGTTTTGATTGTAGCCTTCATTCTGAGCTTGTTGGTGGTTGTTGCTTGGAACAGCACTCCTGCATTCTCTAGCAAAGTGTCCTTTCAAGTGACACTTATAACATTCCACCTTGGTCTTGTCAAAACCAGCTCCATCTTCTCTTCTTTGAGAGAAGTTATTCCTTCCTGTTCTTTTAATGAACTTCTTTACCCTCATTGATAACATGGCCATCTGCCATTTAATATCCATCTCCTCCAGGTCATCAGGGTGAATTTGATCCAGATCATCATTAATCAAAGAATTGCTGCTATGACTGGACAAAAAGGCTTCAAAGATAGTTTCAGTGCCTTTTTCTGAACTTACTCCACTGGCAGTACTAACTGCTTCAGGGTTGGCAGTAGTATAAAGTGGATGCTGAGAGAAGTGCAGCATTGTGGATATAACCAAAGGGCTTCTTCTTGGTTTCTACCTCAGTTTCAAAAACTCTTAGATCATTGTATAGATCATCAAGTTCTTTCTCTTCCAGATTGTCACTCTGTCTATATGAGACAGTGTACATAGTCCATTCATCCCCAAGAGATCTGAGGAACTTTCTGTTGATATCATCTTGTTCCATCTTTACTCCTACAGTAGCCAGTTCACCAATGAGCTTGTTGAACCTATCAAAAGTTTGAGTCATAGACTCATTCTTTGAAGAAGTAAAGTTCTCATACTGCTGCTTTAGAACATCTCTTTGATTTCTTTTGATGCTCTTAGTTCCAGCAAATCTTTTCTCTAGAGCATTCCAGAGAATCTGAGCATCAGTGCAGTTACAAAATTGATGCTGATATTCATTGGGGATGGCCAAGAGCAGAGTGCTCAAGGCCTTCATCTCTGTCTGTCTGATCTTCCTCTCACCATCTGTCTTTGGTGGAGGTCTTTTCCCATCTGCTCCTATCCTTCCAGCTTCAGAAGGACCATTCTCAATGATATCCCACATTGAGAAGTCAGTGAGAAGAATATATTGTCTAATTCTGATCTTCCACATGTCAAACTCACTGGGTTTGAGCATTGGAACCTTAGAGACCAAAGTACTGCTTGATTCTGTAAGATTTTCCATGATGAATAGATGTTTCTGAGAGAGTTTGGCTCTGATACCACTTGTCAGGATCGAATTCTCAACAAGAATTAATTCTCAGAAACAATATCAAAGAAGTTTGCGGAATAACACTTTGATATTCAATAAAATCAACACAGTAAATATGAAGAACAAACTGTAAACTTGTATTGAATGCTTTGAAGTTACAAGATTACACACTCAACCTCAATATTGATGAACATGCTCACCAATACGAATTCTACTTCTCTAGAATTAGGATCTATGCCTTGAGGTTGATTTTCTCTCTAATAGAATGAATATAACCAAAGTTAAATCACTATTCTAAACTATACAATATATATACTGAATACAAAGATAATTACAATAAATAAAATATCTTCAGTATATCTTCCATGTATATCTCTAAGCTTCCATGTATATCCTTTCATGCGAATCTTCATCATATAAGCAGTATTAATCTTCAGCAGTATTAAATTTCTTCTAGCAGCATTAACTACTAAGCAGCACTAACCACTAGCAGTACTAACTAGCTAAGCAGTACTAACTTTGTTCAAGCAGCACTAACTTTGACTAGCAGTATTAATAGTACTAGCAGTAGTAACACTCAACAGTATTAACCTTTAAGTCTTCTAGCAGTAGTAACTTTGAACCAGCAGCATTAACCATACTTGATGAATTCTTCAGTTCCCAACACTAGCAACTCTTCCAAGTATACTTCCTGTATCATTCAAACTGACGTGCTTATTCATGGCTTATTCCTAAGTCCATAGCACTTTAACAATTTAAGAAGTTATCAATTCGTCAAGAATTGCCTTAGATTTTATAAAACTTAAAATGACATAGTGGAACAATGTTATTGGAGAACAAAGTCCACTAGTTTTTGGTTTACAACCTCCCTTTCGTCTCACACCCAAACTATAAAACTTAGCTACTCGTAACGTAAAATAAATTGCAAGAAATGTAAATGACATAAAGTAAGGACATAATGTAAATGACGGAATGTAAATGACGGAAAATAAATGACGGAAATGTAAAGTGCATAAAGTAAAGACAATAAGGAATAAAGAATTAAAAGACAAGGATTATAAAAACTTAAATACTTCATATTAAATTGCAAGCATAAAAGAGAGAATACCAATCAACTATAAGGCTAATTGAAACCATGAACAAACACAAGACCATCCCATACCTATTTATACAAAAGAAGGATGACAAACTTGTAAAACTTAAAATATTAATAAAAGTACAACTACTAAAGTTTTATCCAAGATTACACACAAAAGAGGTCATCCATTTCCCTTTTTCCAGCCAACAACTCTATTTCCATTTCAACAAAAGATTTGGTGTAAAGTAATATGGATAGCAATCTTCATCAAAAAATCTTCCATAGCTTCTTCCATAAGCAGATTTGAATGTTGTAGCATCAATCTGGCAGCTACATAATCATGAAACTTTTAGTTAGACTCCACATTTAGCAAAATACAGGTAAATCATAAACTTAGCTCCATGAACTAAAAAAATTGGAAAATAAGATAACAAAAGGACTCAAGTGTTGAGATAAAAAGAAAAATTATAATCCTAAAAATAAGAAAAAGTGATTTCTACATTGAAATCTCAATGCATATCACATCCTCAAACTTAAAATTTTGCTTGTCCTCAAGTAATTAAAATAAAATAAGAAAATGACTCAAGTTTGAAAAAAATATTGCAAGATAATGGTAATAAGGGCACACATTATGTAGAGCATATCAAATACAATTCATAGCCTTTCATAAATCCAAAGTGAGACATTCATAGCCTAGTTATATCTATGGACCATATGCTACTATCACTCTTTTCTTTGTCAAACACCATACAATTTTCATTTAGGATCATTAGGGCTTGTAGGATCACTCTTTTGTGGCATATCTTTTCTCACACCAATATTTCAACAATTTTTTTTTTAAATTTGGCACTTTGTGCTCTTTTTGTTGTTTTTGTGCACCTTACCCCTATGGGCATTTTTGGTGTTTTTGTCATATTAGAGCTTTGCTCTTTTGTATTGACATGCTTATATCATTTTGGGTACTTTGTAACCCACTCATCCCCAAACTTAAAACTTGACATTGTTCTCATTGTCTTAGAATGAATGTGCATGATTGTGTCAAGGGTTACAAGTGTCTAAAATGTGATACATGAAAAGAAGATCTAGGTCATTCCCTAAATGTGTGTAGTTTGTATGAGTTAGGTTGTGTCCCAAAAAGAGAAATGCTAGTTCTAGCAAGAACACAACACTAGGTGAAAGTCATGCAACAATAGAATTATTAGGGCTATGTACTCAAAAGATATTTTAAGCTCTACACATGCAATCTTGCAAAGAAAATAAATCTAAAAATGGTAAAAATTATCCCAGACTTAAATAAAAAATAAAAGACATGGAGACTAAAAAAGATGATTAAACCTGACCCACTCATGAGGAGTAGGCTGTGAAGTCCCAAGTCCTGATGTTGCGGCCAATGATATAGCATCAACCTCTGCCATTTTCTTCAACAACTCTGCATTTTCCTTTAGTAATTGTTGGTTCTCTCCAACAAGCTTCTGATTTTCTGCTTTTATGGCTTTTAACTTCTTGGTTTTTTTAATAAAGAGAGGGGTGGTTGTCTTGAAACTTACCAGATAAGTTTTCAAAAATGGTTATTTTAATAACCGTTTGATGGAAAAGAAAAACAACATAGTTTAATTTTTTTATCTATTTTTTTTAACTTGCCTACTCAAGTACTATGGGTGTGGTGACTTACCAACTTGTCACCTTTTTCTCAAAAAGTCTTTGAAAGGTTAGGTTTAAAAAGGTACCTATGATTACTTTTAGAAAAATCAAACATCACATCCCTTTGTACCTGAAGAGGTTCTCTTGTACCCTTCCAAAACTTATCACATTTTTTGAAAGAAAAAAAAAATCAGATTTTTCCCTCTAAAAAATTGGAGTGGTGTACAGCAGTTAATGCTGTAGCATCCCGAGGGTTCTTTGGTCATGACATTTCTTGTTTTTTTATACAGTTTGATATTTTTATAGGACATGTTTCTATGTTCCTCCATCTTACAAAGCTGTAGTTTTCTCTTTCCATTTATGCTTATATACTTTTCTCACCACTCGCTTCATTGTATGATCATGACACAAGTTGTTAATGGCACAGATGGGGGAACATTTCATCTCACAAAGATTTTTCCACATCACCTCACCAACAATAGAACTTGATTTTATGAAGCTTCCTAAGTCCTTGGATTGATTGTCGCGCCCATCTTTCAAAACAACTTGAACATTTTCTGCACAACTTTGTTGGAGGATTGTTGCGGCATTTGCAACAATATGTTCTTTCTCCACAGGTTTAAAGCATGGGTTAGTGACATTTTCGCATTTTGTTGCACCTCTTTAATATTTGTAAGTAAAGAGGAATTGCTCAAATGCTCATGTGCTTCCTTGGAACTCTCTATCTCTTGATTATTTTCCAAAGTATTTGCCTCACCATCATCCTTACCAACGCACTCAAAGTTTTCAATCTCACTTGATATAGGAATTTGGCTTTGTCTATTATGCTCACTAATGATCTCTCCAACACAAGCCTTTATTTTAATAACAACTCCATTTATGTTCTGTAAGAAATCATTCATCAAAGCTTCATGACATTCAAAGTTTTCAGTTTGTTCTAAAGAGGGTGTTGGGTGTAAAAATGAGTTGTTAAAATCATCCCTTTGAAAACTCCCAGAAAAATCAACTTGTTCCTCCCAAGATTGGTCAAAAGTATTTGAATAAGTGTTACTCCAATATTCGTAAGCAGGTATTGGTGATGTGAACGTACCATGATCTTGACCACTTAAAAACAAATTAGGATGATCCTCTCATGATTGATTGTAACCATTGAAGTGCGAGGCATCCCAATTACTATCTCCCATGAAATAATGGGATTTGGGATTCGAAGGACAACTGTATGAGAAATGATTTCCGCCACAATAGTCACAGAAAACAGTTTCATATGGCCCAAACGAATGTCCTATTGAATCCATATTCACAGAAAGATGAACTCAAAAAGTTATTACTTTCACACATATGGAAACGTATGACAAGCAACAAAGATGGTAGAAAAATTAGCTTAACAAGACTTAATCTCTCAACAACCATAGATTTACGCCTATCCTTGGCAACGACGCCAAAATCTTGATACAGATGTTTGCACACCTGTAAGACATATGATAAATAGAACCAAAAAGCAAGTATACTAAATGGATCTATATCGTCTTTCAAGTAATATGTAACACCCCAAAAATAGGGATAACAAAATCCGAAAAACGGACATGCGGTATTTAAAATTGCCATAGCAAGAGCCTCCCAAAATGGGGAAAATATACAAACCTGTTTAAATACAGTCGTAATTTAAAGGGATAATAAATAGCAACCAACCACTCTAATTTCGATAACTAGAAAATAGATTACAAACGGGGTGTCATTTATAAACCCAAATGTTCTTCTATAAATAGTAAGTCCAAACGCAATATTCCCCACGCTCTCACCCAAGAACTATGCCAGCTTAGAACCGGCGCCGCTAGAACCTGAGATACACATCGACACCAAACAAGTGTTAGGCCAAAAAGCCTAGTGAGTTGAACAATAATAAGCATGCATGAACAGTTACAATTCTTATGAGCAGTTAACCAGAGTTCAACAAATGTGGAGTCAATAGGGAAGACCCACACCAATCAGTTCCATCTAAAGAGACAATGTACCTTAGTGCCAACTACTAAGAGTGACACCCAAAGGCCCGACACACCCGAGGATTACAACCATGGCATTGCCCCGAATGGCGGAGGTCTAGGCACATACCCATACGGTGGCGCCCAAGACTACATCCTCCTAGTGTCTACCGACTTGGTTCGTCTAACATAATTTATACAGGAGGTCTTTAGGTGTATTTCAACCAATTATAATTTAATACCAACCATGGGTATAATATTACCATCCTAATCATATGAGCCCAACATAGGAACCAATTATCCACATAAATATTTTGTAGATACAATATCACCAAGTGAGTACTCCAATTGGAAATTATCATAATGTACCAAAACATGTATTCATTAATCATGTCAAAATACTCATTGTGGGTATACATAATGAAGACCCCAAATACTTACACAAAATAGAGTAAATCATGGGATGATACTAAAAAAACATATTTCTCACATAGTCTCATGAAAACACCATCAAATACTTGAGCCCGTAAAGATGAACATTTGAGCAAATATGTGATAATAACAACAAATAAGCAAATATGATGTGTATCCAGTTTTAACAAAAGTTTAGTAAACTCACTTTGCTGGATTTAGACTAAATCTAGATTTTACCCACTTAGAGCTTTCCTTGAAGAAACTTGATTCTTCAAACCAAATCTTCCAAAACCTAGTTCCACAAGGTTCCAACCATAAATAATCATAATCAACCACAAAGAATCGTTTCCCAACCTTATACATGAATACCTCAACTGTTACCGAAATCCTAACTTCCATAAATGAAGAGAATAGGAGATTACCTTAACCCAAGCTTGAATCCACCAACCAAAACACCTCTAGTTCACCAAAATGGTTACAAACCTCCAATCTACGAAAGGGAGAACAAAGGGTGGATGAAACCCTAGAAAACTTTGGTGAAGAAGATGAAATGAGAGAGATGAGGAGATTAACACCACAAAATACTCTTGTATACTCCAATAGACTTCCAATATCTTGCTAGATCCTTGAATATCTCTCAAAAAAGAAACTGTGGCAACTTGAATCACTGAAATCGGAGTTGGGATGAAGAAGATATGAAGAAATGAAGTTTTGGGTGAAATGAGGTTGAAATCAGGTTTTAACCTGAGCTGAAGCTTCTGTCCTGCGCTCGACCCGTGCGCATTTGTGAAGGGAAAACGCACGACCTGTGCGTCCCACAGACCGTGAGAAATGTGGCCAAACACTGTTTTGGTCATAATTTCTTCGTTATAGCTCCCTTTTCGCTCCGAAAAGAACCGTTGGACTCGTAATTGAATCCTTCATATATCAAGACTATAAAATCAAGGATTCAAGCCCAAAATCAAATATCTTATTTTTCCTTAATATATCGGTTTCTGTATAAACTTGAAATAATACCTTTCGAAAATCGGGTGTTACAATCCTCCCCACCTAAAAAGGATTTCGTCCTCGAAATCTTAGCCTAAATTTAACAGCTGCGGATAACGCCTTTTCATATCATCTTCTGACTCCCAAGTAATGTTAGCACCCCGATGATGCTTCCATTAGACTTTAACCATAACCACGTCCTTATGCCTCAACTTCTTCACTTTCGATTCTAAAATCGCCTCCGGTTCTTCCACACAACGATTCCCACTGTCCCCCCGAATTTCCGACAAAGGAATCACGCTTTACTCCTCGGGTAGACACTTCCTAAGGTAACATACGTGAAATGTAGGATGTATTCCATTTATTTTCGGTGGTAAATCCAACCGGTAAGCTTGTAACCCAATTTTCTCCAAAATAACGAAAGGTCCAAGGAAACGAGGACTAAGCTTCCCACATTTCCCAAAACGAATAATTCCTTTCCATGGAGATACTTTCAACATCACACGGTCGCCCACTTGAAACTCGACCGGTCTCCTTTTCTTTTCCGTGTAACTTTTCTGTCGGTTTTGCGCCGCCTTTAGCCTTTCCCGAATCTCTTTCACCTTATCCGCCGTCTCTTGAACTATTTCTGGTCTGGCGAATTGCTTTTTGCCCGCTTCTAACCAACAGACCAGAGTTCTACACTTTCGTCTATATAATGCCTCGAACGGTGCCATTCCGATACTAGAATGGTAACTGTTGTTGTACGCCAACTCCACCAAAGGTAGATGTGAGTCCCAACATCCCCCGAAGTCAATTACACACGACCTCAACATATCTTCTAACGTCTGAATTGTCCTCTCGCTTTGACCATCCGTTTGAGGATGATATGCTCAAATTCAATATAGTGCCCAACTCTTTCTGTAGGCTCGCCCAAAAGTTCGATGTAAAGCTACTATCCCGATCCGATACGATAGATTTCGGAACTCTGTGCCTCGACACCACTTCATCAATATAGAGTTTGGCTAATTTATCCATTGGCTCCCGCATTGCAAGAAAATGCGCAATCTTGGTTAGACGATCCACAATCACCCAAATAGTGTCGTGACCATGCAAGGTCTTCAGTAGTTTCGTCACAAAATCCATGGTGATGTTGTCCTACTTCCACTCAGGGATAGACAATGGTTGCAAACTTCCATACGGCCTTTGATGCTCCGCTTTAACTTGGAGACACGTGACACACCTCTCCACGTAATTGGCTACATCTAATTTCATCACCGACCACCAGTAATTTAATTTCAAGTCTCGATACATCTTGGTGCTACCGGGATGTATAGAGTACTTCGACTTGTGCGCTTCTTTGAGAAGTAATTCTCGATTTCCTCCATATTCGATACCCAAATTCTTCCTTGAAAGAGATTAAGTCCACGACCGTCTTTCGTCAAAAGTTCGCTTTGCTTCATCATGATCTCGGACTTGAGATGTTCCTCCTTGAGTGCTTCCAAGTCATGAGTTGGATAGTTCTTCTCATGATCCTTTAGTTGTCGCGACGCGTAGGCTATTACTTCCCCCTTTGCATAAGTACGCACCCAAGCCCATCTTTGAAGCGTCACTATACACTACAAGAACTGAGATAAGATATCATACCAGGCAGGAGGGGCTTGTTTCAGTCCATAAAGAGCTTTATCCAAGATGTAAACGTGATTAGGCTTATCTGGATTCACAAACCCTTCTGGCTGCGAGACGTAGACTTCCTCCTTGAGTACACCATTTAGAAAAGTTGTCTTCACATCCATTTGATAGACGGTGAAGTTCTTGTGGGCTGCGTAGGCTAAGAACATCCGAATTACCTCTATACGCGCCACTGGGGAGCATAAGTCTCGTCATAGTCTATCCCTTCCTCTTGCCTATATCCCTAGCAACAAGTCGTGCTTTATTTCTGATAACGGTACCATCTTCATCTTTCTTGTTTTTGAACACCCATTTCGTACCAATGATGGTTTTACCTTCAGGTTTGGGTATGAGTCTCCAGACTTTAAGTGCTTCAAACTAATTCAGCCCATCTTGCATCGCAGTTACCCAATCTGAATCGGCAAGGGCCTCAGATACGCGAGTAGGCTCGATCTTGCTCAGAAAGGATTCATGCATACATAGATTTGATGTTGCAGACCTAGTTTGCACCGGTTTTGAAGGATCTCCAATGATTTGATGTATCGGGTGCTCTTTGGTCCACTTATGTTAATGAAGGAGTGGATTAGATGTAGATTGATCATGTCCAGCATCTAGGAATCCGCTGTTATCTCCTTCAGATGGTTCAGAATGAATGGGAGTTTCAGTTGAAGTAGTAGTTGCAGAAGTTGCAGTAGGTACAACTTGATCAGTCTGTTGATCAGTCCTTATAGTACATCCTATTGAGTCAACTACTTCTGTCTCGTCGGTGTTGGTGTAGGCATTTGAACTGGAACTTCTGTCTCGTCGGTGTTGGTGTAGAATCGCTCCCTCATCTGCCTTAGCACTGAACTTGTTCAGATTCTCTCTTTCGTTTAGAACATAACACTTACACCCAAATATATGAAAATATTTGATTGTAGGTATCCGGTTGTTGATTAATGCATACGGATTCTTTTGAAATCTGCGGTGTATCATGGAGCGATTCTGAGTGTGACACGTAGTCGATACAGCTTCAGCCCACAGAAATAGAGGTAGTTCAGATTGGCTGAGCATAGTTCGAGAGGCCCCGACTAGTGTACGATTTCGCCTTTCGAAGACTCCATTTATGTTGAGGCGTACGTGCAGCAGAGTATTGATGTGATATCCCGACCGATTCGAGATATTCTTCAACTATTTTGTTCTTGAACTCTGTGCCGTTGTCAGTTCTTAGAATCTTGACTTGTTTCTGCAGATTGACTTGGGTCGTCTTCAGAAATGTAATGAGAACTTCGGGTGTCTCATCTTTAGACTGTAGAAACTTGACCCAAGTGTATCGCGTATAGTCGTCCACGATAACTAGCACGTACTTCTTTCCGCCTAAGCTTTGTGTTCGCATAGAACCGCATAAGTCCATATGCAACAACTCTAATGGAGAGCTGGTACTTGGTTCAGGTTTTGGTTTGTGTGGAGCTCTCTTCATCTTTCCCTTTTCACACGCTGCACACAAGTGTTATTTTTCATACTTCAGCTCAGGAAGTCCTTTCACTAGCTTTCCTCTGACCAGTTTGTTGATGTACCGAAAGTTAAGGTGAGAGAGTCGTCGATGCCATAACCAGCTTTGTTGCATCGAGGCCTTTGATAATAGACATACCTGGTTGTCAGCCTGGACCTTTGACATGTTGATGGTGTAGAGGTTTGACTTGCGAGTGCCGACCAAGAGTTATTTCCCGTCTTCAGAACGTATCGAACATGTCTTGGCCTTGAAATTCACCTCTAAGTCTTTGTCGCAGAACTGGCCAATACTGAATAGGTTGTGCCCTAAGCCTTCAACGTAGCTCACCTTCTTAATCGTGACATTTTCGTGTACAACATCACCATATCCCAGAATTGGTGAAAACTGATCATTTCCAAAACGAATTGTGCCGCAGTATTTGTCTGTATAATTAGGCAACATACTCTTCTGCCCGGTCATATGCTTGGAACACCCGCTATCCAAGTACCACATATGACGGGTCTGCACAAAACAAATCAGGAAATAAGAGGTTTAGGTACCCATTTATAAAAGGGACCTACAGTGTCATTACATGATTTTTTGACCCCATTTAAGTTTGGGTCCGTTTTGTCTTTGAAAACCATATGCATGATAAGAAGAACGATAACGATTAGAGGAAATATTATATGAGCCATGCCAAACATCAGAATATTTACGATAAGCATAATCATATCTACCAAAATTTGAAAACTTTTTATTAAATGGAGCTAACTTGAATAATTGCTTTATAGAATATTTCTTGCAAGAATCAACAAGATTAGATTTAAAAGTAGTAACATTCACAATTAATTCATCTTTACTATAAGTCTTTTTATTCAAATTAAAACTAGAACTAGATTTAGTTTTCTCGTCTATCTTTTGTTTCGGTATCCATGTTGACTTAACTCCAAGCCTTTGCTTTCTCACATCTGAAACATTTGAAACTTTAGAGTTAGAATGGTGAGAATCAGAAGAATGCTTATTCTTTGGCTTACCCGTGGTGATCGGTTTCTGTGAATGCTGAGATTTTCTTTTCTTACCTTTTCCCTTATTCGATTTCACAGAAACTGATTTATCAACTTTCGTTGATGTTTCACCCTTTTCAAACACACTGGGTAGACCGAAAGAATTAACAACACAAGATGAATGATCAGGAAGTTTGGTAGTAAAGTCAAACTGAGCAACACATTCATCAAAAACACCATCAGAGTTTAAGAAGTTAAGCTCATTATCAAGTAAACCAGATCTATCATCAGATTTTAAAGCCTTGGAGAATTTAGAAAACTCAGTATTTTTGAACACTGTAGAAAATACAGTTTGTTCTAAGTCCTTCAAAATTCTTTTTTCTGTAACAGTATTCTCAAGTTCAAATATTTTACTTTCCAAAACTAGAGGAGGGACGTAAAGCTTATCTTCGATGGGCTTAGCCTCCATTTCTTTTACAGAATAAATATCAAAATAGTCATTTGAAAGAAATTTTGATTTATCAGAACTATAACTATTATTCAACCTCTCATAACGAAACGGAAGTTGGACTTTAGTTGTGTTCTTTCTTTTAGCATATTACTTGGCTTTATCCTCTTCAGACAATTTAGTCTAGAAAACTTGAAGTTCAGGGTATTGAGGTGCCAGTTTCATAAATCCAAAATCATAAAGAGCAAGCACTTCAGATATACCCTTTTTGAGACATTGTGGGTTCTCGTAACCGAGTCCCCAATTCTCTTTATCCTCTTTGGGTTTGCTTAGATGAATGGTTTGTTCTGACTGACCCATAGTATATAATTTTTCTTCCAAAGCATTCACCTTTTCAATTAAAGATTTCTTTTCTTTTGAAGTCGAAGAGTACATTTTAGAAAGCTCTTTAGACTTAAACTTACATTCTCTATACTTTGAAATAGTTTCAAATAACTCTTTATGAATTATATTCTTCTCTTTCGCATTGGTGTCTATGTTTTTGTGCAAAGTTTCAATTAATACATTTTTCTCAGCAATATCATTGCTAAGTTTATGTATAGATTGATTTTTCTCAATTATGACACCTTTTTCACGCTTAAGTTTAGACTATAATTCTTGGAGTTTAGACATCATGGCATGCATTTGATTCAGAAAATCAGATTCAGTTAAGTCACATACCTCTTCATTATCTCCTTCATCAGAATCAGCATCAACTTCTGACTGCTACTTACCCATCAAGCACAGGTGTGATGTCTCGTCCTTCTTTCCTTCTTCAGATTCTTGGTCCGAATGGTCGAGCCAGTATTCATCATCGGCCGTTAATGCTTTTCCAGCCTCTTGTTGCTTGGCTAGAAACATCTTATTCTTGTAATAGTCGGAGTTTCAGACTTTTGCTTTTCGGCAGTCTTTGGCAAAGTGACCGAATTTGCCACAGTTGTAGCACTTTGTTAGTTCTTCCTGCTTGGGCTCTTCGGCTCTATCCTTCTTCTTTTTTTTCTGGTCTCTTTTCTTCAACTTTCTCCTTGTATTTGTAGTTGTTTGGACCAGACGAGTACCTCTGACTGTTGGAGCTAGGATTTTTATAGAACTTCTTTTGGAAAGCCTTGGTTAACATTAGCATGGTTTCCTTCAGTTGTTCACAATCGTCAGAGTCAGACTTTGCCTCACTATCAGCCTCTTCTGATTCAGATGCTATCATCTTCTTCTTCTTAGACTTCTTCTTGACCACAAGTGCAACTGGATCAACAACTGCTTTGTCATCCTTGATCTCATCCACCTCTTCCTCATTCTATCTGAGGATTTCATAAACTTCATGAAGTGGAATGTCGTTCAGATCTTTCAATTGCCTCATCTGTCTGGTGAATCTCTTCCACTCAGGCTGAAGGTTGCTGAGAAATTTCACATTCAGCTCAACTTGAGATTTGTTGATCTTGTTCTTGCTTAGCTCGTTCAGCAATGTGACAAATCTGTTATAGGTGGCTTCTAGTAATTCTCCAGCTTTGGCCTTGAATTCTTCAGAGTTGTTCAAGCAGTTGGATACTTTGAGTTGGTTGCCGACTTTAGATCCGATCATCATCTTCTCCAACTGATCCCACATTTGCTTGCCGGTAGCATTGTAGCTATCATTCTTGACATAAATTTCATTCGGTATGCCTTGGAGAATAAATGATCTTGACAGTTTGTCACCCTTGTGTCTCTTTTTCTGCTCATCCGAGTATTCATCAATCGGTAATTTATACTATTTCTCTTCTTCTTCACCATTTTCTCCAGCTACAGTGAGAACCTTGGTCGGAGGTGTCATGATTCCTTCCTTCAAAGATTTTCTGATGTAATCTCCCAAATCATTTCGATCAATGAAATCCAAGAATCTGTCCTTCCATTGCTCGTACTCCCCCTTTAAGAGTACTGGTGGCTTCACATCGGTTCCGATAGCAAGAGCTTCCCGAGATGACATCCTTACTAATATTGATTTAGCAAAGAACTGATAAGAAACTTGAAATGATCATCAGTCAAGATAAAGTCAAGTAAATACAGATTAATAAAGAAAAAGAGAATCTGGAGCAAAAAGACAGAAATGCGCCAAAAGGCAGTGGCGCAAAATAGATTTTGCACAAAAAGTGTCTGGCGCAAAGTTCAGGTTTGCGCTAAAAGAAGCTGGCGCGAAATAGACCTCGTGAACTTGAAACCCTTGAGATTTGCGCGAGAAGAAGGTAGCACAAAAGGAGTTTCGCCGAGATGTAGGTCGCGCAAAAGTGAGTTTTGCGTGAACCGTGGGTGGCGCAAAAGAGGGTTTGCGCAACCAGGCAATGGCGCAAAACTGAGGAGTTCGCGAATAACTGTTGGCGCAAAAGAGATATCACGACCGGTGTCTTTCTACGACCGGTGTATTGCTTGACCAGACCCTTTGACCGTTGTCCTGCTTGGACCGGTATTGAGTCGACCGGTATATCGACTGAAGTCCGTGACCGGTATGAACTGAGTGATGTCCGGGCGACCGGTATCGAAGTTGACCGGGGAGGTGTAATGACCGGAGTTTACTCGACCGGTATGTCAACCGGTATTTTGCGATCGATCGGTATGTGTCGATGAAGACTGTGGCGCAAAATAAAGTTTTGCGCGAATAGGGTCAACCGGTATTCCGTCGACTTGAATATCGACCGGTATGTTCTTGAAGCTTTCGACCCAGATAAACAATAATCAACCCAGAAACTAATCGAGAACTTAAAATCAAATGCAAAACTCAGACTTTCTTACTCATAAACATATATCGATCGAAATACAATCAAAATCAATTATTAAAAACCACTTTTTATCACTCAATTTGACGAATGCAGTAGACAACAGGTAAATAAACTTATCGAACCCAGTATCAAACAAATCATCAAAAATCCAATCGATTCTAGAGTAAAACTCAAATTAATCAATTCCAATTCAATAGAATAAACAATTCGAATAATACCCAATCAAAAACAGCTTGAAAGAACAATCACACAATAAAAATTTTGAATCTTGACAGATGAACAGTACCGAAAAAAAATTCGATTCAATCTGTTAGGCTCTGATACCAATTGTGTGTCCCTGTGATTAACGATTCAATCAGTGATTAACGATTCAATCAAGCAAACAATTAAACAATTATGAATAAGCAAACCTGATATTGATTTATCAAACGATTCGAATGATTACACTGTTGAATATGAATCTCGTTCAAGCTATCTCTCTCTGATTTCCTCTAGCCGCAGCTCTCCCTCTCAATCTCTCTCAATGTACGGCGCACTATTCCATACTACTTAAACAAAACCTAAAACTCTAATAAATACCTAAAACCTATTTGGAAACAAAAAGGACTAAAACGAAAATACATAAACAAACTTTGACAATTTATTACAAAGGACCCTAGACTATTTGTTGAGAGTCGACTTTTCTAGCTTTGACTTCAGATTTCCATCTTCAGAAATTGATGATCTTGAATCCAATAAAACTGTGCTCTAACAACTGGTCATTTCCAAATGTCACGTTGCCGCATAATTTCTCTGTATAATTAGAAAAAATATATTTATGCCCTGTCATATGCTTGGAACAACCTGAATCCAAGTACCACATATGATGGGTCTGCACAAGACAAATCAGACAACAACAGGTTTAGGTACCCATTTATAAATGGGTCCTTTCGTGTTAGCACAAGATTTTGGCACCCATTTGAATTTGGGTCCTCTATGTTTTTCCAAACCATTAGAATGATGTATATAATAAGTACCAAACCAACAATCAAAATATTGTCCAGTCACAAAATCATTTCGACCAAAAGTGGAACACTTACTAGGCAAATGAGATAATTGGATCAACTGCTTTATTGTATAAACCTTGTAAGGAGTTGCAAGTTTTCTTTTATGAGAAGCACATTCATCAATTACATCAGTAAAACTAGTAGTAGTCCTATTACAATCTATGTCAGATAATGATTTCGTAGACTCTTCAATCTTTCTTTTTAGTCTCCATTCAAGTCTTGCTTCTGACTTTTTCTTTCTCAATTCTGAAACACAAGATTTAGATTTATCAGAAACATGAGATTTAAGAGTCTATGTTTTCTTGTTCTTACCTGTGTTGGTCCGTTTCTGTGAGAGCCTTTTCTTTTGTTTCTTACCTTTAGAATAATAGGTACTCACAAGAACTGAATCATCAACCTTAGTTGATGTTTCTCATTTTTCAAAAACACTAGGTAAAGCAACATTATTAATCACAAAAGAAGTATGGTCTGGAAGTTTAGCAGTGAAATCAAATTTATCAACACTTTCATCCAAACAACCATCAAAATTTAAAAAATCATTTCAACCGCAAACAAGTCATCAACATCATCATCAAATTGTTGTGCCTTGAAAGAATTTGAAAATTTGAAATCATTTGGCTTTTGAGAACACTTCTTTTGATAAGACATTTTAGCACAATCTGAAGGTTTAGGATTAGTAAAAATATTTCCCATGAAAACTTTACAAGATGATGCATCTGAATCAGTGGAGTTGTTTTCACAAACTCTTTCTGATTCGAATTTACCAGTTGTAACTTCATGATTTGAAACTAGTGTTCATCATGACATTAGAAAACACAATCTTCTCAAGATCAACCAAAATTCTTTCTTCCGCTAAGATGTTTTCAAGCTCAAAAATTTTGCTTTCCAAGATGAGTGAAGGAACATAAATCTTTGCTTTAACTGGTTTTGCCTCCATCTCCTCAGTAGAATAGCTTTGAAAATAATCGTTTGATAGAAACTTTGGTTGCTCAGAAAGATAACTGTCATTCAACTTTTTATAGCAAAATGGTAGTTGCATTTTTGTTGTGTTCTTTCTGTTCTCATCTTCCTTAGCCTCAACCTCATCAGATGATTTTGTAACAAATTTGGGTTTCAAATGAGGACATTTGTCTAGCATTTGTAAGAAATCAAAGTTATATAAAGCTGGCTACTTTCTAATAGTTTTCTTCAGATAATGTGGGTTATCGTAACCAATACCCCAATTATCTTTGAAATCAGTAACTTCCTTTGGTTTGTTTAGATAAATGGTTCGATCAGTTTGACCTCGAGTATATTGTTTCGCTTCCAAACGATTAATATTTTTCAGTAAAGATTTGTTTTCAAATTGCAGTTTATTATAATTGACAACAAACTCTTTCTTCTCAAGTTCAGACTTATTAAACTTAGAAACTGTTTCAGAAATTTGAGTTTCAAAAAAAGTTTTTTGTTTTTCAAAAACAATAGCAGATTTGTTCAAAGAGTCAATCAAGTTTTTGTTCCCAGCAATTTCCTTGTTGAGATAAAAATTTGTTTGACGCTTTTTTGCAACTCTCATTTTCTCCTTTTTGAGCTTAGCTTGTAAATCCTAAAGCTCAACCATCATGGTTTCCATTTGCTTTAAAAAATCAGATTCAGTAAAATTATTTACCTCTTCGGAAGTCTCTTCTTCAGATTCATCATATTTGACTTCCTTGCCCCTTAATCACATGTGAACATTCTCTTCTTTATCCTCCTCATAATCTGAATGATCTAGCCAGTAATCATCCTCAGCCATCAATGCTTTGCCTGGCTTTTTTTGCTTGGCCAGAAGCATCTTATTCTTGTAGTACTCAGAATTTCTAACTGTCGGCTTCAAGCAATCCTTGGCAAAGTGACCTATCTTGCCACAGTTGTAGCATTTCACTGGCTCCTCAGATTTCTTCTCACCATACTTTCCCTCTTCTGGCTTCCTTTCCACATAACTTTTACCTTCAGATCTCTTGTCCTCAAACCTTCTTCCTTCCACTCTTTCCTTGTGTTCATAGTTCCTTGACCCTGAAGAGTACCTTTGACTATTTGAACCCGACTTCCTATAAAATTTCTTCTGGAAGGCTCGGGTAAGCAATATCATGGCTTTCTTAAGGTTCTCCCCATCATCAGAATCTGAACCATCACTGTTAGAATCACCAGAACTAGAAACTACAATCTTCTTTTTCTTCTTCTTACCCTTCTTTCCTTTCTCTTTCATCTTCTCCACCACCAAAGCAACTGGATCATTTACAGGCTTCTCACTCTTCTTTTTCTCTTCTCTCTCCTCTTCTACCTCTTCCTCATTCTGCCTCAGAGTTTCATAGACTTCATGTAAAGGGATCTCACTCAAATATTTCATCTGCTTCATTCTTCTTGTATGTTTCTTCCACTCTGGCTGCAAGACACTGAGAAATTTTACATTGTTCTCAATTTGCTTCTTCTTTACCTTGTTCTTGGCAAGCTCATTCAGCAAAGAAACAAATCTTTCATATGTGTCCTCCAGACTTTCCTCAGATTTAGCCTTTAACTTTTCATAGTTGTTTATGCAGTTGGCCACCTTCATCTGATTTCCAATCTTTGATCCCATCATCATCTTCTCCAGCTGATCCCACATCTTTTTAGCAGTAGCCTTGTAGCTGTCAATCTTTATGTAGATCTCATTTGGTATGCTCTGAAGAAGTAGAGATATCTTGCTTATATGCCTTGTATCTCTTCTTTTGCTTAGGTGTATAGCTTGAAAAACCCACCACAATCTCTTTAGTCTTTATACCTCTGTTCTCAGTACCATCTTCACTATCTGAACTTTCATTGTCCTCATCAGGCACAATAGCAGTTACTGGTTTCATCAGACCCTCATCAATTGACTGTTTGATGAATTCACCATTTTCATGTCTATCTATGAAATCCAGAAATCTATCCTTCCATTGCTCATATTCACCCTTGAATAGAACGGGTGGTTTGACATCCGTACCGATTGAAAGAGCATCATTTGAATTCATCTTGATCAAAAGCACAGATCTTTAAACACATAAACAGAAATTTTTCAAAACTCTGAAAATAGCCAAAAATTGACTAAGTACAGAAGTCGCAGACCACAGAGAAGTACTTATCGCAAAACCCTTTAAACCCACTTGTCGCAAAAACTTACACCAAAGAAGTGAGGAACTCGCAGAATGAAGCTTGCGAGTTCTTACTTGTCGCAAGTTGAAGCTTGCGAGTTCTGAACTTGTCGCAGGCTGAAGCTTGCGAGTTCTGAGCTTGAATCCTCTTGCGAGTTCTATCTTAGAAAAATTTCAGCCAATTAACTTGTCGCAATGCGTATGAGTTCTATACTTAGAAAATTTTCAAACAACCAACTTGTCACAGACACTTGTCGTAAGCTTAGTCTTGTGAGTTCTTGAACTTGACGCAAACCAAAGGAAACAAACAGTAACTTGTCGCAAATAATGGCTTGCGAGTTTTTGGTTGTCACAATCTGAAGGATGCGAATTCTTGAACTTGTCGCAGGTCGAGCTCTGCGAGTTCTTGCCTTAGAAAAATTTCAACAAACAAAATTCCAAGTAGCTTGCGAGTTTTTCAGAATTTGTATATCACAGTCTGCGAGTTCTTCAGATGAATCTTACGAGTTCTTCAGATGAACCTTGCGACTTCTCTGAATCTTGCGAGTTCTTGAGTTTATCGACATAAAACTCCCTGAAATTGCCAAAAATCAACCTTAAACTTTGAATTTGATCCTGATACTTCACCAAATCATCCTCGAATACAATCTGAACAGGTTACAATTGAATGATTACAATAAAAATCAACAAAAATACAAATTCAATCTCAAAAACAGTACAAACAGACTTCGAACCAGGAACAACCAAAAATCCTAAATTCACACAATCTGTTGTGAATTAGGCTAAACAATACAAACCAAATCTGTTCTAGAACATAAAACGAGTACAATGGAATCAATTTGCAACAAGAAACATAAAAAATTCAATGAAATCGATTCTCAACAGTTGACTTTGCGAGATCTTGAATATCGGCCAAATTTCCAGATTCTCTTATTAATTTCTGATTCTATGCTTGCTCTGTTACCAATTGTGTGTTCCTTAATGTGCAAACAAATAAAGATGAACGAAGAAATCAATCAAATTTGCCATATGATTAATCTCAAATCACAGATTACAAAGATGCTCTTAAAGTGAAATATTTCTCTCTACAAATGTAATTCTCTCAAAGTGCTACTCAAAGTGCTACAAGATTACAAAGAAAAAAAAAACTTTTATACCACAAGCTTACAAAGACAAAACTAACAAAACAAACAATTTGACTTTGACTTTGACTTTCTTATTAAAGAAACTTTGACTTTGCAATGAGGCTTTGACTTGAGCATTGACTTTGACTCTCATTCTTCATGATCTTGGATCCAACATATTTATGCACTAACAGTCTTAGAGGACCAATGAGGAGTATTGGGAGTTAAGTCGTGAGATCAGAGCTAGAATGGGTATTAGACAATGTGGGGTTTTAAGAGATGAGTTCTGGATCTTAGTGACCAATTGATGTTGTTTGTGTAGCTTAGGAGTTCTTTATGAGAATTGTAAATCGAGAAAGTTGTAATTGGGGCTAAAGACTAGTGGTGTGTCTTAAAGGAAAATTTCATGAGAAGAGTCGGGTGTCGAGTTTCCTTAGACGAACCAAGGTAATGACCTCACCCGTACCTGTAAGATGAACTGTGAAGAATATGGTGTCAGGTATGGTTAGCACACCCAGGTTTTTGTAATCGACTGCTAAGGGAATTATGGTACTACCCTAAGGAGTTGGCACTGAATGTGGTAATTGATAGTTAAGTGTCCATTGCGGGGAAGATCTGTGCGATGTTTTGGAAAATTCTGTAGAGCGAGACCTATAAGAAATTAATATCGTTCATGAATCAGACCACTCGAAGCAATTGTGAATTTGCGGACCCAACCAATCCTAGGCTTAAGATGTTGATGTAATGGAAGGAAAGACATCCTCAAGTGGGATAGGATTGAATCATTTTTTAAGCAATACCGGTGCTTGATCAATTTTGTTCAAGTGAATGGGTTGGTGTGCAGCCGACTAAAATCCTAGTAAGACCTTCTAGGCAAAAGTTTGGGACTAAGATTGTAGATGCCATAAGTATCGTGGTGAAGAATTAGAGGATTGAAGATTCTAGGAAAGGTTGGAAGATCTTAGCAATCTCGTTAATAACTCGTGTCAAGGATTTTGCCTTAAGTTTGGATTGAAATATTTATGTTAGTAGGGTAGATGTTCTTGCATTTTGTCAAAGCGAAAGTTAAGCATAAATCAGTGGTTGTTCTGAGATTTAGTCTAGAGAATCAGAGGATATCTCCATGTTCTGCCTTGCTTAGAGATCTTAAGAGGAGCTTGGGCTGGAATAGTCTTCTGTAAAGTTGTCATAATCAAGGAGTCTCGGGCCGTCAATCTTGAGGGGTTCACCTAGCGTCGGAGAGACCCATGGATTCTCTAAGATAAATTTTGGTATTGGCGAGATGACGACTCTTCATAGAACCTTGTGAAAGAAGGAATGGTTAAAGGTTTGGCGAGCAAGTAATTCGCCTAAACCTTTCGAGTGAAAGATTTTTGGGAAGGTTTAGTATCGTCCATGAGGTGGTGGAATCACTTCTCGTAACCCCTGCCACAATGAGTATGAGGATTCCTTGCAAAGTAAAAAAAGTGTGGTGCCCCTAAGACCGATGTTCGCTCGTTTAATAAGGAATGTCAGTGATGAAGCGAATAATGTTATTTGGCTAAGGACTCCAAAGTGTGGGATGGCAAGTTTATGGTGGTTTCGGACTTCTCATAGTGCTCCATGCCTCGGGAGGTTCCACGGACCACTCTCGAATAGTACTTCTGAGTCAAGATTTCGAGGACGAAATCATTATCTTGGAGGGGAGGATTGTAACACCCTAAATTTCGAGTAAGAGTCCTTCCCTTGTCGTTTCTCATTCTGGGATATTGTTGCTCTCCTTTTGGTTTATTTTATGTATAGCATCTCTCTAGCAGTATCTATGGAGGGACTAGGGTCGAATCGGAGCAAAGAATTGAAGTTTTCGGAGCTCGATACCTACCTCGCGACTATGCCCGGTGATAGTGCCCGTGGCATAGTCGCCCATGTCATTCTCGCAAGGAAGTCGTGGGTCTCGGTACAGGTATCGCGACTATTGTCGGCGATAGTGCATGTGGCATAGTCGACAAGGCATTGTCGCGCAAAAGGATCGGGCCACAGTACAATACGGACGAGAGTGCCCCGCGATTGCGCCGTTGCACTGTCGCTAAGGCAAAGTCGCCGACGAGCCTAGGCCTTTATTATGTGTAGATCTAATTTGTTTAGAGGATCCCTTTCTTTTCTAAAAGTAATCCTACGAATTCCATCTCCAAATCTGGCGATTTTCCTCCTCTCATCACCATCTTCCTTCATTGAATCCTAACCTAAGACCACAAGTAGAATTATTGTTAACCTAGAGTGGTTTCACCATCTATTGCAAGAGTTAGAGGCTTCCAAGCTTCAAGTTCTCTCTGTAAGGTTCATCAAATCATTTCCAAAACCCTTTTTCATCTTCTTGAAGCTTTGGAGTTTGAGGTTCATATTAGTGACCTAGAAGTATAATGTTAGTGGATTCAAATTGTGATTAAGGTAGATTTCTCTTTTCCTCCACCTAAGAAATTAGGGTTTTATGGTGTTTTCATTTCCTTTCCATTTGTTCGAACTTGGTATAATTTAGAAATGTTGGTAGCTAAGGATTTCGGTGGAAAACTTGGAGCTAGTGGAAGAATCAAAATCTCACCTAAGGAGCTCAAGTGTTGTTGGTAAAACCTAGATTTAGTCTAAATCTAGCAAGGTGAGTTTTATTTGCTTTACAAAACTATATACATGTCAAAACATAAATGTTTTGGGTTTTAAACATACATTTATGTGCTCATTTCATATTTAATGGGGTTTGGTGATTTTTGGCATTTTGAGTATGTTGAGTTGCTAAATGGTTATAAATGATTTATAATATATTATTGGCGTTTTGGCCACCATAAAGGATGTTGATCCACTAATAAACATTTTATTGGATATGTGAAGAATTGAGTAACTCATTTCATTTGTTTTTTAGTATGTGCAAATTGGGTTTCAAATGGTTTTTAATGGGGAGATTTTAAGAGTCGAAATCTTATGACAAGTATTTTGATTATGGTCTATCTTTGGGAATTTGCCCAAGTTATGAGTTTTAGATATTTGAACTATCAACTCTTTTGGCCATAAAAGCGTGAGTTAATGGGAGCGGCCATCCTCCTGACATTATATATATTTTGGGGAAATGTGAGCTTTAAGGGTTAGGCCTTAGGCCACTTATATTTGGAGAAAATATCCGTTTTGGGAAATTTGTACATCGGTTTACGTAGTCATATTGACTTTACTCATTTTCCAAACATTGTATCATGCCATGTGGCTTGACGTATACTCTAAAGAGTTTTGGGTCGTTGTCTGGTTCAAATGGCTCATGTCTTATGGAAATGCAATTACTATACAGATGTTGGTCATTACATGTCTTGAATGCTTTAGTTCATTCTTTGGAGTCATGTAATGTGTAGAATGTAATGTAATGGATCCATAGGCATAGGAGTCGTTTCGTTCATCATGGATTTTTTTATGTCCATGTTTGAGTCTAGTGAGTTGTCCCCAAGTCATGTGATTTATGTAAGTTTGCGGTGGTGCTCTTGGAGAGCCGTATACGGAGCTAAGTCTTGCGGTGGTGCCCATGGTGAGCCGGATACGGAAACTTGTGACTTTTGTGGTGAGACTCATTTAGAGGTCGAGTAGACACTAGGGTCATTTTTGGGTATCTTGCGGTGGTTGCTCAATGGAGCCACATACGGGGATCCATGACTTGTAGTGAACCTCGTGAACGTTGATAAGTGGCTTAACTATGTGTTCCGCCACATTCGATGGAATCGGGTCTCCCCCGTCACCGGAAGGTGTTATCTTCGGGTATTCCCTTACCCATACCTTCGGTGTTAAAATGCACCATTTTATTTATATTAAATAGTATTTTGACGAAATACCGCGTGGGTGCGTTTTGGGGAAAGATCGGTTAGTGAACATTATTTGAAAGGGGATATTTGGTACTGCAAATAATATGGTTGTGATCAAAGCATTTTATAACTAATATTTTTTTAGGGATGGACGTTTTTAGAATAAAGTATTCTTTTTAAACGTTTTATAATTTATGTGATAAAATTGCTTTAACTCACTAGGCGTTAAGCCTAACACTTTTTCTTTTCGACATGTATATCAGGTCTTAGGTGGATCTGATTGGCAAGTGGAGCTTGGTAGAAGTTCCGGTAGGATGGCTCTAGAGACGTCATCCGGTTTTGGGAAGATAGCAGATTTGGTGGTTTTAGTAACATCCGACCGACTTTGTCCCCGTTTGTGGGACTATATAGTTCCGTTATAACTCTGATACATGTTGTAGTGTTACTTCCCTTGTAAACGTTGCATATTTGTTATTTCAAGTTATTATGTATTTAAGAGAGTTTTGGAAATTTTATTTTGTCTGCTATTTTGAAATTTTAGGGGTGTTACAACATCGGAGAAGAAATTATGTAAAAACTTAATTGGTTGTTCATTTCATAATAATGCTTAACTTTTTTCATTTTTCCCCGGTAACCGTGGGTTTTCCGGCCAGCATATTTGCTTATTGTTTCTCTAAGTTTCTTTTTTCTTGTACAAAAAACTAAAATTATTTTGTATTAGAATATAGTAAATTTCTTATTATTAACTAAGAAACTCTTAATTTTTGAAAAACTTTTACCAACCATATCAGACGCCAACTTATATCTATATTTAAGATTTCAAAATTATCATTGTTTTTTCATGTATTATTAACTCATTTTTACCTAATATTGAGTGCATGAATTTAAGCACCCTCCTATCTTAAAGACAAAATAAGATCTTAAGCTACAACCGACATGGACATTTGATTTTACAATTGATGGTTTGACATCAAGTGCCCAGACCGGTCAAACCGGACAACGGTTTAGGCGGTTTGGACCTTTTATGGGCTTTAAAGTTTAAATTAAAAAAAAACATACATAATTTGGTATTTTAGATTAAATATCTATTTTAACAAAACAAAATATCACAAAGTCTACGCCTCCGATGCTTTTGAGTCCATTTGAAGTAAGCAATGTCCGCAAAAAATTAAATAAAGTCCACAAAAAAATAAACAAAATATCCCAACAAAACTCTAATAAAAAACGTAATATGCAAACAAAGACAACAACTTAGGTATTTCGAAATATGTTTTTATGTTTGTGCTATTAAGAGTTTATGATAAAGTTGGGACTAGTCTTAAAAGTTGGGTTATAGTCTTATAATATATATATATTGTGAGTCCGTGATCGTTACCAGATAATCAAAAACAACAAACAATAGATAATAAACCAACCTGTTTGGATTACAAATGCGGATTACACGGTTGATTTCTTGATATAAGCTTTGTGTTTGTTTTCTCTCTTTTTCACCTTTCACTATGTGTATTTGTGTGATTGTTGTGATCTGATGTTTTAGGAGAGAGAGAGAGATAATATCTATAAAAAGATATTATCCAAACTAATAATAAACTAATAAAAACATAATATCTAAATTAATAATATCTAGATATTAAAACAACTTTGACAATTAATACAAATTGACCCTTAGACTTTGGTTGAGAGTGACTTTCAGCTTTTACTTCGGATTGCGATCTTCGTATTTGGATGATCTTGAATCCAATGAGACTGTGCTCTAACAATCTCCCCCTTTGGAACAAGATCATTTAAATAAAAGGATTTATCTAATTCGATCTTCTCTTTCAGCTTGGAAGATGCAATCTCCATCTTTGTCTTCAAATTGTAATAATCTTCCCCTTTTGATGTAGAGAAACTCTCTTTCGGTTGTTGGGAAGAAATTTTCTTCAGTGTTAGCTTGGACATTTGTTTCTTGATCATTTCTTGTACTTTGTTTGCTCTGCTCTCCCCCTTTTTGATGGATTGAGCATCGATATCTTCAAAACTTTGTTGACAAGAAATGTCTTTGATTCGTAGCCTCTGATCCGTCAATTCATAAGATATTCATCTAGATCTTTACAAATCCAGACAAATTAGTTGTGTAACACCTGAATCAACTAATGAATCAGTTAGAATGCCTGTCAGTAACACTAAGTCACTGTGTGTAACGAATACACAATGGAAAGGAGCTGTTTGATGTTGACTCCCCCAGGGCTTCCATTTAATCATCGAAACACCACAAAGGTTATTTCTATAAACGTTATGACAAAGAAACAAATTCCTTGTGTGTTCGTGCTTGTGATAGAAAGAATTAAGCACTTGATGATTGCTTATTTGGCTCAAAATTGTGTAAACCACTGAGACAACAGTAAGTTAAACACAGACTCAATGTGTATGAGTGAAGTGCGAAGGTGGGGCAGACTTCCTTCTTTTCTATATCCAGATTTTCCAAGTGAAAATCAGATAGCATATGTGCTGCGTCCCCTTAGAAAGTGAAACACTTTTTAATTGAGTAGAAAATGAGTAGTTGGTGGGGTAATTCAAGAGTTGGCATGGGCTAGTTGCCTGTTTCAATAATGTTCACCAAAGATTTGTGAAACACTAGAAATGTGGCTGCCCGTCTAGAAAGTAGTTGGTGCAGAGTTCTGATATTCTTTTAACTCTGATCTCACACGCTCTTTCTTTTAAAGATTAAGCTCACTCTTTTGGCATTGAAACTCATTATCCAATCTACACTCATTTCTATTGACACACTCACTCAATCACTAAGGATTAACTTCATGGGTAGAAATCATAGGTTAACATGATTCCATAGAAGTTGAAGTGATTTCAAAGAATTTCCTTCATTTGATCAGAAGCAAAAGGAACTTATGCAAATATCAAACGAGGCGTTTTAGTTCTTGCACACTGATTCCGTATAACTTTTAAAGAATAAGTTGCTCAAAAAGGTTTAGCTTGTCGATTAAGCTTATGTAAAACATTTAAAGTACACTCCCAAAATATAAAATCGAATGAAAAATCGGGAAGTGGTTTGAACGTTTAAGAACGATGTTTTCAATGATTGAAAGTTGTCCTTCTTTCAACCATATATGAGATGAAGATATAGAATTATACCTTTACGTACGATCTTCCATCTCATGAAGCTAAGCGTAAAGTCATAAAGATATGATCTTTTAAGCTTCTCTCAAACTTCTGCAAAAGTCTTAGGTCAAGTCAAAGAAAATTTATTCACTTAAATTGAAAAGACAAAAAGCAGTAAAACTTTTTAAAGAACGAGTTCTGATCTGAATTGATCAGAAGTCATCACCTTTTATACTCCCCCTGAAATTATGCATTTGAAACTTTATCATTGAAAAAGATATGCATTTAAAATTTCAGAAAAGTATGTACCCCCCCTTGATGGTTGATTTCCTCATTGGAGTATCTGAGTACAATCTTCATGTTCAGCACGGAGTAAGGTCTTTTGATCTTTGAAGTGCGAGTCTTGAACTGTTGTATTCAAGAGCCATATCTTCGTTGAAGTCCGGGTTCTAAGATGATGTACTTAGAAGCCATTTTCTATATTGAGGTACGGGTTCTGATCTGTTGTAATCAGAAGCCACTTTCTCTATTGAGGTACGGGTTCTGATCTGCTGTAATCAGAAGCCACTTTCTCTATTGAGGTACGGGTTCTGATCTGCTGTAATCAGAAGCCACTTTCTCTATTGAGGTACGGGTTCTGATCTGCTGTAATCAGAAGCCACATCTCTCTTACTCCCCTTAGACAGTAGGTACCTGCAACACAGAATCATTCCTTTTCTTTGGTATCCATTTCCAATTGGATCCAACTGTGTTAGCAAACGATTTTGGCACCCAGTGAAATTTGGGTCCTCTTTGCTTTTTAGAATCAGATAAAGAATTTGAATGATAAGAGGGAACATGATATGATCTAAACCAAATATCAGAATCTTGACAAGAAACATTATCATGTCTATCATAATTTGAAAACTTTCTAGCAGACAAAGATAACTGGAATAATTGTTGTTTTGAAAATTTCTTGCGAGAATCAACAAGTTTTGGTTTAGAAAAAGCAACATCCACAATTATATCATCTTTACTAGTAGAAATCTTATTACAGTCAGCACTAGAACATGATATAGCAGTCTCGTCAAACTCCTGTTTCGGATGCCATGCAGACTTAACTTCAAGTCTTTTCTTACTCATTGCTAAAAGATTTGAAACTTGTGAGTTAGACTTTTGAGCAACAAATGAATGCTTCTTCTTGGAATTACCAGTAGTGGTCGGTTTCTGTGAATGCTGAGATAAATTCTTACCTTTAGCACTCTTAGCGTTCACAGAGACTGATTTATCAATGAAAGCTTTCGTTGATTTTGCACTGTTCACAGGCTTACTGGTTTTTCTTAAAGTTTTCTTAACAAAAGATGAATGGTTGGGAAGTTTTGCATTAAAGTCAAAGAGATTAGAACCATTATCTAAACCACCGTCAGAGTTTAAAAATTCAAATCCTTTATTTGATGTACCAAACATATCCTCAGAGTTTGAAGCTTTTGAAAGAACAGAATTTGAAAACACGGTTGAAAAAACGTTTTGCTCAATATTTATCAAAAGTCTTGCATCTGATAAATAATTCTCGAGTTCAGAAATTTTGCGTTCTAAAACGAGAGGAGGGACATATAATTTACCTTTGATAGGCTTCGCCTCCATTTCCTTTTCAGAATAACTTGGAAAGAAATCACTTGAAAGAGTTTCCTTCTTTTTATATATTGGGTTTTCATCATAACTATTATTCAACTTCGCATAATAAAATGGAAGATGAACTTTAGCTGATTTCATCCGTTTTTCCGTTTCATTGGCTTCATCCTCTTTTGACAGTTTAGTCCAAAAAGTTTTAAACGCGGGGAGTCTGCGAGCTAATTGCATATTAAGATGATCATAAAGTCCTGGCACTTCAGACATCCCCTTTTGTAGACAGTGAGGATTCTTATAACCAATTCCCCATCTCTCTATTTCCTCTTTGGGTTTGTTCAAAAAAATAGTCTGTTCAGTTTGACCCATTTTATACAACTTCTCTTCCAAACTTTTTAATTTTCCGAGCAAAGAAAAGTTTTCTTTTGTACAAGAAGCATGCAACTTTTTAAGCTCAAAAATATCTATTGCACCTTTTAGCAGTTGAGACTTAAGATCAGAATTCTCTTTTAGAATTATTGTCTTTTCCTTAGCATTGGTGTCATTTTCTTTATGTAAAACCTCAATTAATACTTTCTTCTCAACAATTTCATTGCTAAGTTTCTGTATCAATTGGTTTTTGTCTGTCATGACACCATTTTCACGCTTAAGATTCGACTCTAAATCTTGGAGCTTTATCTTCATGGCATGCATTTGATCACAAACCTCTTCATTAGAATCAGCTTTGGTTTTTATCTCCATCTGACTCATCAAGCACAAGTTTGTTGTCTCTTTCTTCTCTCCTTGTTTATGGATTTTAGCTTCGCTGATATTCATTCTGTTTTTGTTTGGATTAAAACAAAAATCTGTTTCGAATTGTTAGTTCAGATAAAATGAATACAGATTAAAATAATTCAGAAATGACCAAGTCAGGAACTGGCGCGAATTTGGACTTTGCGCGAGACTTGAGTGGCGCGAACTTGAGGTTTGCGTTTGAAGAAGGTCGCGCAAAGGAGAGGTTTTCTTGTCACTTGAGTCGCGCAAACCGGAGCTTTTCTTGAGCAGTTGGTCGCGCAAAGTGAGGTTCGACCGGTAAAATTTTCGACCGGTAAACTGATTGAATTTATGCTTGACCGGTACAATATTTGAACCGATAAAAAAAAGATTGGACCGGTAAATGATGGGTCGACCGGTATAATTTTATGGAGCATATTAAACAACAAACTCAACAACAAACTTGATTGGACCGTGAGGGTGTGAGTGGAGTAAGTGTATGAGTGTGAAAAAGTGTGAGTGAGTGGAAGAAGTGATTGTTAGAAATGATTGTTAGAGAAATTGCATGAGAAGTGGACACGTGAATGGAGTTTAATTAGAGTGAGATTTGTTATGCAAATGGAGTTGTGAGTGTGATTAAAATTGTGAATGAAAAGTGGAATTTAAGTCTTTGACCGGAGAGAATAACCATTTAAGTCTTTGACCGGAGGTGAGTGGACACGTGATATTGAGTGGACCGATATTGTTTAAGTCTTTGACCGGATTAGAATTGCAAAATAAGACCGGATGAGAAATAAAGGGAAAAGACCGGAAGTTTTGTGAGTGGACCGAAAGTGTGATGTTTGACCGAGAGTGGTTTTGACCGGATGTTTTAATTTTCTTTGACCGGGGAAATGTAGTGGAAAAGTGGGGTTCGACCGGGGAAGTGATTTAGAAAAGTTATATTCGACCGGGGAATTGAGTTTTACTTTGACCGGATAAAAAATATATATTCGACCGGATAAAAAAAAATATTCGACCGGTACAAAAGTTTGTGAGATTCGACCGATAAAAAAAAATTCGACCGGTACAAAAGTTTGTGAGATTCGACCGGTAAAAAAAATTCGACCGGTACAAAAGTTTGTGAGATTCGACCGGGGAAGTGAGGGTCCGGTCGAATGCTTAAGACCGATAGAATGTAAAAACTAAGGTTCGACCGGTACGTTTAAGACCGATACGTCGTCTTCTCCGATTAAATCAACTGTAACTCTAAAATTAACCCAACTAGATGTCGTTTTACCACACCAAATTTTGACACAACGATCTCCTTACCAACTAGAACAAGACACAACCTTTTGATTTCGAAAATAACCGCAAAATCAAGATTTTGATAATTGCACAGTGTTCTTCAAAAAATGAAGAACACAGAGAGTAAAAATTTTGATTTTGATCTGAATCAGGCTCTGATACCAATTGTGAGTCCGTGATCGTTACCAGATAATCAAAAACAACAAACAATAGATAATAAACCAACCTGTTTGGATTACAAATGCGGATTACACGGTTGATTTCTTGATATAAGCTTTGTGTTTGTTTTCTCTCTTTTTCACCTTTCACTATGTGTATGTGTGTGTGATTGTTGTGATCTGATCTTTTAGGAGAGAGAGAGAGATAATATCTATAAAAAGATATTATCCAAACTAATAATAAACTAATAAAAACATAATATCTAAATTAATAATATCTAGATATTAAAACAACTTTGACAATTAATACAAATTGACCCTTAGACTTTGGTTGAGAGTGACTTTCAGCTTTTACTTCAGATTGCGATCTTCGTATTTGGATGATCTTGAATCCAATGACACTGTGCTCTAACATCTATATATATATATAGTCTTAGGTTAATTTGAGAAATGGTAAATATATGAGAAATTGCGAAGTAATCCTAGCCATTCATATGGTCAAGATCGGATTTGACTGGTCAAATATTGCGGCTTTGACTGGTCAAAAGTTGCGGTTATTCCAAAAATAGAAGGACACTTTCGTAATTTTTACAAAATACACGGGCTGTGTTCATATATGAATATGTATAATTCAAATATGAACTATATGTTCATATATGAATCAGTGTAATTCACATCTGAACTCTTTTAACTGATTCATATATGAACCTTTGTGATTCATATATGAACTAATTAACTGATTCACATATGAACAAATTAACTGTAAGTTCATATATGAATCAGTTGAACTAATTAACAGATTCATATATGAACTAATTAACTGATTCTCATATGAACTAATTAACTGATTCATATATGAACGTATAGTTCATATGTGAATCATATAGGTTCATATATGAACTCATCTCGCGTATTTTACGAAAATACCCCTCTACCTTCTATAGACCATGCAAGGAATTATCCGGTGCTTCGCGGTTAAAGCCGCAAATGTTGACCAGATGAATGACTAAGATTACTTCTCTATTTCTCATACATTTACCATTTCTCAAATGAACCCCTCCCTATATATATATATATATATATATATATAAAAGGAGGATCAAACGAGAATGCTAACTATTTAAAAGAATAAGAGAATAATTTTAGGCCAATCATTTTATTAATAAAACCTTAAATAATTAATTCTAAAAATAAATAAATAAGGGTATAAAAGTAATTTAGTTATATAAAAATTATTTTAGCTATTTATTAGAGACTCTACTTTTACCATATTTGTAAAATTAATATGATTTAATTTTTTATTAAATAAATTTTTTATTTAATTCATTTAAAATAAGCATATTTAATTTTCATCTAAATAATTATTTTTTATTTAAAGTAATATTTAAAAAATTACAATTTTCATAAAAATCACATTTGATTCATATTGAATTAATTTTTAAATTTTTTTTCCTAATCATATATGATTTAAAATTTGAAAAACAACAATTCAAATTAAACATTCAAAAGAAAAAATAATGAAAACTGAATCATATGTGATGTGTAGCAAAACACAAATTAAATTAATGTATAAGATCACATGTACCTTAAAAACGTAATTCACAATTTTTCATTAAAATCACATATGATTCACAATTAATTACTTTTTTAAAAATGTTTTTCCTAATCATATGTGATTTAAAATTTGAAAAACAATTATTCAAATTAAACATTGAAAAAAAATAATGAAAACAAAATCATATGTGATCTGTAGCAAAACACAATTAAAATTATGTATAAGATCACATGTATTTCAAAACGTAATTCATAATTTTCATCAAAATCACATGTGATTCACAATGAATTATTTTTTTTTCAAAATGTTTTCCTAATCATATATGATTTAAAATTTGAAAAACAATGATTTAAATTAAATATTGAAAAAAAATAATGAAAACATAATCATATGTGATTTGTAGCAAAACACATTTAAAATGTATAAGATCACATAATGATACATAAAAAAAATTAGTGAATATTTTTTAAGAAAAAAAATGTCTATTATTTGTGGATATCACATAAAAAATCTTAAATAAACTAATTCAATAAAAATAAATATTTAAAATGAAAAACTAAATCACATTTCTTTTAATGTTGTAAAAAATTAAAAAAAAAATCATTAATAAATACCTTAATTAAATTTGTTACATAATCTATATAAAAATAAATGAGTTTCCATATATAATATGTATATAAGAAATGACACATATGACTTTTTAGGCGATTTTTAAGGAAGATTTATTTAAGATATTATTTAATAAAATGACTGACCCAGAATTATTCTCTTATTCTTTTAAATATGTATTATTCTCGTTTGAACCCGACTCTCTCTCTCTGTCTCTCTCTCTCTCTATATATATATATGCATGTATATGGCGGTCGGGTTGGTCGAAACCATCCAAAATAGTTCTAGACATCCCGACCAGAATGGACTGCCCGATTTAGCTATTTTTCACACCAGATCGGACTGTCAAACCGCTAAAACCGCCAAAAACGGTCTGGTTTGAGCAGTCCAACAGTTTTTTATTAACACCCCTAATTATGACAAAAAAATGTTGTCAATCTATATATTAAAGATATATCATATATATGATGTGTTTGACGGTGGAACGAATTTATATTGCTATGTAAAAATGATATTGTATATAATATTAATTTAGAATGAGATAATCGTAACCGTGTATATATATAAATATATATTCGATGCGCTCAATCCGCTTCAACCGCAGTTCGTGAAGAGGGTTGTACGAGTGGAATGAGGGATCTAGGCCGCATACATCTGCCTATGACTCGAAAATTAGCTCTCGGTCTTCTGGTCGCAAAACAACGTAATTAGTGATTGATTTTGCGCCTAGTAATACTTGAAAAAAAGGTTATATATGAATTATTAATATTTCTTGAGTTCAATGTTATTTCTGACGATAAAAATAATATATTGAAAAAAATTCGTACTTATTGAGGGGTTTTTTTTACATTTCGTCCAGGACCTATAAAATATCATAAAGGACCTTGAGTTCAGGGTAGAGAGTAACTTTCACGGTGTTTCATTTTGTTCTTATTGAACTTCAGATATTTTACTCAAGTAAATTAATAAAGCTAATTACCACATGCAATTTAGATGGTGATGATGGTGGCAGCTTTATTGCATTTACTACACAAGTATACATCCAAAATAAGTTGCAACACATAACATACATATATTGTGTAGTAAAGTATCTAGAGAAACTTATAATAAAATGCACAACTTGATTCATGATGTTCATGCCGTGATCATCGAATAGGTATATGTGCAACTTACGATCAAAGTGACCGATTTCAAGGGATTGTGAAATTATCGAGCTCGAACGATGGTGATCATCTCATCATAGACGGAGCCAACTCCACCACTAGCTGATGCGGATGTTGTGTCTGTACCGTAATGCAATTGTCTAAATATAAAAGCAGGTTGATTAGGATAAGGAAGCTTTGTTTCGCGATTACTCAACATAAAGGCTACATCTGTCATCGTTGGCCGATCAGCAGCTGATTCTTGAACGCACAGGATCCCAACATGGATACATAATAGAATTTCACGGTCATCAAATGAATCTCCCAACGATGAATCGACTAATGTCAATGCTTTATCTTGTTTCCATAAGTCCCAAGCCTGAAAACGATGAGGATAGGATTGAACTTTGTTTGGAGGGATAAATGATCAAGAAATTAAGACCGATGAAACCTAAAGTTTATTACTTACATGCCCGATCAAGTTAACTGAATTCTCAAGATAGTAACTATTGTTTTTCCTGCCACTGATGATCTCCAGAAGTAGAATTCCAAAGCTAAAAACATCGGATTTCACAGAAAAGAGGCCTTCCATTGCGTACTCTGGAGACATATAGCCGCTACAATCATATTGCATCCTTGTTAGGTAGATTCAAGAGGGAAAACATTGAACAAAACTAAGTTGTGTAAAACTGCTAATATTAAAGCATACTATGTTCCAACAACTCTACGAGTTTTAGCTTCGTCTTGATCCCCTCCAAATATTTTTGCCATTCCAAAATCTGCAATTTTAGGGTTTAAATCTGCATCTAGCAAAACATTGCTTGCTTTCAGATCCCTGTGGATGATCTTGAGCCTGGAATCCTGATGAAGATACAGCAATCCACGAACGATTCCCCGAATGATTTGAAACCGTTTATTCCAATCTAAAAGAGACGCTTTTTCTTGATCTAGGAAATCATTCCATTGAAAATATCAGAAATTTACACAACTTCAGAAAAACAGTAGTAGGATATGGAGAAGATGGGGGTTAGAAAACGAACCAAAGATAAAAGAATCCAAGCCTTTGTTCGGTAAGTATTCGTAGATTAACATCTGTTCATCTCTATGAAAACAATATCCGAAAAGCCTTACGAGATTCCTGTGTTGAAGTTTCGCTATCAATGTTACTTCGTTCTTGAATTCTTGCATCCCTTGACCTGAACTTTGCGATAATCGTTTGACAGCTATTTCCTGTCCATTTGCTAACTTTCCCTGAAAATTTCAAACGAAATTTAACAAAATTCATAAACTGAAGAAAGGTCATGATCATAAGCCAAGAGACTACCTTATGAACTGTGCCGAAGCCACCTTCTCCAAGCTTGCTTGAAGGAGAAAAATTATCAGTTGCTGCAACTATTGTCATCAGATCAAACACGTGTAAATCAACGTTTTCGCCGATATCCTTCTCTATGAATGACCCATCCCGGGATTTATAGCTATCAGCTGTGAAACTGAACCCAGCTTCATGTTCTTTTCGATTGGCTGTAACAAACAATCAAGCATTAGCTAGACCAAGTGTATTCATACATATCCGTTAGTTTCGTTGTTCTTTGGGGCGTGAATTCTAATTCTGAACAACGAAACTAGATCGAATCAAACAACTGCTCAAATCCAAAAGGTTATTACCTTTTATTTGCTTTGGTTTTAGGTATAACACAGTTTGGTCCCAGTTCAAACAATTTCAATAAGATTGGTCCTAATTCATGATTCGGGTATCAAATCCAAATCATTGTTAGTAATTTGAGTTGAGAATGATTAAGCTTATACTAGAATCATATGTTTATCAAAGTAATTCAGTTTCATCAATTAACAGAAGTCCAAACTTTATTTATATAAAGAATAACACCGAATAGCTTCGATCGTATTATATATCTTGGATTGAAATCATTTATTCACTCAAATATTTCAATTGTATTTATACTTAAAAAATTAATGAGTTAAACAAATTTACATAAAATAGAGCCATCCAATTTCTTTTGGTTTAGTTCTAGTGTTTTCATGATGCATTTCTGTTCAAAAAACTTGGAACGCAAAACCAAATCAAATCCAACTGTTGTTAGTGTTCTTCATTCTACATATTCTTGATGGGATTTCCATTATTTTATCCAGCCATTTACTGAATGTTAAATAGGGGATTATGCATATGTGTATGCCTAATGCACTCTCGTGTAACCAAAGAATAACTAATTAATGACGATTGAAAGAAATTGATACATACCTTTCTTCTTGTTCTTCTTCTTCTTTATGTAACAACAAATGCAGGTCGAAAAGAAAATCCCCGCTGCAACCACCGGCATCACGATGACCAGAAATGGATTTTTATGAGAGCTCTTTGGCTTCTTTGATGAGTACTTGGCTGAAATACATCAGACCTCATTAACCAAATTAATGTTTACGCCCAATAATACTAAAGATAATTAACCACAAGGGCTGTGGTGTGGTGGTAAAGGCTTGGGAAGTTCATAGCGCTCAACCCGGGTTCGAGCCCCACTCGCAGCACTTGTGGCCACAGAGGATAAACTCAGGGTTGTACGCTTTAGCAGCTGGGCCAAAGGTCCTAATTACCATGGATTAGTCTGGGCCATAGGTCCAGGATACCCTTTCCAAAAAAAAAATACTAAAGATAATTATTGTTTAATAAGGTATTATGTAATATATAGATTAAAGATGTTACTGTTGGAACTTGGTTTAAGCGGGAGAAAACTGAATAAAAATTTTCTGTCCCAAAATACCAAGTCTCATTCCTGTCCGACCAATGAAATTAAGACACGTCATATTTTATTTAATTCAAGTTTATATTCTCTCTCAAATGACGTGTATTCATGTGATTGGTGGACATGAATGAGACATGATAATTTAGGACACGAGATTTTATCCGAGAAAACTAGTCACACATAGGAGCCAGGATAAGGGCCTTGGGCCTTGGGTCTCGATGGGGTCTTGAAGTTTAAGTGAGAGATGGTGGATGCAGGCAAACAATGCTCAATGGTAGTTCTACCGAGAGTTAAGTACCTATAAGTCTCGGTGGTCACTGGAAGTATCATGGGTTGGAAGGCACTGGATAGTGCTAGCTTACCGAGAGTTATCCCGAGAGTTTGAAGGGTCTAAGTAGCGATACAAGTACCGATAGGCTTTGGACCTTTGAACTCTTCTTTCAGCGACAAACATAGGCCACCGGTAATTGTAACGGTAGTTAAGTCTCGCCACAAGTTTCGGTGGTGACTGGCGGTTACCAACAGTTAGGAATGCATGTATAAAACCTGCATTTTTTCCCTCCATCATTCTCTGAATTATTTCCACGAATTTCTTGGTTTTCCCTCTCCTTTCTCCTCAAGTTTTCCATCATCAAACATGGTTTGATTCGCTAGATTCAAGTCTAACTTGAATTCGATTGTTGTATCCTCAAGATGGATGTTATACCGGCGAAATTTCTATCTTAGGACACTTCTTCACGTGCAGGCCTCAATCAATATAAAGAATTCTACAAGAATCTACTCATCTAGTAAGGTTTATTGATCGATTTTCATATGATTGTATGTTGTATTATGTTCATACTTATATATTATTGTTAATGTATATAGAGGGCCCAGACCCATGTCAGTATAGGGCCCAAGCCCATTTAGTCTACGTATATATATGTTGTATTGTGTAGTCTAGGTTAAGTATTATTCATTATTTATCTTTTTTGATTGTACGTTTTCTCTCAATCAATATATCGAGGTTTCAAACCATCAGCATATTCATCGTCTCCTTCAACCATATTCATCTTCTAACATGGTATCAAAGCTGTAGGTTTATTCTTCGATTTTATTGTCCACCATCACTGTTCATCGCACTGTTCATCGATTTTTGTTTTGAATCGATCGCTAGCCATCGCCTTTTGATTTGTTTTGTCGACATCGATCGATCTGTGTGTTTTGATTGCCGCCGCCGTTGTGTTTTTTATCGGTCGAAGCATTCTATCGGTCGAACACTTATCGGTCGAACCCTTTTATCGGTTAAATCCTTTACCGGTCGAACTCCTATCGGTCAAAGCATTCTATCGGTTGAATCCTATTACCGGTCGAATTTTTTATCGGTTGAATACTTTACCGGTCGAACTCCTATCGGTCGTTAATATCGGTCGAAACCTATCGGTCGAAATCTTTATCGGTCGAATCCTCTACCGGTCAAAGCCTCTACCGGTCGAATTATTTTTATCGGTCGAATTATTTTTCGGTCGAACCAAATCCTTTATTCCGGTCGAACTGTTTCTCAGTCACATGGCTGCCAGCCTCAGTGGTTCTCAAAACCGGACTCACGCTGTTGCTGGGCCTACCATTGCTGATACTGAGGTTTCTACAGCCTCTTCACCTGACCTAATGGAACTGATGCGTCGCAATCAGGAACTCATGGAGTAGATCATGTCTGGTGCTATGGGTATGAATTCTCCACACTCAGCTGCATCTGGTAACGTATGGCTTTTTGACTCTAGGTGTTGCAATCATATGACATCTTGCCCTGATGGTTTCATCTCTAAGAAACCACATCAGCAATTTACGTCAGTAAGAACTGCTGACAACACTGGTCTATCGGTATCTTTTAGTGGAAACGTTTCCACTCCTCATATACAATTACCGGATGTTCTAAATGTTCTGAAGCTAACTCTGAGCTTAGTTTCGATTGCGCAGCTTCTTGAATCTAATTTGATCATTTTATTTCATTCTTCTGGTTGTGTTGTACAGGATCCAAAGACCAAGCAGATCCTTGGACTCGGCCGTAAAGATGGACGGATGATTGAAGTGGTCTACCTGGGTCTTCCATTACCCTATTCCAGTCTTGTTGCCTCAGTTTCCAACACTTCTTCCTTTGAGTTGTGGCATGCCCGGCTGGGTCACTTATCTCTAGCCAGAATAAAATCATTAGCTCATTTAGGGGTGTTAGGAAATTGTGTATCAAATGACAATATTTCTTGTTTATCTTGCAAACTTGGCAAATATCATGCTTTACCTTTTGAAATAAATGAGTTTAGTTCTACTTCTTCTTTTGATCTTATTCATTTTGATGTGTGGGGACCAGCACCACATCCATCCATGGGGGGTGCTCGATACTTTGTTATTTTTATTGATGACCATACACGTTTCACATGGATATATCTAATGAAACATCGTTCGGAACTACCCAAAATTTATATTATGTTTGCCCGGATGATTCACACCCAGTTCTCAAAATCCATAAAGATTCTTAGAGCTGACAATGTTATGGAATACAAAGAGTCATCTCTTCTCTCCTTTCTTCAATCTCAGGGGACTCTCTCTCAGTACTCTTGTCCTGGCACATCTCCTCAAAATGGTCGTGCCGAACGCAAACACCGTCATATTCTTGATATGGTTCGCACTCTTCTCATCTCTGCTAAATGTCCAGAACGTTTTTGGGGGGAAGCTGCTTCCACCGCCGTTTATACCATCAATCGTCACCCTACTCCCATCCTTAATAACAAGTCTCCTTAGGAGGCTCTTTATGAGGTCACCCCTGCCTATGAACTTCTAAAAGTTTGGGGTAGTGCTTGTTTTGTTCATTTACAATCTCATGAATATACCAAACTTGAACCTCACTCCAGACTTTGCTGCTTCCTTGGATATGGCATTGAGCACAAGGGTTATCGCTGCTGGGGTCCTATCTCCCAGCGTCTTCGTATATCTCGCCATGTTACTTTCTGGGAGCATGTTCCTTTTTCTTCTATATCCAAGTTTCGTGAGTCTCCTAACCTCACCACTCCGTTCTTCACTGATGCTTCCGTCTTATTGGACTCACTCCAATCTGACATCATATCCCCTCCACCTGTTGTTCCAACTTCTTATCAGTCTGCCTCTCCTTCAAAGTCTTCTGCCCCTACACAACCTACCTCTACTAGTATTCCTGATCAACATCAATCATCTGCTCCATCTGCACAATCAACATCTGAGGTGCCTGCTGAGTCTTTGGCTCCTGGAACTTCTCAATCTCAGAATGTCAGACGATCAGAACGGGTAAGACAAGTTCCTTCTCATCTTCGTGATTATCATGTTTATGGTACTCCGCTTTCAAATCACGAACCTACTTCCTACAAGGAAGCCTCCTCTAACCCTGATTGGCAGAAATCTATGGATGAGGAACTTCAGGCACTTGATAAAGCTCAGACATGGGAATCTGTCCCTCTTCCACCAGGCAAGTCACCCATTGGCTCCAAATGGGTGTTCAAGATCAAAACCAAATCTGATGGCTCTATTGATCGGTACAAAGCTCGTCTTGTGGCCAAGGGCTTCAATCAAGAGTACGGTATCGATTATGAGGAGACTTTTGCACCTGTTGCTCGAGTCACTTCTGTTCGCAGTCTTCTTGCCATCGCAGCTACTAAACAATGGCCTCTCTTTCAGATGGATGTTAAGAATGCCTTTTTAAACGGTGATTTATCTGAGGAGGTCTATTTGACACCTCCTCCAGGCGTTCGACTTCCACAAGGTCATGTTTGTCGTCTTAGGAAGGCTCTTTATGGTCTCAAGCAAGCTCCGCGAGCTTGGTTTGAGAAATTCAGTTCCACAGTCACCTCTCTGGGCTTCTCACCCAGCAACTATGATTCAGGACTATTTACTCGGAACACTGAGGCTGGCACAATCTTACTTCTCCTGTATGTGGATGATATGATTATTACTGATAGTGACTCTATAGGCATAGCCAATCTGAAGTCATCTCTCAGCTCCTGTTTTGAAATGAAGGATCTTGGTTCTTTACACTATTTTCTTGGTCTTGAGGTGCTCTCCGATCCATCAGGAATTTATCTGTGTCAAGCCAAATACACCTCAGATCTTTTGTCAAAAGCTGGGATTACTGACAACAAAACAACATCCACTCCTCTTGAGCACAACCTTCATTTGGCTCCAAATGCTGGTCCTCCTCTGCGTGATCCTACTTTATATCGCCAGTTAGTGGGGTCACTTGTCTATCTGACAGTGACTCGCCCTGATCTTGCCTATGTTGTTCATACTGTCAGTCAGTTCATGTCTGCACCCTGTATAGATCACCACGCTGCTGTCCTGCGCATTCTTCGATATTTAAAAGGGACCATGTTTCATGGTCTTCATTTTCCATCCACCTCATCGTTGACTTTTCGAGGTTTTTCTGATGCTGATTGGGACAGTGACATAACTGATCGTCGCTCCACTACCGGATATTGTTTCTTTCTTGGCGACTCTCTTATATCCGGGCGAAGCAAGAAACAATCTCTCACAGCTCGATCCAGTACTGAAGCTGAGTATCGAGCACTAGCTGACACGGCTCACGAACTTGTGTGGTTACGCTGGCTACTCTCTGACATGGGGGCTCCTCAATAGTCTCCAACTTCATTGTGGTGTGACAACAACAGTGCCATTCAGATTGCTCACAATGATATCTTCCACGAGCGAACGAAGCATATTGAAATTGACTGTCACTTTGTTCGTCAACATGCGACTCGTAAGACTATTCAGCTTCTTCCTATTTCGACTCTTGATCAACCGACTGATATTTTCACGAAAACTCATTTACCAGGACGGTTTCGTGATCTCGTTTCCAAACTCCATCTGGCTCATTCTTCTCCCGATTGAGTTTGAGGGGGAATGTTAATGTATATAGAAGGCCCAGGCCCATGTCAGTATAGGGCCCAAGCCCATTTAGTCTACGTATATATATATATATATATATATATATATGTTGTATTGTGTAGTCCAGGTGAAGTATTATTCATTATTTACCTTTTCTTATTGTACGTTTTCTCTCAATCAATATATCGAGGTTTCAAACCTTCAGCATATTCATCGTCTCCTTCAACCATATTCATCTTCTAACAATTATATATAAGAATTTCTATTTTTCCTGCAATTTCTATCTATATATATACATAAATCGTTAATGTGATTGATTACTCCTAATAGTTACTAGGTATTCTTAACAATTCAGCGACTCTTTATTAGAAAAAAAAACTTCGGAAAAACCATGTTCTAAGAGATAAATTTTTGTCGCTACCATTAACGCATCCATGATAATTAACAATTGAATTACTCAATACAACAGAAGGAATTTTTATTGAAGCCCAACTGTCATTGGGCATTCTTACTTAATGGAACCTTGGCTTATAGAACCAACTATTCATCATATGAAACGAGGTTATAAATTATAAGTTCTCGGATGAAGTTATAAGACCTAACAAAAGTTTTATAAAGTATGTTGGACAACCTAACAAAACTCAAAAATAAATATTTTTATTTTGAAATGGTCTATTAAATTCTTTTAATATGAAAGTAGTTATACATATAACACTCTTATAAAAGTGTTGATACGATACTTTAATTTTTGTGTCCTATGAAATTGTCTAACTTTATCGATAAAGCTTGTTAGACCATTTTTATCCTGACATCTTATTATAAAATCATTTTATATGACACATACTTATCTTTGCCATAAACATCAAATTTTCTATGAGTTGGATATTCTAAAGGGCACGATCAATTTGTTGTAATGACTATTTATAAACTAATGCTTAATTTCTTTAATTTGACTTACTAGGAAAGACTTTTAATATCATAACTGTTTTATTTAATTTGCTACATGTTACGTGTATATCCTTCTTAATCATGGAGACCTAATCACAAATAAATGATCCTTTCCTATATATCATTTTCAACTTTGAGTACGTGTTTCATTTCTGTTTGATAAAATTATATAAGATTATTAATTTATTAATAGTCTTAACATCAACTTTAATTTTGATGTAATTATACATTTATTTATTATTAATTTTGTATTAAAAATATAATATTTGATTTGATATATAGTTTAATAACAATATATGATTTGTGGCAAACACTACTACAGAAATGACTTTATTACACGCTTATTTTTACACGGTTTTTAAGAAAAAAACGTGTAAAAAGGTTTAAAAAACTATTGTACTTTCTTATACGGTGGACTTTTACACAGTTAAAGGTCATTTACAACCGTGTAAAAACCCCTTTTTTGTAGTAGTGAAAACTTTAAAATTAGTGTTCAACATAAAGCTAGTGAACAAAATATATATATAAATTGCAACTATGGATTTTTTTTTTTTTTTTTTTGTTTGTTTGAAACAGCAAACCAACTTTCATAAAAGCTAGCAAGGAGCTAGCAAATTAAGGATTTTCTAGTATACCAATATATAACAGTACAATATTTTAATTTTTAAGAATAAAAAATATTAGTTCCAAACTAAATATAATTTAAATTATACTCGGTATAATTTGTAGGAGAATGCGATGTACTTTAGGTTAATTTCAATTTTGCGTAACGTGTTTTCAAAATCCTTATTGTGATATCTCAGACATTTAGATCAAAATACATAATATAAATAAAAAACGAATCAGAATAAGTTTTATTTTTCATACATTATTAGATGTAAACTATTTATCTAAATGTTTGAGATATCATATATAACATATCGGAAGAAATGAAATTTTAAAAATATATATGTGGTATTTGCTCTTATATTTAATACTTAAAATGACATTAAACAAGAGGTATTTATGGTGTACCTAATTCATCTGCATCCACCCGAATATATAAAGACTGGCCCCCATCTGAAAACGTTCGTGTATCAATCATGTCCCCATACCAAGTAATACACCCCCTTCCGCCTTCTCTAACATCAGCAATTGCATACCCCTCGCACGTGCAATTCCTCAAGCAAAACTCCTCGCACGCTTCTAATCCCATACTCATGTTCACACGTGCCGTGGACGTGTCCGGTACCTTCGCACGTGCCAACTCCACGAACCCGTCTCCGTTCTTGCACATTTCCATCCCGACCTTTCTCTTGCAGCCTTTGGATCCGTCCCTCAGGTACCAGTCCTGTGGTGCCTGAGGCTCGTATCCAGGGAGGCAGTCACACTCGAAAGTACCCGATTTATATGGATCACAAATGCCAAAAGAACCGCAATGGCTATAGCCATCACATGGCTCTTTTGGAGCAGACCAGAACCCGATCCACCTACGATTGGCCTCGTGCCATGTTAGTCTTTCTACGATCCCAGACTCGTTAACAACTAATCTGGAGAAAATTGATGAGTTACGTATAAGGTAAACTATTGCAACCTCATTGTTGTTGTCTACATAAGTAACATTAAAGATAAAATTCGGTGTCATCTCTGGTACACCACTCCACCCGTGGCCTGTCCATGAACCGGTTCGCCAAATTTTCGTCATATCTTTGTACAAGAACAACTGAGTTGACCCAACGAATTCCATTGCATATGAATACTCTCCTATGCCGGGGTTCCCACTAGATTTCCACGACGTAATCATCCGTTTCAAGCCTGTTTTTCGATCCATCCCGAATTTCATCCCCGGAAGAAGGGTATTCGAAGGATAATCAAAGCTTTGCCATGAATAAACCTGCCTATTTGTGCCTTGAAACAACACTAAATTCCCCGAATCCAACAACTGAGCCGAAAAACCATCATTCGCCACTCCAGAGACGTTTGTTGACCAGAAAACAAACCTTTGATCTGTTTCATGCAAGATAAGGTTTCCGGATTGGTCAACGGACAGGATACCGGATGAGTTAGTGATGGGATTATCTCTATTAGCAACCCAAACTACAGTTTGCTCGGAAACCTTGTGATACCAGATACCCACATAACGGTTGTTGGAATTTCTGGTGCTAAAGAATCCAAGTGCAAAATTTTCCCCACTTGAGACCAAAACATCACCATCTTTAAGGGGTCGAGTGAGTGTAATGGTGTCCGTAGAACTGCAAAACCTGAATAACAGAAACAAGAACACAGATGCTAGAATGGTTTTTTGTTGATACATGTTCTTCCTTTTGATTGATCACTGATCAGATGTGTTTTCCTAGCTATATGAATGGTTCTAAAGAAACAAGATACGGAAAAGTGATATATATATATATCACTGACATAATCACAGAAAATAGCTGATTCTTGGGAGCTATTTCTGTCATTTTCAAGCCTTTTTTTAACAGTTGAATATTCACCCCGTTCTACACGTAGATATATATGGGTAATTAACTAAAAGAAGGGTGAACTTTCTGGAAGAGTGTTGCTGTTCAAGTATTTTGACTTGTTCTAAAACCAAGATTATTGAATTCTCTTATGCAGTTAGTCTCTCTCTCTCTCCACAAGCTGGTCTAAGTAATCTTTATTTTGAGTTTTTTTTTTTTTTTTTGTTAGATTTGCTTATAATATAGTTTTCATAATGATATATGGTACTTCAATTTTATTTTTTTTGAAATTACTATAGTAGAAAGTAACTTTAAAGTAATTGTTAAAACAGACGTAAGAAAACTTGTTGATCATTTCATGGAAGTGGATTGTACTACTTTGCTGGAAAGATTTGCAATGACAGAATGTTCAACAATTGTTGTTCTAGCTTTAGAAAAAAAAGAAAGACAATTAGGGTCTCTATCAGTGTCCTACTAATGAACTGGAACTGAAGAAATTATATGGAGAAAGTTTCTTATGCCTCCTTAGTTTTAGGTGTGTTGGGGGAAGATATCAGATAATCTAGGAATGGATCATCTAAGAGTAGCACAATTTTTTCAAGATTAATATGAGTCTTTGGGATATTCAGATTCCGATTATGGTAAATGTGTGTGGCCATACTCGAAAAATCCCTTTTGGTTAGAGCATCAAGTACTTACTAGCAAAAAGTGAAATGACTTTTAAGGACTACCATTGTGGAGAGTTTTTTTAAGAACCTTATCTTCTTTAGGTTATTGTACAATAAATTTGGTTCTTAGCACTACAAAGTGATTTCCGTCACTGAAAATTTCTTAGTTGATCTGTCTCTGAAAGTGATTTCCGTCGCTAATCCGTCACTAAAAGTCCGTCATGAAAATGTGGTGGGTGATACTATTAGCGACGGATTAGCGACAAAATCCAGCGATGGGAGCAATTAGCGATGACCGTTTATTAGCGACGGATAACCGACGGAATCATTTAGCGACGGAATTCCATCACTAATTCCGTCGCTAATTTAAAAAAATAAAAAAACAATTAAAAAAGTTGTATCTCCTGTATTTTATACAAATACCTGCCCATTAACAAAACAAAACAACCCAATATATTGAAAATTCAAATTCATAAAATTCCAAGTTCATGGGTGTTCCAAATTCAAATAATCCCATGTAGCAATCTAACTAGGGGGGAGGGCGGGGAGGGGGGTAACCTTATCCCTGCTATTGCATAAAGGCAGCAAACTGCTGTGATAATGTGAGTTGCTCAGCTAGCTAGGTAGCATGTCTGAACTTTTTGGCCCGCAGATTTTCGTTGCGCTTCCTTTCTATCTTCAACTGGGCCAAATAACGCTTTCCCACAGCTTCGACTCCATCGCATCCTCCTCAATCTTTGACATCTGCTCTCTCAACTCAGCTAACTGTAAATATTCAGTATTTGACAAAAAATATTATTTGTTGGCAATGAAAAGTAACGACATGATACATAACCAATATAACAAATAGAACCAATATACCTCCGCTGCCGATGTAGTCCCAGATGATCTCCCGCCCCTGCTGCTACTACACTCATCGGTCATAGCATAACGGAGATCCCCCGTCGTCCCGAAGCCAAAAATACGACCCTTCTTTCATCCTCCAACACTCTGCTCCCAAAAATCTGACTCGTCAATCGGAGGGGCAACGGGATCCTGCTAGCATGCACTTCATCCCTAAGCTCTCGAAAGTACGCCTATGGTTTACTAAAACAAAAACGGGTAAGAAGAAATTTCAGCAGCATAACGGCTCTAAATCCAACATATCCAACCTATCTGCCATAGCCGAATGTCTGCCCAACAGTGGTAGCCCAAACTACATATATACAACACATATACATATATCCATTGCGATTACCAAACAACACACACATTATCTATACATTCGCATACATATATGCAACCCATATACAATATCTAGAACAATATATACATAGATCCAATCGCGATTAGCAACCAACACATGTACACATATATATAACACCGATCAACAAATACATAGAACATATTCACATACACATTAACACACATAAAACAAAGTCTAACGGTTTTAGAAAACTTATCGCGACTCTAGCTGCTTTGGGGCAAACGTACACCGGAGGATCAATAGGCGGGTCGGATGCACCCGGAGCGTCCTTCCGGTTCGAGCAGTGGAGCCGCTCAAACACCTCACTAGAAGTCAGGTCGCGACCCCATGCCTCTGTCTAAAATAGAAAATTAATATAAGTTGTTAGTAAACATACAGACTAATCTCATTACACATTAAAAAAATGTAGAATTACCATCTTGTATCGGTGATGTGCAACACTAATCGATACCCCAACATGCCTGGAGGACACCCCTCAAACTTGATCGACTGATTGGTCCTAGCGGAGCTAGACCAAGCTCTCCAACGATCGGTATCCCACTCCTATTAAAACCATAACACATAAGTCGATATAAAACAAAAGTAATGCACAAATCACATAATATAGATAAAAACCTGATCTGTCATCTGGTGCCAATGGGGCTCTGGGATCCAGGAAGGGTGGTGTCTTCTAATGCCCGAGAAATCATGTTTGTCCCAAACCACATCATCAATCCGTAGGGCCTGTTACGCAGCCCACTCACGTGCACTCCTCATCCAGTCATTGTACCTATTGTTCATCATACTGGCCCATGCAACATACACCTCTGCCTCCTGATCGTCGTCCAACTGATACTTTCCCTACATGCACAAGATTTGTATCAATGTAAAAAAAATAATATGATATGTACAATTAAAAGTGGTTCATTTACCACCCTGAAAGCACTCGAACATACGATCACGTTAGCCTGAGGGACCTTCCTCCAACTATACCACGGACAACGAAACAAACCCTTGAAAATGGTGGTCATCTCTCAGACGACATGTATATCTTGAAACCTACACAATTAAAAATTATACAATGTAAAGCCATATATATCATTTGATTATGTAATATAAGGCGTTATACCACATCTACTTACCCGTCGGAACCTATCACTCGCGGTCGCTGACTTGGGTGTCGTGTCGTCGCCATCGAATGATTGGGTTCGTCGACCCCGAAGAACTCGACCCAAGTGTTAGGGTAATTTGTCTGTTAAATAGAAGTTTAGTGTATGAATTGTAATTGTTTAAAAGTTCTTTATAAATGGGCTTTTGGGCCCATTAGTCTTGGTCGCATCATATTTAAAGTTGTGTTAACCTAGTTTTAGGTTAAGATTGGCCATTAAGGTTTACTTTAGCTTATCTGAAATTCTCTTTGTAAACCTAAACCTTTAACTGTTAAATCTAATCATATGACCAACATTTGTGATTGATTGATTCTTGTTGACTGAATATTATTATTATTATTGTTGATTGAACTATTTCTGGGATCTACAATTGGTATCAGAGCGAAAAGATAAGATTTTTGATCCAAAAAGGTTTGTCTAAAACCCTTAAATCGTTTATTTGTTAGTTAATCGATTTGTTTTGTTGGTCGTCTGCAGTATTGTGATCTTATTAATCGATCTCCCAAGTTTGAGTTCTGTGTTTCCTTATTGATTTGTTTGAATATGTGGTTGTGTGTTCGATAAATTAATCTAGAGTTAAAATCTGGGTTTGCATATTCTCGATTTCTAGGAAAAAATCTTTGATTTCGATTTCTGGGTTCGATTAATTTTGATTTCGATTTATGGGTATCTGTCTGGGTCGTCTTACCTAGATAAGTTTATTCCGAGCTCTTCAAATCTGGGTTATGATTAATGTTCTAGGATTAATTGCTTCTTAACTTGAACTAGTTTCGGTATCTAAGTTTGATTGACGATTAATCTGCTTTAAAATTAATCTATCTTGTTGTTTATCTTTGTTGATTTCTGTTGTTTATCGCCGATTCTCTCGAAGAACACGAATTGGTTAATCGCCCGAACCTTGCCCTCTCCCGGGACTATGTTTTCCCGGGTTACCCTGTCGCCCGGTTCCTATCGCCCGGGTCATTGTACCCCGGTCCCTTAACCGGGTTGTTGTCGCTCCTTACTCCCGGGACTCTATCGCCCGGGTTGTTGTCGCCCAGGTTGTTGTCTCCCGGGTTCTCACATTCCCGAGTCATTGTTACTCCCGGTCCATGCTCTCCCAGGTTCTAGTACTCCCGGGTTCTAGCACTCCTGGGGTCTAACACTCCCGGGTTCCAGTACTCCAGGATTCCAGCACTCCCAGGTCTCGCTCTCCCGGGTCCTCGTCTCCCGGGTCCTCGTCTCCCGGGTCTCCTTGTAAAGTTAGGTCTAATCTATTTTTGGATCAAATACTTTGTCTCACGATCAGTACAGTGCATTAAAGATGAATTCCAGAGACGCTCTAGCCATCGGGACTAATAACAAACCTCTCGTACTTTATCGGGGGGAATATCAGTAGTGGTACGATAGATTCATGATCTTCATTGAATCAAAAGAAGCCTATCCGGAGATTCACAAGGCCCTCACAGAAGGACCACCTACTGCCCTAATGACTGAAATACCAGCAGATGAGGAGACTGGTACATCTGCTATTGTGAAACCAAAGACAGTCGCTCAAATGACAACTCAAGAAAAGAAACTGTACGAAGGAGAACGTCTTGCAAAAATGTACATTCTCCAGAGCTTGACAAACGATATTATACGCAAGTATAGACAGCTACAAGGCAACAACAAAAGGAATGTGGGACCAGATTCGCAAGATGATGATGGGAAGTAGAATAAGCTATCAGCTGAAAGTCACCAGCTGCATTACCCGATACGACAGCTTCAAGGAGAGAAAAGGCTAGATGCTCACTGAAACATACGAACGGTTCAACCACCTTCTAAACAAGCTGCACAAAAGCAAAATCAGCAAAACCAACACTGAGAACAACATCAAGTTCATGAACAACCTCCAGCCGGAATGGAAGACATTTGTTTCGCATATCCGTCATACCCAAACCTCTGTAGAAACTTCCCCTGCATGAATTGTTTGAAATGTTGTTACAGGATGAAGATGAAGCTCTCGAACTGATGGGAAATGAAAAGTCAGACGTAAAGCAAGTGGCTGATCCCTTAGCTCTCGTCTCAGACAAAAGAAGTCGTTCTTACAGTCGAGCCTCCGAAAATGAACCAGTAAAAAGTGATTCTGAACCAGAAGAAACTGACAGCGATTCAGATCCAAAATACACCTAGATCAAGGAAGTTGTAATGTAACACCCCGAATTTTCGTTGTAATAATCCTAACATTAAACTTCTAATCTTATTTTATCAATCTTAGTTACCTTTTGTTTATCATAGTCGTTAGCACCATGCGGTTGGAGCCAAGTTTGAATGCTTAGAAATTTATGTGTGTTGGGCAGGCAGTGGCTTGCGCGACTTTCCCCGCGGCCTAGAAGTCGCGGCCTAAGCCGTGTAACCTCCTGGAGGTGGAAACCTCAGTGGCACGCGCGAGCTACGCCGTGGCTTGGTGGTCGCGGCCAAAGCCGCGGGCGTGCCCTGATGGTCTTAGTCGAGTTTTTTCCCTTTTCTCATTTATTTCTTCTATCTACCCTCTCTTCACTCTCTCTCAACCCTCATTACTTCACCATTCGAGATTAGGGTTTCAACAACCCAAAGTTACCACATTCATTGCTAGAAGTTGGGGATTTTGACCAAGGATTCGAGTCTTGAGCATAGGACCAACACCTCCATTGTCATCTTCTCCAAAGGGATTTAAGCTAGGGTTTTGGGTTTTCTTCAAAACCCCGCTATGTGAGTTCATACTACCATTTGTCTAAACCTTATACATGTCAAAACATATATTTTAAACTCCTATATATCTCCTTGGTTTTTGGATTCATATTTTTTTCATTTTGACCTAACTTGTGTTTTGGGAGATTTTAGGGTTTTTGTTATATTTTGCTAAAAGGAAGGGTTCCATTTTATATGTAGTAAAACATAGTACTACTTGCACATTTTGGTGAGGTACTTGAAAGAATACGTAAGACCTCATTTTTTATGATTATCATTCTTATCAGCAGTTAAACTTGGAAATGCATTTTGGAAATAAATGTTATTGGAAGCTATATGTTTAGCTTTGGTTAGTCACAAATAAAATTGTGACAAGTCTAGACTATTACTAGTGGATCCTTAGGTATTAAGTCGACTTATATTTTGGGATGTTTTTCCCCATTGTAGCTATGGATGCAATAGATCCTCGGAGGCCCTTTGGTATGGTTATGTGGGACCGGTTACTAGCCATGGATCATAATGTAGTCCTAGTGAACGAGTATGACTTGGTTTCCTCAGGTGCCCTCCCCCACATCTTAGTACGGACCGACGTTGTTCGTGGCCATGGATTCCAAGTATTTAGCTCATAACTCGGATTGTGGCTTACTCGGTGTTTCCCTACAATCCTTGGTAAAACGGGTATCCCCTGTCATCGCAAGATGAATTTTGGACCAAACAATCTTTATGTGGCAAAGATTTCAATTGTAAACTCAACTCTTTTGCAAAGACTTCCTTTTATTACAATTGTCTATATTTCTTCGAATTATAAACTGTATGTTCTCACTAGGCTTTAAGCCTAACACTTTTTCTCAAATGATGTGTATTACAGGTTCCCTTAGCGGTGGGTTGCCAAGGGTTTGAGTGACGAGCATGGACTTGAGGCATTTTTGAGATTATTAGTTTATGGCGTTGGGCATTTGATTAAGTCCCCTCATTTGGTGATTTTGGGTTGACAACCAATGTAATCTAGATAGTATGTGTTTAGATTAGTTTGTTGTCGATTTATATATCAGTTCACAGGTTTTTGTAAATACCTTATACATTTGCCCTTCTTGGGTGGTTATTGCCAAATACAAACGTCATTTTGCCAAATTTTCGAATTTTATGCTACTCTAATTTTTAGGGTGTTACATGTATTGTTCCTTTCTCAAGCCTTTCAGAAAAATAAATTATTCAAAAAGCAATCATCAAATAATCAGAGGTACTCCACTACACCTCACAAGCGACACGATCCTAAGGAGAAGTATGAAGGCAAGAAACGATTTGATGAAGGAAAGATGGTCGAGAAGAAACATGATGAGAGAACAAATGATAAGTCGAGCAAATGCTACAACTGTGGTCATCTGGGCCATTTTGCCAAAGAATGCCGAAAGCCAGTCGTTCGCAACTCCGAATACTACAAGGCCAAGATGTTGTTGGCCACAGAAAAGGAAGCTGGGAAAGCTCTCATGGCAGAAGATGATCACTGGCTTAATCTGTCTGATGAAGAAAAAGAAGATGAAGAAGCTCACATGTGTTTTATGGGTAAGCATTCGACACAGTCCGATATAGATGACGATGATCGTGATTCCACATGTCAGGTATGTGCTCCTACCCTTAACACCTTAATCAATCAGATGGAAATCACCATGCAGAAATTAGACTCTTGCAAGCGAACCTCAAAAGAAAAGTCTTACCAAATTTCCACCTTAGAAACACAAGTGTCCAAACAGAAAAAGACTCTTGAGAATCTTCTCGTAGAAAATGCCAGACAAGTGTGTGAAATTGCAAGTCTAAAGGAACAATGTGAGAATCTTTCTAAAGAGTCCAAGGAATTAAAGATCAAAGAAAAGGAACTTACTGAAAAACTTCGTTTGTTAGAAAATGAGAAAATTGAGATTGTCAGTTAACGTGTTTTGTGTGAAAAGAAAAATAAAATCTTAACTGACAAGTTAAAAGATCTCGAACTTAAGTTTTACAAACGTGGTCAAACTAATCAAACGTACCATATGAACACACCCAAAGAGTTCAAGGACTCCAATCCTGAATGGGGAATCAGATATACCAATCCGCATTATCTGAAAAAGGCTTTGTCCAGAGTACCCACTTTATATGCTTTCGAATTTTTGGGTTTCGCAAGACTTATCCAGAGTACAAAATTATATGGACCAGGTCACCTGATGATGAGGATCCGGAACTGGAAGTTTTGAGAAGAAAAAATACTATCACTATGCAACTTCCTTTTTTGTATGACTCATTGAATGCGTCATATGACACCGACAAACCCACCTTCCTGTCAAATGACTATTTTCGAAGTTATTCTCAGGCTGAACTTAATTCAAAACCAACTGAGGAGGAATCAGTGGACCACAAAATCTATGTTCCACCTCTAATTTTAGAAAAGAAAATAGTTCAGCTAGAAGAGTCATTTGCACAGGAAAGAATCATTTTTCAAAAGCAAAACAAGATTTATTATCCAAACTTGAGTGCTTCAATTCCAATCAAAAGAAATCTGGATCTAGGTAGGAAAAGGAATATCTTCAGACAAAGATAAACAAGCTTACTTCACAATTGTCTGCCTTGGTAGCAGATCTGATGAAAGAGCAACTTCACAAAGCTGAGCTCCAAGCTAAGACTGACATTCTCCAAGATGAGAAAATCAATCTGTCAGAAAATTCCTATCCACCCTCAGACACCTCTTCCTGTAAAGCCTTTTTGGGTGATTTTTCACCAAATTCTTCAGACAAAGGAAAAGAGCCTCAGTTAAAATATTTCCAAACGGATCACCATTATGATTTTCAAAATGCTTCCGCTAATGATCCGCTTCAAGGCATAAATTCTTCTAGTTTCCTGAATCCCTCAAGTGACAAGGCTCCTTCTAATGAGGAAATGGAATTTTCAGCATTTCTGAATTCTGAGGTGTGTTCAGACAGTCAGTTAGACCAATTTGATTTCGATCCAAAACTTCCAAGTCATGTTGATTTTCTGAATTCAACTTGTGAGCCTCCTGTACAATTTTACAAGGGTGAATGTTCTACATCTGCCCCTCAAAACACTTCTGTAAACACTTCTTATAAATCTAAATCCAAAAGACGTTCACAGAAGAAGAAAAACACTGGTCGCTCTAACAAGAGACAATCCTCAAAATTCAAATATTCTGATTATGAGTTTAACGGTATTTCAGATACTTTTGGTCGAAGGAAAGAAGTCAAATACGAGTGGGTAGTCTAAGAAGTCTAGGAAAAACAATAACGTAATGGATTGTTTCCTTTAAAAGTTTATTCCATTCAACAATTACTTCAACTATCTCATGATTGTGTTTGTTGTTCCAACTGTGGGTTGAATGATTTCGTTGATCGTAGATATGCATCTGATTGGTTTGGTTCTTATCATGTCTTTAATTATCGTTCAAAGTCTGATGTACCCCGTCATAGAAATAAACCCAAGTCCAAACGGGTACCCAAGATGGGTGTACACCCTAATCCCAATAGACCCATTTACGAATGGGTACCTAAAAATACTTAACCTATTTTGCAGAACGATCATGTGTGGTATTTAGATTCAGGCTACTCCAAACACATGACCGGAAGAAAGGAGCTTCTCACGAACTTCACCGAGCAATTTTGTGGAAAAGTACGTTTTAGGAATGATCACTATTCTCCAATTTTGGGATACAGAGATATTGTAAAGGACAACCTCACCATAAAGAAGGTGTCCTATGTCAAAGGTCTTGGTCACAACTTATTCAACATCAATCAGTTCTACGATAATAATCTAGAGGCCAATTTCAAAGCCAAACGGTGCAGCGTCCGGACTGAAGATGGGAAAGAATTGCTAGCTGGAACGCGTCACACCAATCTCTACATGATTGATCTCTCATCCCTGAAAGCAGAAAAGGAAGTTTGTTTGATGTCTAAAGCTTCAACCGAACAAAATTGGTTATGGCATCGTAGACTCTCACACCTGAACTTCAAGAACATCAACAAGTTGGTGCTCGGCGGACACGTGAAAGGTATACCAGATCTCAAGATCGAAATGGATCACCTATGTGTCGCTTGCGAAATGGGAAAGATGAAGAAGGCTTCTCACAAGCCTAAAGCCGCTCCAAGTACTTCACGGTCTCTCGAACTCATCCACATGGATTTGTATGGACCAAAGCGCATTTAGAGTATCAACCACAAGAAGTACGTTCTAGTCATGGTCGATGACTTTTCTTGTTACACATGGGTCATATTCCTTCGATCCATGGATGAAATTCCCGAACTGATCATCTTACATCTGAAGAGCGTTCAAGTCAATCTCAACCAATCAGTTCAGACCATCAAGACTGATAACGGCATAGAGTTCAAGAATCAAGTGCTTAACGGTTATCTAACTTCAGTGGGCATCACCCACAACTTCTCATCTTCTCGTACTCCTCAGCAAAATGGAGTAGTAGAGCGCCAAAATCGAACTCTCGTAGAAGCCGCTTGTACGATGTTATCACAGTCCAAGATCCCACCTTTCTTTTGGGCAGAGGCAGTTGCAACCGCATGCTACACTCAAAACTGTTCTATCATCAACAAGCGGTTCAACAAGATGCCATACGAGGTCATTGAGAATCGCATCCCGAACATCAAGTATTTCCATGCATTCAGATGTACGTGTTTTGTATTGAACGACAAGGACGATCTCGGTAAGTTCAGACCAAAGGCGGACGAAGGAGTGTTCATTGGCTACTCATCCCAAGCCCAAGCTTACAGAGTCTACAACAAATGAACGAAGACGGTCGTTGAGATTGTGAATGTGACTTTTGACGAGACCGCTGATATGGCTTCTGAACACCTCAGTTCAGAACCCGCTTTAACTGGTGTGTTAGCTTCTGGACAACTATGCCCAGGATCTAGACAATCTCTAATAAAATCAAATCAAGCGTCTACGTCACAAGCTCATCTTTCAGATTTGGATTTACTTTTTGAGCATTTTTATGATGAATATTTTAATCCTAAGCCTAATGATTTATCGTGTAACAGTTATGCAGCTCAAGCACAGGACGTGACAAATGTCACTGGTCCATCCGAATCAAGTGATTCAACCTCGACTGATTCCGTCCCTACTTCCATCATTGAATCAGAATCACCGAGCTCGTGTGATCCCCCTCCGACCTCTCAAGTTACTACTGAAGCACCAAGAACAGTAGCAACTCCTTAACCGACCCCTGCTGAAGGTGTTCAAGAAGCTCCATCTCCGGTAATCTCGGAAACCGTCACATATACATCAGCTGCTGAGTCATCCTCCGTTACACGCACGACTCCCGCACAGGAGCTTCCACTTCATAGGTCGTCACTCGAAGCATTTCAGGATCTACCCTCAGGTGGTTGTGTGGACCCCGATACCTCCCAACAGACATATCAACCTCTCCTACACACCACCAAGTGGACACGAGCTCATACCCTCCATTAGATCATAGGCGACCCCAATGCACCCGTTCAGACTCGATCCGCTACCGCAAATGACTGCCTCTTCTCTTCGTTCCTTAGCCGCATCGAACCCTCAACCATCTCCGAAGCACTAAATGATTCAGATTGGGTAATAGCTATGCAAGAGGAGCTCAATCAATTTGGGAGGCTTAAAGTATGGCGACTTGTTCCCACACCAAAGAACAAGACGGTGATTGGGACGAAATGGATCTTCAAGAATAAAAAGGACGAAGATGGAATCGTAGTACGAAACAAAGCACGTCTGGTAGCCAAAGGATATCGCTAGCAGGAAGGAATCGATTACGATGAGACGTTCGCACCGGTTGCTTGGATTGAAGTGATTCGAATGTTCCTTGCCTACGCCGCACACAAGAACTTCATTGTGTTTCAAATGGATGTGAAGACCATATTTCTAAATGGCATTCTCAAGGAAGAAGTTTATGTATCGTAACCCGAAGGCTTCGTGAGTTCTGACAGAATGCATCATGTCTACATTCTTGACAAGGCCTTGTATGGTCTCAAGCAAGCACCACGAGCATGGTATGATGCACTCTCTACATTCTTAGTTAAAGCTGGATTTTCAAAAGGTAAGATTGATATCACCTTGTTTATTAAAAAGGAAAAGTGTGATATCATTCTTGTACATATCTATGTCCATGACATAATATTTGGCTCAACAAACCCCAAGTATTGTCATAACTTATCAGTCCTCATGAGCAAACATTTTCAAATGAGAATGATGGGTCAAATGAATTTTTTCCTGGGTCTTCAAGTTCAACAATTAGCCCCAGAAATTTTCATAAATAAATCTAAGTACATCTCGGATATTGTTCGGAAATACCAGATGGAAAATTCTTCACCCATGAAGACGCCCATGTCTACAAGTACAAAGCTACACTCCGATCCTCATAGAAAGGATGTGGATGCTAAGACCTATAGAGGTATGATTGGTTCCCTGATGTACTTGACGACTAGCTGGCCGGACATTATGTTTTCGACATTCTTGTGTGCAAGATTTCAGTCAAAACCAAAAGAATCTCATTTAGTTGCAGTTAAGCGCATATTTCGTTATTTAAAAAGTACTGTTGATCTTGACTTGTAGTACCCGAAAGAGACAGGTTTTGAGCTGATGGATTATTCAGACGCTGACCATGCCGGAAACATTCTAGATCGAAAAAGCATGACGGGACATATCCAGTTTTTGGGAGATCGACTTGTCAGCTGGGCATCAAAGAAACAGAACTACGTTTCAACCTCTACCACCGAGGCAGAGTATATAGCAGTCGCCAGTTGCTGCTCGCAGGTGATTTGGATGGGAACATAACTGAAAGACTATGGATTCCACTACTCAAAGATCTCCATTTACTGCGACTCGAATAGTGAAATTGCTATATCAAGCAATCACGTCCAACACATGAAGACGAAACACATAGATGTGCGCTATCATTTCATCAAAGATCATGTGGAAAGAGGTACAATCGAACTATACTTTGTTAATACAGAACATCAGATAGCAGACCTGTTTACCAAAGCCTTGGACGAAAAACGCTTTCAATATCTAGTGTCCAAGCTAGGTATGCTGAATCTGAAAGTTTGACCCTACAACAGACCTATACGAGTCTCATTCAATAACGAATGACTGTGACTGATATCCCTTGTGATCTGTCTCTGGATGCTCAAGTCAACACTCATTGGTTTTTGCATTTTTCTCGTTAAGTTTTGTGCTAGTTTCAAACTTCTGTATTAATAAGTTAGATTTCGTTCGTTTTTATTTTCTCATGGGTTTCCTTTATCTCTTCGGTTTCGTTGTGTCTTATTTGGTTTTTCAGTACGTTACTTTAGTTGCCTAAAGTTTATGTCGTTTTGGGTAAAGTTAATAGCCTGGTTATGTGTTAAGGGGGAGCCCTGCCCCAAGATCCGTAAGTTTCTCTCGTTCTCATTTTGAGGGGGAGCAGGTAAGTTTCTATCGTTAATCACAGCATAGGTCAAGGGAGAGAGATGTCTCCATATCTGGACAACTAAGGGAGAGTGTCAAACTCTTTTTAAGTTTAACATTATAATTTTTTTAAATCCTGTTCAAACCTGGGGAAACGAACCCGGCCCAACCAGAACCCGGTCCAAAACCGGGCCGACTCATCGACCGCAACCCAGGGGATATTGACCCCGGGCTCTCCCTCTTTTTCATAATTCTCGCATCCCCTACTTCGCCCTCCTGCTTTCTCTCTCTATCTCCCGGTCTCTATATCTCGAACGATTTCTCTCTCTCTCTCTCTTTCGTTCGCTCTCCTTACATTGATCTCTTTCTCTCATTAAAGTCTCGATCGACAACAGGTATGTCTCTAAATCTCTATCTTTCTCGCTCTCTCTTTGAATGTAAGTCGACCACCGATCGATGTTCATTACTCATTCTCGGTTCGATTATCGCCCGGTACCACGAGTGTGTGATTTCTCGGTGTACACTCTCGGGACTCTTACTACCGGGGTCTTGAGTCCTACCGGTCTCTCCCGGGGTCGGACCAACTCGAACTCTCGGGGTCTTGAACTCCAGGATCTCATGCTTTTCGGTTTACTCTTGAGATTGGAGCTCTTCAACTTTCTTGGTTAATTCATACTCGCATATGCTTATAATTTTTTTTATGATTTTTTATATTGGTTTCACATACGGTTTAGCTTCCCATTTGGTTCAGTATTTCGAAGTGACATACTTTTCAACCCAGGAACCGGCTAAAATAATGGGATTCATTACTCTCGGTTGTACCAAAATACTAATTTTTTTATCTTAACAGGTACCATGGCTCATAATCCAAATCTGGAAATTGATCCAATTTCCGACGCTGCCTTGATTAATTCAAATCAGTACCTCCCGCTCACGCCAAACAACTTCCACTTGGACTTATGTCAGCCCCAAGGCCAACATCAAGTAATACTTGAGATCCTCAGAGGCCACTCTTTATCGTATGCTCTCACGGAGACTGTAGATGTTCCTCAGCTGTATCTCCAGCAGCTTTGGCAATCCCTCATGCATGTTGAAGAAGAAGATGGATTCCATCTGGAGGCCAGGATTGACACCACGCAGATACTGCTTACACGAGAGCTCTTCAACAGATTCTCCGCCTACCAAACGCTGACTCCTTTCCGTGCCTAGACAATTTCGACCCAATCGTCTCCGACTCCACGTTGTATGCAGACATCCATTATCTGGGTTATGCGGTGCATCTCCATTTCCCATCCGCTTTCAACCGCATGCACTTAACTCCAATCTGGTACACTCTCTTCACGTACCTCAACAGATGTTTATCTTCCATCACTAAGGTAATAAATCAGACCAGTGCCAACCTACTGCGACTATTTCATGGTGTTGCTTTCCACCGACATGCCGACTATGCCGATATTTTATGGTACGAGATAGACCAAAAGTTCCGAGACAACGCAACAAAACGACGGAACTTCATCCCGTTTATGCGTTTTCTTCAGATCTTCATCCGGAACTACATGCAACTCCATACCACCATAGATCGCCGATCATCACATTCGGTATGTCCTCACCATCCCACTCATTGTCTTCCGACTTGAAATGAAATCACAAACATAGTCACTAGACGTATCCCTGACAGGTTACTGGCCTACTCTAGTCCAACGACACTGAGTGTGATAGAATATAGACGCACACACGGTATACCTGCTCCTATGGTCCATCCAGAACCGGAAGGACCTCCCCAGGGAACACGACCTGAGATACGTAAGGGTCCGCGCACGAAAGGAGGAAGAGTCTGGTGAGCTGGGGCTCTCGGACCGGGTGTGTTGGGAGAACAAATTGCAAGGGCAACTGAAGCGGGCAGTGTCATTAGACCAAGCAATGCCAGCACTTCTCGCCGATCACCTACCCCACCATAGACAGATTCTCAGCTCTCAGAAGAGTCCTCTTCCTGTACCAAATTGGAAGTTGCCACCGACCATTCCACCACCCCACCTGACTCTCAAACCGAGTCAACGGAACCAAGAGACGAGTCATCTGACTCTGATGGTGACGATGACCAACCCTCGCCCAGAGAGATAAGGAGAGCGGAGGGAGTCCAAGTTGAAAATGAAGAAGTGAGGAGAGAGAAGGAAAGAAAGAGCAAACACAATTTTGAGCATACATGAGTGATGAGGCAACCACCTTAGGTTGACCTCCCCTTACCCACTATTAGCCAGGTAGCCACATCTGCTACCCAGTCTCTGTTAGCCCCAATTCTGAATTGTAAAAGTATTGAAAATAGTTCAAGTCTTCCTTTGAAGACATTCATAGACATCAGCAGAGAAAACCAAGTCCAGCTCTGAAGTCAATTCAGAGACAGACTCTTCAGACGGGAAGACATCAGAGATATCTTCATCAGAGCTCTAGTTCAGAGCTCTGAAGGTGTTCTCTCTGAAGATCAAGAGACTTGTAAAAGTATTGACAGAAGAACAGATGACACGTCATTAGTGATAAGATTTACTTTTTAGAGTAGGTCACTGTTCATCATGTCTTGATCTTACCTTTTAGGTAAGACACTGTTCAAGCATGCTTCTATTGTCAAGATAGTACACTGTTCACTTTATGGTCCTATAAATAGGACCATCACTCCATGGACAAAATTGTGCTTTTCATATATCTTGTATCTGGAAAATCTTTTAATATATTGAAAGTATTTCAAAAGAAGATCGTGTACGCTTTTATATATATTTTTATGAATTGTGATATTTGAATCTGCTTTGATATTAAAACTGTATTGATTATGCTGTTCTTCTTCTTCTTCTTATTATTGTTTATATCATTGTCATTAGATTAAATCTGGGATCCAACAATTGGTATCAGAGCCTCCTTTGTTTTCTAAACAAAGAAAGATCATATATGTATACTTGGATAGATTTACATCTTATTGATTCAAGCTTTCAAAAATCTGTGCATGTTCATATAAACCGTGGTTTGTTTAAAGAACTCCTTATGCTCCAGATTTGAAAGTAAATCACAGTTTCATTTTGGTAAAAGATCTTCTTAGAAAAGCATCAGTTCTTCAAATCTTCATCTTTTCTTCAAAATGGCAAACTCCAGTATAAGTGTCATTTATACAGCTGGATCATTAACCAAACCTCCTACACTCCTAAGGGATGAGTATCCTCAATGGAAGATAAGGATGGTAAATTTCTTGGAAGGTATGGACAGGGATCTTTTAAGATCAGTGAACGATGGTCCTCACCAACCAATGGTGTTAGTACCAAGAGTTCTAGCAACATCAGATACTACTGAAATACCTACATACTATGAAAAGAAAACTTGAAACTTCACTGATGAAGAAACTAGAATGATGGAAAATGACTCAAAAGTTGTTTGATTACTTATAATGGCCATTCCCAATGATATCTTTCAAGAACTTGATTCTTGTGTAATTGCAAAAGAGATATGGGATCAGTTGTTAAGCCAACTTGAAGGTGGTCAACAAACTCAGAAAAACTGAAGAAATCTTTTAATTAATGAGTATCATGACTTTCATGCACTACCTGAAGAAACCTTGCACCAAACATATTCAAGATTCAACATTCTCATCAATAAATGCAAAAAGTTTAGAGTTGTGAGGACAAAAGAAGAAAACAATGTTCTTTTCCTTAAAAGCTTAAATAAAGAATGGTCACAATTGTCCATGTCAATACAAGCCAATCAAAATCTTGAATCATGGTCATTGACTGACATTTATGGCAATCTTGTTGCGCAGAAAAAACAAGTTGTTAAACAAAAGTCAAAAACCACTTTAGGTTGACCAATTGGCCTCATTTCAAAACAAAAAGGTGTATCAAAAGAAGGTAGTAGTGCAGAAATAAAGAATTGTTTGAAAAAGGAATCAAAAAGGAAATCTAAAAAGGTTTTAATGGCTGAAGAAGATGAACATTCAGACTCAGACTCAGATGATGACATCAATGCCTTTGCCAAATCTCTTGCATTAATTACTCATCAATTTAACAAGAAATTTGGCAAGAAAGTCTTTGAAGGAAGGAGAGATGATGAATAAAGGAGAAATCCAGAAAGAAGATTTCAACAAGAACCTAAATTCACTCCACATAGTGATCAAAAGGGTATAAATTTCAACAATCATGATGTTGCACAACAATCAAGAACTCATCAACCATTCCCAAGTATCCTAAACCTCAGAGATACTTTCATCCCCAACCTTAAGCTCAAAAAATAGAAATTGTTGCTGCTCTTCCACCAAATCAAAATGATGGAAGATGTTTCAGATGTGGAAAGCTAGGCCATTTCTCTACAAATTACAAAGGTAGACTTGTCAAAGATCAAGACTACTACAAGAACAAATACAAGTACAATGTCAAAGAAAGAGTACTTGTTGCAGAGATGGAAGATTGGCGACTCTACAAGTGATGGAGAGGAAGAGCCTACTAATCTCTGTGGTATGGCATTTGTAGATGATCAGACTGATGGATCATCAGAGGACTGCTCTAAAAAGGTAAATTCTCCTTCCACCTATGAAAGTGAACTTGAAATGGATGTTCTTAAGCTAACAGATGAGTTTCAGAATTTAAAGCAAAAACTCTTTGAAGAAAAAGAAAAGAGAAGACAAATGACAAAAGATCTAAGTTTTTATAAAAGAGAAAAGGATCTTCTTGAGTCAAAAAAGAAAGAAATTTTTATAGAAAAATCTGAACTTGAAAAAACTCAGAGACAAAAGGAGAAGAAGTTAAAAGATCTGAGTATGAAAGGCTCAATTATGTTGCCTTAACTAACTTTTTTCAAAAAGAAAGAGAAATCCTACATCAATCTTTGGAAAGGAAAGAACTTCAAATCAAAAGCTATCTAGATGCTCAAGATGTACACATAAAAATAAATTCTCAAATGGACACTCAAGGACTGGGATTTAATGAAAATTATCCATTCACTGGATTGAAGAAAACTTCACTTTCTTCCACTTTCTGTATGGGAAAGGTCCAGAGCTCTGACTGTCCATTTCTGAACAATTTCAAAAGAACAAAAACCTCAGAAGGATCAAAAGCAAGAGCTCTGAATTTTAAAATGTCATATACTCTAAAGCAAAAATATTTCCAAAACCTTTCATAAAGGTAGAAAAAGAGACTTCAGAGGTACTCTTCACAAAACCTCAGAGCAATGATCCTAGAGAAATTTTCAAGTTTGATGCTTTTATCACAAAAGAATCAGAGACATCTGAAACAAGTACCTCTGAAAGAAGTACTTATGAAGATGAACCTCGGAGTTCACTCAATCCAGATGCACCTCTGTATTCACCAATTTCAGATGAATGCATCAGAACTACATTTGAAGATGACATTAAAAGAATCTATAAAGAAAATGTCATAGCTGATTTGAAAAAGAAAGAAAGCTTGAAAAGAATCATTAAAGTCTCTAGACCTAAGGAAATTAAGAAAACTACAGAGGTAGTTATCTCTAACAAGGCAAAAAGAGACTTTCTTGACTCTGATTCTGAATCGGATCCAGAGATAGATGAAAATATATTCTATAGACCAGAGGAATTGAAGTAATTCATAAAATTACAAAGACTGTTGGTTCTGGAATTTTGAACATTCCTGTTCCTATTTTGAAAAATAAACCCAGAATACCAATATGTCCTGATTTTGCAGACATGTGTCTACAGGCAAAAACTTCTCTGGATCTTGAAAAAGAGTTAAAAGAAAAGGCCAAGAATAAAACTAACACTTCTCAACTCTACACTTATAAACCAATCAAATTTACTCCTGAACAAAAAGGAAAATGGCAAAAAATTAACCATTCTGATCCTGTTTGTGCAATGAGCAACAAAGAGAAGAAGATATTTTTGAACAAGAAAAGGCAACTTGAAAAGAAGGTTATCTTTCAAGCCAAAAAGAAGGAAGTGGTTAGGAATACTTGTAATATTCCTAGTGCTAGTTTGAAAAAGAATCAAAGTGTACCAAATGCATTCAAAGAAATGAGAAACTTTGCTCCTACTTCTTCTTGTTCAGTTAATTCCAACTACATTCAACTCTTGATAAAATTGAAAAATCATTTCAGAGGTTCTTATTGTTTTCTGAATCAGTCTCTGAACAAAAATTCAGAGATAAAGCCTCAAAAGAAAAAGAACAATTCTGCCAAAACATCAAAAGATGAAATGGTAAATGTTCATCAAAATCCTCAGAAATCTAACAAGAAAGGACCCATAATGAGATAGGTACCTAAGAAACTCTAATCTGTCTTGCGGAAACAGTCTATGCCAATCTGGTACTTAGATTTTGGATGTTCAAGGCATATGTCTGGAGATAAGAAGTTGTTATCCTCTTACAAAGCTAAATCAGGAGGAGCAGTAACTTTTGGAGACAATATGCAAGGTCAGATTAAGGGTTATGGTGAGCTAACTAGAGGTACTGTTTCTGTATCGAAGGTTGCTTATGTTGATGGGTTAAAATATAACTTAATAAACATAAGTAAACTTTGTGACCATGGTTTTGAAGTGAATTTTCAAGAAAAACATTGTTCACTTATTTACTCAAAAATAGGTCAAGAAATGCTCAGAGCAGACAGAAAAGGTAACTTATATAGAATGAACTTTACCAAACACATAAGAACTGACTCAGAGAAACTTTGTCTAGTATATCTGAATAGTGAAGATGTCTGGCTCTGGCATAAAAAGTTCTCTTATCTGAACTTTTCTTCACTTGATAAATTGGTCAAACTAAATCTGGTTAAGGGATTACCATCTCTGAAGTTTAACAAATATCATCTTTGTTCTGTTTGTGAAATGGGAAAAATGAAAAGATCTTCCCATAAGACCAAAAGTGATAATAATTGTCCAAGACCTCTTCATATGCTTCATGTAGACCTCTGTGGTCTAATCTCTGTGCAGAGTCTATCAGGTAAAAAGTATATTCTGGTTCTGATTGATGAATACTCTAGATATACATGGATAGAGTTCATCAGAGCAAAGTCTGATGTACCTGATATCTTAATAAGGTTGTTAAAAAGATTGCAGGTTATGTTCAACAGCAAAGTTCAGAAGCTTAGAAGTGACAATGGGACAGAAATCAGAAATGCCAAAATAAATTCCTATCTTTCAGAGGAAGGCATAACTCCCAACTTCTCTGCAGCAAGAACCCCTCAACAAAATGGTGTTGTTGAGAAGAAAAATAGAACACTTGTTGAAGCTGCAAGAACAATGCTTGCAGGATCTGATCTTCCAATAAACTTTTGGGCAGAAGCAGTAGCTACAACCTGTTTTACTCAAAAACAGAGCTACCATTGTCAAAAGATTCAAGAAAACATCTTATGAACTCATTAACAATAGGAAACCAAATGTTAAATATTTTCATGTTTTTGGATGCAAATGTTACATCTTGAATGATAGAGAGTCTCTTGGAAAGTTTGACAAGAAAGTAGATGAAGGCAAATTCATTGGATATTCATTAGCCTCAAAAGCCTTCAGAGTGTTCAATCTGAGAACAAGAACAATCCAAGAGAGTATCAATGTGTCTTTTGATGATGCCAAAAGCCTTGCCAACAAAGATATCAACCCAACAGCCAAAAATGTCTCTGAATCGTCAAAATCGAGAGAATCTGAACTCAAAAAGATATTTGAAGATTTCTTTGATGATGAAAACTCAGTATTTCTTTTCAGAGATATTCACAGAGCAACTTCAGAGGAACCCCAAAATACAGGTACAACTCTCTCTGGTCCCTCTGAAAGCACAACTTCGGTTTCTTTGAATACAGGTCCAAGCAATGAATCAAGACAAATTGTAGAACAAATTTCTTTAGAAGCAGAAGATGAACAAGAGACATCTGAAGAAACTCTAGAGACATATCTTGAAGAGACTTCAGATCCTGATTCACCGTATCTGGAACCCACTTCAGAGCCTTTGAACAACACAACAGAGATGTCACCAACTGTCATCTCTGAAGCTCAAACTCCACCTCACATTCATGCTCCAATAACAAGATGGACAAAGAATCATCCCCATGATCAGATCATTGGATCGTCTTCAGATGGAGTCAAAACCAGATTTGCCACAATAAATGAATGTTATTTTGTAAACTTTTTGAGCATCATTGAACCAAAGAAGGTAAATGTAGCTCTTGAAGATCTTCATTGGATCACTGCCATGCAGGATGAGCTTCAAGAGTTTGAAAGAAACAAAGTCTGGACCCTAGTCCCCCTTCCTAAAGGAAAATTTGTAATTGGAACTAAATGGGTTTTCAGAAATAAAAAGGATGAGGATGGCATTATAATCAGAAACAAAGCTAGGCAAGAAGCAATTAGAATCTTCTTAGCCTATGTTGCACACAAAGGGTTCATAGTATATCAAATGGATGTTAAGTCTGCCTTTGTAAATGGTAAACTGAATAAATGAGTTTATGTCCATCAACCACCTGGGTTTGAAAGTATAGAGTTTCCTAACTATGTTTATCATCTTGATAAAGCTGTATATGGACTTAAAAAAGCTCCAAGAGCATGGTATGCTACTCTGTCCACATTTATGATTAATAATGGCTTTGAAAAAATAACAATTGATACTACCCTATTCATCAAGAGGTACAAAAATGAGATGCTTTTAGTACAGATATATGTTGATGACATTATCTTTGGCTCTACAAATCATAAGTATTGTGATAGGTTTTCAGAGTTGATGAAGAGTGAATTTGAGATGAGTCTCATGGGAGAATTAACATTTTTTCTGGGCTTACAAGTAAAACAAACTTCAGAGGTACTTTTATAAGTCAATCTAAGTAGGTCTCTGACATTTTGAAAAAAAATACAAGCTCAATGATTCAACTTCTATGAAAATACCTATAGACACGGGAGTCAAACTTGACTCTGATCCTTATGGAAAATCTGTATATGTCAAGACTTACAGAGGCATGATAGGATCACTTCTATACTTAACTGCAAGTAGGCCTGATATAATGTTTGCAATCTGTCTCTGTGCTAGATATCAAGCAAATCCAAAAGAATCTCATTTATCTGCAGTTAAGAGAATATTTAGATACCTCAGAGGCACACCTTCTTTGGGTCTTTGGTATCCAAAACTCTGTAGTTTTGATTTAACAACATACACTGATGCAGATCATGCAGGGTGCAAACTAGACATAAAAAGTACCACTGGATGCTGTCAACTATTGGGTAACAAGTGAGTGAGTTGGTCATCCAAGAAGCAGAATTGTGTTTCAACTTCTACTGCAGAGGCAGAATATGTTGCTGCAGCTAGTTGTTGCTCCCAAGTAATCTGGATGAAAACTCAACTCAGAGACTATGGTTTACAATATGACATAATTCCCATTCTGTGTGATTCCAAAAGTGCCATATCCATCGCTGCCAATCCAGTACATTATTCTAAGACAAAACACATTGATGTCAGGTATCATTTTCTGAAAGATCATGTTGAAAAAGGAACAATTGAGATGTATTTTGTACCAACTGATATCCAACTTGCTGATATTTTCACAAAAGCTTTAGATGAACGAAGGTTCAATTTCTTAATTATCAAATTGGGTATGTTGAACATGTCTACCTAACACAAAGAAAAATATCAGAGTCTCTGATCAAGACATCAGAGCCTCTGACATGAGTAGCATGTTTAACCCCAAAGCCTCTGAAACTAGTTTCAGAGACTCTGAACTTTTAACCAAAGATCAAAATCATCCTTTTATGTCTCTAAGCATCTGTCAAGGGGGAGCAAACAAAACTTATCATTTGTCAAGGGGAGCTTCAGAACTTTGGAAGCATCAGAGTCTCTGATCTTTTCTCTGATAAGTCATTTCAGATTCTTTTCTCTTTTCTCTGATATTTACCATTGACTCTCAAATTATCAATGCATTATTCAAGGGGGAGTATATAAAGTTCAGACTAGACATTCTTCAGTCTAGGTAGAGAAGTTTAAAAAGTAGACTACCTATCAGAACATCTGCATCTTTTTACTTGTTTTGCAATCTTTAATATCATTTGAAAATGAAAATTCAGATTCTCTGAATCCTTTTTCACACTTATGATATCTTAGATTACTTCACAATCAAATTATTCTTTCAGAACACAAGGTGAAAGGTTTGTCTAGTCAACAAAAATAACTATTCCATTTAAATATTGATAACTGGCACCCATTCCTATTTTCTTGGCAACTACACACATAAGTGCAACAATTACCAAAAACATGTGTCACCACTGGGATAAGTGAAAGGTCAAACGGCCTAAACCAAAGGGTCTAATCATTGCTGTTTAAAATTATGCACTCGAGTGTGACTTTTCTAAATTTGGATATAAAAATAATTTTAAATCCGGATATCCACTTTTTACAAATTACTCTCGAGCAATTTCTCTCTCCCAAAAAAATTTGAACTTCATCTTCTTTGCTCCAACTCTTAAATGGCGTCTTCAATAGATTGGTGCAAGCTTTTTCCCAAAACTGGTGAACCTTAAAGAGTGTATCATTTTCCCATCAAGTAAAATAATCACATGATACAGCTTGATTCTCCCAAGTTTGAGGAACAATACCGAATCATATGCGAGTTCTTCTCAAACTGTGAACTCACTCAGGCCCTAATCGCATCCACCATTAATTGCCCCCTCACGTTCGTCCAAGAATGGTACTCCTCCAGTCACTACAGCGAAGAACACGACGGAATCATTGGAGAGTTTGACATATCTCAAATTGTGAAGTGTAGAGTTGCTATCAACCCTGCTGTTCTACGTGAAGTAATCCCATTCCTCACCACTAAAGAACTTCAAATCGCTCGATTTGAAAAACGACCTTGTTCTGAAACCCTACTCCAGTTTATTCGAATGCTTGGTTACAATACTGATATCACCAGGATGAGCAATTTCAGAAGACAACATCTACCCCCAATATGGAACTTTATGTTCTCTATACTGAACTTAACCCTAACCTGCAAACTAGGAAACATGGACCAAGCCACACCAGAGATTCTGTCTATCATGTATGGTTTATTCTTTAATCGCAACATTGATATGGCAGGAATCACTTATGAACTCATTCTGACTTCGATTGAAAAGAAGAACAAGTGTCTGACCAAGGACCCCGAACATACCACCCCATCCTCCAATGTTCCTTCAATCACCTTTCCAAGATTTCTTTATTTGATCATTCAAGCTGCAATTAACAAACTTCACATTCTAACACACTCTGATCAACGCAAGACTCCCTTCTAAATAATGAAAAACTTCAAACCAACCATTCTTTCTGAAAGATACCCAGGCGCAAGACGGATCCCTCACCATATGCTCGATTAGGTAAATTCTAAATCTATAGCCCTAGCTTCTTATCTCTGTGTTGCCCAAGGACTAGAGCCAGTCCAGGGATCCCCAACATACTTAGATCCTATGCCCGAAATAGAGAGTCAGAGCAACTCTACTTCAGAGGGATCAGAGGACCCTGAAGTTCAGAGCTCTCTAAGGAGTGAACCAGAGGGTACTCCTATCAGAGATACCGAAGTACAGAGAGATGACAGTGCACCAGAAGGGGTTGTCAACGAGGGCGTAAGGGAAGACCCTTCAGAAGCTAGTGAAGAGAGTAGCTCTACTAGCTCTGAGGCAAGTAAGGATGAATCATCAGAGACTAGCTCTGAAGTACTCAGAGTGAGACGAGTAAGTCCCCTATGGACTTAGAGAAACCAAAGAGTTCTCACCCCTCCTCTGAACAAGATGCCAGAAGGCACATCTATTTTAGGACTCCTTCCCCTCTCCCCGTGCAACCACGCCATCTAACCAGCCTGATTCAGAGGCAATGGTTATTGAAACAGAGGTGCACACCTCGAATCCAACCCAACAAGCCACTTCAGAGGTGCCTTTTTCTACCTCTGAAGTTCACAAACCTAAGGAAACCCACATTCTGGATAAGTCCTCTCAACAGGACTTAGCCAATACCATAAGTACTTAGTTGCGTCAGAGTACGACATATAACCCTACACACGATGATGCCTCTGTGGCTCACCTCTCGCCATTTAGATTCTCCCGTAGGAACTGTCCAACTCAGGAACATTGGTTGAACCTTTAAGACCAAGGATTGACTTGCCTGGATCGCAAGGTCAACTCCCACATTCACTTCCAGTCCTCTGAATCTGAGGAGGAGAACTTAGATGTGAACAGAACGCTCAGAGATGATTCTAGAGAACATCGAGGACCGAGTGGAAGTCCTTCCAGAGACAACATCAAAACTTCTCTGAAAGAATGGTCCTCTGGACTCGAGGAAAAATTGGCAACATGTGTTGTAGCCAATGTACCTATCTCTGACATTATCAAAAGGTCAGAGTTCAAAAGATTTTGTAAGGAAGTCAAAGGCTTCATGAATGAGCATAATCTTCAACGAATTGACGGCTCAGAGGCCTCTACACTGCGCTCTGAAAATCACAACCTCAGAACGGAGGTCTCTACTCTGAAGACCCAACTTCTGGATTCCACTAACAGAATTCAGGGTTTGCAATAAGAACTTTTTGAGCAACATGCGGTTTCTTCTCTAGAGATTGTAGCTCTCAAAGCCCAAGTTGCCAACCTTCAGAGTCAATCTTCCACAATTGCAGATGTGTAGAGGTAGGTAAAGGAACTCAGGAAATAGGTAGTGGCCACCAGCTCAACTTCACTATTATCAGAACAAATGGCCTCTATCTATGACCTCATCAAATCTACCATTCACGCCTCCCCTCCAACAGCAGCCGCAACTTCAGAGCACCCACCTCCACCTGTCAGAACTGCTGAAGACCTTATCACCAAGAGTGATCTGGCATCCTTCAAGGAGGGAATAATGAGTATAATGTTGACCTGCTCCTCCAAAATCTCTTATGTTGCCCAAAAATAGGTTAAAGCTACTCTGGAAGTCCACATATTCAATACAAAGGATCAGGTAGCTGAACTCCTTAACTCAGCTTCAGAGGCAATAGAATCCATCAGACAGGTTGCACTCGACCCCAAGGGAAAGGGAGTTGCTAAACAAGAGTCTTCGAAGTACAAAAGAAAATTCGGAGGTGACACTTGCAGTAGGGCAACTAAAAAGTTCAAATTTTATGATTCTGAGGGCTCTGACATGGATGGAGCCTCTGAATCTCAAAAGGGAGAGATCAGAGGAACAACAAGACATATCTCTGAAGTTGCACCCTCTGAACATGTAAAAACAAGTGGCTCTGCTCCACCAACATCCACCAACAGGGGATCTCAAGAAAAGGAACCAGAGAGGCACTCCACCTCTGCTGAAGACAACCAGATAATCCAAGCATCTCCTGTATATATTATACTCTTAGCACCATCAACTTCAGAGGCACCAACCATTCCAATCGTAAATGCTATACCAGAGACAATTGGGGCTCTAGATGAAGATGAAGATGAGCAAATTGGTGGACTTCTCAACATCTGAAGATGCATTCTCATCACCCGAAAGACCGCAAAATGTGATGAGAGATGCTTTCGGATCATAATCTGAAAAAGAAGAAAAATCAGAATCTGAAAAAGAAGAAGCTGATGAAGAATAAGAAGAAATTGAAGTCGTTGATGTAGAAGAATATGTCTACAAAAATGCCCAACCACGTCACACTTCAACAGAAGCTGAGCTAAGAGAAAGTCTAGAGATTTATGATTACATCTCTGAACCACCTTTAAAATCCCTCAATCATCTTCAAAAGCACAGGCAAAAGAACCAGAGACAACTCTGTTGTCTGCTGAAGAAACTATCAGGGTTGTCGATGAACAGGCTCCTCCAGAGGATCTTGTTCAGAAGAAAAGCATTGGTCTACCAACAAAAGTCATCTTCACTCAACCTCCAACATTTCTTTCCTCAAATACAGAGACTTCAATAGAGGATTACTTCCGTTACATCTACTGCGAATACAACCTGGAAGATACTCAAGTTATTCCTCTGAATCCAAGAATCAGAGAGAATATGGCAGACTATAAGCAGAGGCTTATCAGAGACAAGACTAGTCCGAGAGCAAAGGTTCTCTCAAATCAAGCGATAACAAAAGTCAACAAAGTCTCTAAAAAGACATTTGCCTACAACAAGATCATCTATAGGCATTATGAGGTAATTCGATCTGATGGGAAGGTTTATGAGTTTAATTACAATGATCTCGTAAATCTAAACCCTACTGCTCAACTAAATACGATCATGGAAGGCCATTCAGAATGGGCCTTTTTGAAGTCAGACGCGTAATGGAAGCTTATGCCAAACTCAGAGAAAAACTTGACTTTCAGATTGCTCTGAATCTGGGTGAAGAAAGATTAGGAGTGACTGAACCTAAGGAGGCAATCAAGATTCTTGAGACATACAAGACTGGATCAATAATCGCAGAGCCTCTGGGTTTTGTCTACAAAGTCGACTCGATAAAGAAAATCTTCCTGGCTTCAGAAGTCTCGAAGTACTCTGATGAGACTTTAAGAGGTGTTCAGAAGATGATACATGTGAAGGAAGAACGACACAGAGCGGATCTTTTGGCAAAACTAGACTTAGAGATTGGCTCAATGATCAACTTTAGAGAGCTAGTTATGAAGTTCCATGGGATCTGTTCTAGTGATAGGTGTTAGTTTGTTTCTTTATGTTTTGTTATTACTTTCTCTATTTTGAAATTCCAAATGTTTTGAGAAGTAATATTTAAAGAGGATGACTTTCTCCTCTTCGCTTTCTAGATTAAATTTCTATGTTATTCTTGCAATTTTTTATTTTCAATACTTAGGGGGAGATTGTTAGCCCCAATTCTGAATTGTAAAAGTACTGAAAATAGTTCAAGTCTTCCTTTGAAGACATTCATAGACGTCAGCAGAGAAAACCAAGTCCAGCTCTGAAGTCAGTTCAGAGACAAACTCTTCAGACGGGAAGACATCAGAGATATCTTCATCAGAGCTCTAGTTCAAGGCTCTGAAGGTGTTCTCTCTGAAGATCAAGAGACTTGTACAAGTATTGACAGAAGAACAGATGACACGTCATTAGTGATAAGATTTACTTTTTAGAGTAGGTCACTGTTCATGCATGTCTTGAGCTTACCTTTTAGGTAAGACACTGTTCAAGCATGATTCTATTGTCAGGATAGTACACTGTTCACTTTATGGTCCTATAAATAGAACCATAACTCTATGGACAAAAGTGTGCTTTTGATATATCTTGTATCTGGAAAATATTTTACCATATTGAAAGTATTTCAAAAGAAGATCTTGTACATTTTTACATATCTGTTTATGAACTGTGATATTTAAATTTGCTTTGATATTAAAACTGTATTGTTTCTCGTGTTCTTCTTATTATTATTGTTTATATCATTGTCATAAGATTAAATCTGTGATCCAACAGTCTCATTTGTTGAGACAGGGTATTGAAGAAGACGTCATGGACCTAGCGACGCAGCTGCACACCCCACCCAGCCACTCTGACATCTCTCAACAGAAGTTAGTTTCAGTTTCTGATGGGGGTTAAACACATATACTACTTGTCTCTCACTTGGAGAGTACTGGTATTGAAGCTAGAAAACAACTGCCCCAGTCCTCGCCTTCTTTTAGTGCACAACGTCTAGAGTCAATCGATGAAATCATTTCTTTGACTAGGACACGAATACTTTCTTCGACTACTGTTGGAGGTCTTAGTGACCCAGCCGGAACACCCTTAGTAACTCTACGTGTTGTTGGATTACGAGGATTGGATGGAAGTCCTACCACAACGATCATCACGCCAGCTGTGACCGTAGGCGGTGCGACTTCCACAGTCGTCACCACAACTGGAAGTCTCAGTGACCCAGGTGTTAGTTACCTTGAGTTCGTCTCAAGGGAATTTCTGGACGGCGCCCTAAAGGTTGTCCATACTATTATGTGATCGGAAATGAGGGAGGAGGTAGATGTCCTAAAGCAAATGATCAAAGGTAAAGCACCGATGCCTTAGCCTGAAACACTACCTCCACCACCACCACCATCTCATACACCCACCGATTTCTCCATAGATGACCTCAAATCCATTCTCCTGGCCAAACTCCTATCCCAATCTCAAACTGAACCATCCCAAGATGCAGACCTAATCTCACTTCTATGATCCCAAGCATCCACCCCTACACGTACACCCCCAACCACTATATCTCCTGAAGCCTTCCCGCACCAATCTGCCCTTATTCAGTCTATGTAACAAACTATATATGCATTGACTGAACGAGTATCATCTTTGGAAGAAACCTGCCAAAGCTAGGCAGAAGGGCTCAAGCGTAAGCATGATGACCAGGATGATCCTAATCATCATGAGGGGGAGAAGCGCCAATGCACATCTGAGCCAGAATCAGCACAGGCAGTGGGTATGGTACAGGGCCAGACAAAGATGGGTTCAGGAACTCCAACTGAAGGACAGGGTCAGGCCCAGGAATAGGTAATGGATTTAATACCATACGACGTCGATCCAATGGTTGAAAAACCCGAGGAATATGATAGAGCTTCATCTTACAATGCAGATAGTTGGGCAATCATTGTCGATCCGTATTCCGATCTAGATCTGATAGAAGAACCGGTCAACACATAAAAAGCGTTGGTAGTCTTTCAAGCCGAAATTGATGATTTGTTGAATTTCAAAAATGTGGCTGAAGATCACCGTTCAGCTGAACAATCTTCTATCAGTATGCCTCTTTTGAATTATTCATCTATTCATCCCGATCTTTCTCAGACAGATCTCCCTAGATGATCTCCACCAGCATCACTAGTTCCCGAAACAGAACGTACTCAACCAGTTCCACCACTGAAATGGGAAAGAGGTAGAATAAATGTTCCTTTTCTCGAAGAAAGTTAGAAACATCTCTTTTCCCAAAGGATCCGTCAGTATGATAAGGTCGTATTGCATGGTATTCAGTTAATGACAGATAGGAAGAAGCAGCGCAAGCATGTCTTTATATATGAAAGTCTCAGAAAAAGTATTGTCAAGACAAAGCTCAGAATCATAACTTTCGATCAGATTTACTCTTGCCAATTCATGAGCATAAAGTATTTTTACTTTGAGGTGACCAAAGAAGATAGAAGTAAATGGCAGTTTTCTGAAGCTGACTTTGGAAGCCTTAAGTTACCAGATTTTCTATTCCTGCTCCGAGACTTGAAGACTAGAACCATTCGACCTGGGGAAGTTACAGATGCACTAGAAGCAGTCAAGAGATATATGAAATGTTCTATGAAACTTGCCTCTATTGAATATTTCCAGATTGGGTTAGATGGCAATCAAGCAAACATAAATCTGCTTAATCCTGATCTCAGTCTTCCTTCAGATGCCCAGAATGTACCAGCTTTTATGGTGGTAAAATTACCATAACTCGGCATGACTTATGTAAATGTCGGCATGAATTATGTAAATGGTAAAGGTGATACGCGATTCATCCGATTTAGTCAGATTTCACGGTTATGTGATGGTACACTATTGTTACTTCGAGACAAGCTGAAGCACTCTATTGATCAAGATGTCAAAGGGGTCCAACCTTTGGATCCGAACTACAAATGCCTTGTTCTCAAAGCTTTGGGCCAGATCAAAGAACAGATGGAGTATAGGACGTCAATGCAACATTTCGAGATCAGTTTCGGATTTCGGAAGACACATGTTCCTCACTGGAGAGACTATGAACTTCAATTTAAAGTGGGAGATTGTTAGGGTAATTTGTCTATTAAATAGAAGTTCAGGGTATGAATTGTAATTATTTAAAAGTTCTTTGTAAATGGGCTTTTGGGCCCATTAGGCTTGGTCACATCATATTTAAAGTTTTGTTAATCTAGTTTTAGGTTAAGATTGGTCATTAAGGTTTACTCTAGCTTATCAGAAATTCTCTCTGTAAACCTAAACCTTTTACTGTTAAATCTAATCATATGACCAGCAGTTGTAATTGATTGATTCTTGTTGATTGATTATTATTATTATTGATTGCACTGTTTCCGGGATCTACACCAAGGATGTCCACCGAGTCGTCCTCATCGTCGAGTCCAAGGGTCGGGTGGGTTTCACCCAATAACTCGTCACAATCATCAGCACGTAGGTCCCCAAGCCCGCTAGAGCTACTATTGCCTCGACATCTACCTCTACCTAAACCACCCCACCCCGTGGACGACGTACCATCACCTGAAATATAGATCATATGTGAATCACATGGGTTCAAATATGAACATCTTTGCCGTCTATTTGTATTAGTTACGAATCTAACCTTCTATTTTTGGCATAGTCGCAAATTTTAACAAGTTAAAGCTGCAATTCTTGACTGTATGAAGGGCTTGAATTAATTCTCTACTTCTCATATATTTAGGACTTCTCATTTGAACCAATGGCTATATATGTATATATAGGGTTGGGTTCGTGAGACCAACTTGTTTTCGTGAGAACCGTGAGACCACATTTTTACAATTGTAACTTCACAACAAAACGCTATGAAGGTAAAAAAAATCCAAACCTTCACAACAAAAAACAATGTGAAGGTTACCTTCATAGCATTTTGTTGTGAAGTTTCAAGTGTAAAAATGTGGTCTCACAATTCTCACGAAAACAAACTAGTCTCACGTGATCCCAAGTCTCTCTTTCTCTCTCTCTCTCTCTGTATATATATATATATATAGGATTGGGTTCCAATGAGAAGTTGAGGTTAACGTGAGAAGCGTGAGAATTGGTTATCAACCTTTGGATGAGAAATAGATGCACATTAGGATGAGATGCACTGAGTTAAGATGCATCGCGATGCACCAGATCAATTCTCTAATAAGTCGCAATTCATGGGAGGACATTTGATTAAAAGTGATTAACGGTTCAAATTCACTTCTCATGCTTCTTACGTTATCCTCAACTTCTCACCCGATCCTTTACCCATATATATATATATATATATATACTACATTAATATGCATTATAGCAAAAACTATCATTATATACTATATACTACTTATGCTTAGAGTACTATCATTTTATGAATAGAATTCAAAAGGTTCTTAATTACAACTTATAATGAATAATGTACAACTCTTATATGTATCACTCATTTTAAATGCAGAAGTCAGACTATACTTTCTTGGATTCAGAGGTATTTTACCTGTTTTGAATCCCTCTCAAACAATTCTTTAGGAAAAAAGTTAAAGGGAGAAGGTAAGAAGGGATCTGGACTATTGATCACTTTTAATCTCAAACCTGGCCACCCATGAATCGCGCTTCATACGGGGATTGATCCCGTGCATCTCGTTCTATCTCATCTTAATGTGCATCTAAGGATGAAGATTCCTTCTTATCCTTCTCACCATATATATATATATATATATATCTGTGTGTGTGTGTGTGTGTCAAGTAAACAATTTAAACGACAATTCATCAAGCAAATAAACATAAATCTCATGGTCGTAGATGCACTTCTCGTGTTTTTGCTTTTATTTGCCTATGTTGGAAGAATTCATAAGTATAGTGAGAAAACAATGAGTATAGAATTTAGATAAAATTTGAGATCGTGTGAGAGCTCATTTTTTTTAAGATATATTTTGACCTAAATCTGCTTGGGTATCACGAAATTAACTCGAAAATAATCTAAAAAATTTGGTACCGATTTTGACATAAATCGTTGTCTTTTAAACATAAAGAATCATATTCGTTGTTGTATTTAATGTGAGAATAACTTCCCCTCAAATGTAAATTATTATTGGAAATAAGTCATGGCGATTACAAAATAGACAATTATAAAACTGATGCAATCCCTTCCAAAAGCTAAAGCATCATTATATAGTTGAACACTGAAACATCCATATACTAGTTGAACATCATCCGCAACATCAACTAGTTGAATGTTGAAGCATCCATCTGTAAGTTGAACACAAGTGGCAAACCATCAGTTAGTTGAATGCTGAAGTATCGAACACCTAGTTGAATCATATTAGTGTCAAACCATCACCTAATTGAATGTTGAAGCATCTATCTGCTTGTTGAACACACTAATAACCGCCTAAATCATCAGTGTTTACAAACACTAATGAATAATCATTAATCACTACGAAACATTGAAGTCCTTTGCGATGTCTACTCTAACACCCCTAAAATAGGATAAAAATGGAACTTACAAAAACTCTGGAATTTCAAATAATAATAAGAGTATTTCCCAACAAAATGGGACTACGCCAACTAAATTCAATAGAGAGTAAAGCCTTAATATATAATAACATATTGTTCTAAACCATTCTAGAGATAGATTACATTTTTGTACCACTACCATGATCAAAAGTTTCGGTCCAACAATACTTATCAAGTTTATAGAAACAACAACACAATATGATTACCAACCTGTATTGATTATAACAAACGAGTTACAAGGTTGATCGATTAAGCATGAAATGTGTTCTCTATGTTTTCTCTCTTTTACATCTTCAAGTGTGTGTTTGTATGTGTGAATTATGGTCTGATGATTTTTAGAGTTGTTAGAGATACACTTAATCTAACCAAGTGTGTTAGACACACTTCCTACAACTTGCAATATAAAACTATAAACCTACCTAATATCTAATCTAATAATATACATAATATCTAAACTTAGATATTATGTAAACTAACTAAATACTAGAAACTAACCAAGTTAGCTTTATCTAACTATTACAATGTTATAACTTAGATATTAAATCTAAGTAAACTAATACAATTACATTGACATTTATTACAAACGACATAGACTTTAATATCGAGAGTCGACGTTTCGGCTTTAGCTTCAGATTGCGATCTTCAGATTGGATGATCTTGAATCCAATGAGACTGTGTCTTAACAATCTCCCCATTTGGATCAAGATCATTATGAAAATGATTTTAGCAATTCAGTCTTCTTGTTCAGCTTCGAAAGATGCAATCTCTTTCTCTAGCTCTGAAATCAGCATGTCTTCAATCTAACAATCTCCTCCTTTTGAAGAGTGGACATGATTCTTGAAACATGTGATATTTGCCATTTCTTGTGTAGTCATTCTCCCCCTTTTTGATGTTAAGTGCAACGACTTCATCAAAATTATTTGTAAGAAATGTCTATCTTGCGGTTAGAGCCCCTGATTCGTCAATTCATAAGAGATTCATCCAGATCTTTGCAAATCTAGACAAAGTAATCGTGTAACACCTGAATCAACTAATGAATCAGTTAACATGCCTGTCAGTAACACTAAGTCACTGTGTGTAACAAATACACATATGGAAAGGAGCTGTTTGATGTTGACTCCCCCAAGGCTTCCATTTAATCATCGAAACACCACAAAGGTAATTTCTATAAACGTTATGACAAAGAAACTAATTCCTTGTGTGTTCGTGCTTGTGTTGAAAGAATTAAGCACTGATGATTGCTTATTGGCTCAAAATTGTGTAAACCACTGAGACAACAGTAAGTTAAACACAGACTCAATGTGCATGATTGGAGTGCGAAGGTGGGGAAGACTTCCTTCTTTTCAATATCCAGATTTTCCAAATGAAAATCAGATAGCAAATGTGTTGCATCCCCTTAGAAAATGTGAAACACTTTCTTGTTAAGAAGAAAATGAGTAGATGGTGAGGTTTGATCAAGAGTTGGCATGGGTTAGTTGCCTGTTTCAATAATGATCACCAAAGAATTGTGAATCACTAGAATGGTGGCTACCCGGCTCAGAAAAAGTTGGTGCAGAGTTGTGATATTCTTTTAACTCTGTTCTCACACGCTATTTCTTTGAAACATTTTGCTTTCTCTAATCACACTCATTTCTTTTCTATTTGCACACTCAATCACTAAGGATTAACTTCTTGGGTAGAAATCACTAGTTAAGGTGATTCCGTTGAAGTTGTGTTAAGTCCTAGCACAATGATTCTTTGTTTTCCTATGATGCATGTGATGCTCAGATTGGTTTAACTATTTCAGTTAAAGCACAATATTGATTATGAAAACATTTAAAATACACTCCCAAAATATAAAATCTGTTGAAAAATCAGGAAGTGGTTTGAACATTAAAAACAATGTTTTCTATGATTGAAAGTTGTCCTTCTTTCAACCATATATGAGATTAAGATAAAGGGTTATACCTTAACGTTTGATCTTACATCTCATGAAGCTAATGCTTAAAGTCATAAACATATGAACTTGTAAGTTTCTCTCAAAAATTCTGCAAAAGTCTAATGTCAAGTGAAAGTAAAATTTATTTACTTAAATTGAAAAGACAAAAAGCAGTAAAACTTTTAAAGTACGAGTTCTGATCAGAAATAATCAGAAGTCATATCCGTACTCCCTTTTTGACTTTGTTGGGAACTAAAAAAATTCATCAAGTATGGTTAATGCTGCTGGTTCAAAGTTACTACTGCTAGTAGAATTAATACTGCTAGTAGAATTAATACTACTAGTTAAAGTTAGTGCTGCTTGAACAAAGTTAGTACTGCTTAGCTAGTTAGTACTGCTAGTGGTTAGTGCTGCTTCGTAGTTAATGCTGCTAGAAGAAATTTAATGATGCTGAAGATAAATACTGCTTATATGATGAAGATTCGCATGAAAGGATATACATGGAAGCTTAGAGATATACATGGAAGATATACTGAAGATATGTTTATTTTTTTTTGTAATTATCTTTTTGTTTAGTATATGTATAGAAGATACAGAATAGTTTTGGAAGAGATTAATCAATTAATTCTAAGTGTTAGTTCTAGAGAGAAAATCAACCTCAAGGCATAGATCCTAATTCTAGAAAAGTAGAATTCGTATTGGTGAGCCTGTTCATCAATATTGAGGTTGAGTGTGTAATCTTGTAACTTCAAAGCATTCAATACAAGTTTACAGTTTGTTCTTCATATTTACTGTGTTGATTTACTGTTTCATTGAATATCAAAAAGTGTTATTCCGCAAACTTCTTTGATATTGTTTCTGAGAATTAATTCTTGTTGAGAATTCGATCCTGACAAGTGGTATCAGAGCGAGGTCGCGGGTTCGAGTCTCCCAGTGTGCAAATGCTGGGGGGGGATTGTTGAGGAGAAATCCCAACATTTGCTGGGAATGCCACAAGCATCCAGCGCCCTCACCTTCGACTCGGGAGTACGTAACTGGCCGGGACTAACAGCCCGACCCGCTGGCTCCACGAAAGTGGTGCAGCCCCTCATGTCCGCCTGTCGCTTAGTAGGGGCTTTGCGCTACCATGGTTTAAGGAAATAAAGTTGCGCCTTCACCATTAGCAATTGCTTTTGGTGTAGTGGTAAGCGCTTGATCCTAACAAGTTAAGTGTGCTCGGGCGAGAGCAATCCTAGGATGGGTGACCTCCTGGGACCTAACAATTGGTATCAGAGCCAAACTCTCTCAGAAACATCTATTCATCATGGAAAATCTTACAGAATCAAGCAGTACTTTGGTCTCTAAGGTTCCAATGCTCAAACCCAGTGAGTTTGACATGTGGAAGATCAGAATCAGACAATATATTCTTCTCACTGACTACTCAATGTGGGATATCATTGAGAATGGTCCTTCTGAAGCTGGAAGGATAGGACCAGATAGGAAAAGACCTCCACCAAAGACAGATGGTGAAAGGAAGATCAGACAGACAGAGATGAAGGCCTTGAGCACTCTGCTCTTGGCCATCCCCAATGAATATCAGCATCAATTTTGCAACTGCACTGATGCTCAGATTCTCTGGAATGCTCTAGAGAAAAGATTTGCTGGAACTAAGAGCATCAAAAGAAATCAAATAGATGTTCTAAAACAGCAGTATGAGAACTTTACTTCCTCAAAGAATGAGTCTATGACTCAAACTTTTGATAGGTTCAATAAGCTCATTGGTGAACTGGCTACTGTAGGAGTAAAGATGGAACAAGATGATATCAACAGAAAGTTCCTCAGATCTCTTGGGGATGAATGGACTATGTACACTGTCTCATATAGACAGAGTGACAATCTGGAAGAGAAAGAACTTGATGATCTATACAATGATCTAAGAGTTTTTGAAACTGAGGTAGAAACCAAGAAGAAGCCCTCTAGTTATATCCACAATGCTGCACTTCTCTCAGCATCCACTGATACTACTGCCAACCCTGAAGCAGTTAGTACTGCCAGTGGAGTAAGTTCAGAAAAAGGTACTGAAACTATCTTTGAAGCCTTTTTGTCCAGTCATAACAGCAATTCTTTGATTAATGATGATCTGGATCAAATTCACCCTGATGACCTGGAGGAGATGGATATTAAATGGCAGATGACCATGTTATCAATGAGGGTGAAGAAGTTCATTAAAAGAACAGGAAGGAATAACTTCTCTCAAAGAAGAGAAGATGGAGCTGGTTTTGACAAAACCAAGGTGGAATGTTATAAGTGTCACTTGAAAGGACACTTTGCTAGAGAATGCAGGAGTGCTGTTCCAAACAACACCCACCAACAAGCTCAGAATGGAGGCTACAATCAAAACAAGAATCCTGCTCAAGCCCTTGTTTCTCAACAAGGAATGGGATTTGACTGGAGTGATCAAGCTGAGGAAGCCATTCAGAATCAAGCTCTTATGGCAGAAGTGTCTGATCTTCCCTCTGAGGTAATTTCTAATCTTTGTACAAAATCTTGCATTGACACTGTCACAAGATACAGGGATCACAATCAAAGTATGTGTGATGACCTCAAAAGATTAGAAAAGGACAGAAGAGATTATGTGTTGATAGTAGAGAGATTTGAAGAGCAAATCAAAGGCTTTCAAGCTAATGAACTTCAACACTTTTATGACACAAACTATTGGAAGTGGGAAAAGAATGAGTTAGAGACCAAACTGTCTAAATCCTTAGAAGAGAGTGATAGGCTGAAAAAGGAACTGTCTAAAGTTAAACTTGACATAGAAAAGTTTTCATATGCTTCAAAAGCAATGGATTCTCTTCTAAAGGCTCAGATTCATGACAAGATGAAGCCTGGTATTGGATACAACAATACACCTCCTCCTTACAATAACAATTATATCCCTCCTACTTCAGACTTGTTAGAAACCAAGGAGAAAAAGGACTTATCTGAGAAAGCCTTTAAGATAGATCATTTGGATGAAGTAGTAATTAAGGATTTAACTAAGAAAGAAGCCAGTGAGTATAGGGATAATGATGTGAGTAAAAAAATACCATTAGAAAACAATATTATCACCAATGAGGGATGTGGGAAAATCTGGGTCAAGTCCAAGGATATAGAGAAGACAAAAGGAAAGGATAACAAGGTCCATTACAAACAAACCACAGTTGTGAATCCTGGATCTTGTAAACAGTGTGATTGCAGTAAAGCCAAGAGCCTAAATTCTGGTTTAAAAAGAGGAAATCAAAGAAACTGGAATAATCAATGGGCTCAGAAACAAGGAGTTGATCTGAATAAAATCAATAGACCAAAACCTTGTTTCATATGTGGCAAGTTAAATCATTTGGCTAAGTATTGTTACTTTAACCCTATTAACCAACAGATGAACTTTCAAAGATTTGTGCAAAAACCTGTTGGTTATAGGAAGGCTGGAAAGAAACATGTGATAAAGAAACATGATGAAAGGAAAGGCCCCATGAAGGAAAAAGATTTTAAAAGAAAGTGTCAAAATGTGGGTGCCTAGAAGCACTAAAACTGTTAGTACTGATGACAGGGTTAGAAGCACTAAAATTGTTAGTACTGCTAACATGGTTACTACTGCTACCTGTGTTAGTACTGCTGAGAATATTAATGCTGCTAATACTGTTAGTACCTCTTCAAAGGATAATACTGCCAACACAGTTACTGCTGCTAACACATTTACTACTGCTAACAAGGTTAGTACTGCTAAGCATGCAAGTGCTGCTAAGGCAGTTAGTACTTCTAAAACCAGTACTGATTCAAGCAAAAATATTTCCAAGCCTATTATTGTAACAAAGTACTCCAAGAATGAGGAGTTAAAGTTCAAAAATCTTGTCAAGAAAGAATGCAAGTATTTTGATGAGAAAGGGGTACCCAAGACCACTTTGGCTTGGGTTCCCAATTCATACTAACTGATCTATCTTATGTGTAGAGCAACCAACAGCTCAAGGGAAAGAGCATATGGCATGTTGATAGTGGTTGCTCTAGGCACATGACAGGCAACATGTCATGCCTTCAGGATTTCAAGCATATCAATGGAGGACATGTTGCATTTGGAGATAATCTTACTGGTGGTAAGATAAGTGGAAAAGGTAATGTCACCAAAGGTAAGATGACATTTGAGGATGTTTACTATGTTGATCAATTAAAGTACAACCTGTTAAGTGTATCACAGGTTTGTGACAAACAACATAGTATATTATTTACAAATACTGAGTGTATGATCCTTGCTCCAGGGTTCAAGGTAGTTGATGAAAGCATGATACTACTTAGAACTCCAAGGAAGGACAATGTTTATTGTCTAGATATGGACAATGTTAATAGTGATTCATCTCTAAATTGTCTTGTTTCAAAAGCTTCTGTAGATGAATCCTCTCTCTGGCACAGAAGGATGTGTCATATGAATTTCAAGACTATGAACAAACTTGTTAAAAACAACCTTGTAAGAGGTTTACCTTCAAAAGTCTTTTCATGTGATGATCATTGTGTTGCTTGTCTTAAAGGCAAACAGCACAAAACTTCTCATAAGACCAAAGAGTTAAATTATGTCTCTTCTTGTCTCCAGTTACTGCATATGGATCTGTTTGGTCCTACAAATGTTATGAGTATAGGCAAGAAATCTTACTGCTTGGTTATTGTTGATGATAACTCCAGATTTACTTGGGTATATTTTCTAAGGACTAAGGATGAGACAAGTGGACTTATCAAATCCTTTATTCTAAGAATTGAAAACCAAACTAATCAAAGAGTAAAAGTCATTAGATCAGATAATGGAACTGAGTTTAAAAATCATGATCTAAACACCTTTTGTGAAGAGAAAGGTATTGAGAGGCAATATAGTGCTCCTAGGACTCCTCAACAGAATGGTGTTGCTGAAAGGAGAAATAGGACACTAATTGAGGCTGCTAGATCTCTGTTGGCTGATTCAAAATTGCCAATTACCTTCTGGGCTGAAGCAGTTAATACTGCTTGTTATGTCCAAAACAGAGTTCTAGTGGTCAAGCAAAAGAACAAGACCCCATATGAGCTTTTAAATAAAAGAAAACCTTTCATTGGTTTCTTTAAACCTTTTGGGTGTCCTTGTACAATTCTCAATACCAAATCTCACTTAGGTAAGTTTGATAGCAAAGCAGATGATGGATTTCTTGTTGGATATTCATCTCAGAGTAAGGCCTACAGAGTTTTTAACTCTTCTTCCAGAATAATTGAAGAAAGTGACAATGTCAAATGCAATGAGAACACACCAAATCCTGTTGGGTCTGGACCTCAGTGGCTATTTGACATTGATTCACTAACTAACTCTTTTGGTTTCAGTAATGAGTATACAGGAACAGGAAATGGAGGATCAGGGATCACACAAGTTCAAGAAAGTATATCTAAATCTGTGATATTTCCCATACCCACAGTAAATTATGTTGAAGACTGTGAAAAGGAATCATTTACTGGACCAAGTCAGAGTGAAGAAGAAACTAGAGATGAGGAGACTCAAGAAAATAAAGAATCAGAAGTGGCATCTGAAAACACTTCAGTTGAGTTGCATGACTCTAATCTAGAGGCTGGACTGAATGAAGAACCTAGTCATAACACCAGAGTTCAAAAGAATCATCCTCCACAGCTGGTAATAGGAGATATCTCTTCTCCTATGATGACTAGACATCAGAGCAGGCTTCAAGAAATGCAAGATCAACAGCATACAGTGCTTACTTGTTTTCTATCCCAGCTTGAGCCTAAAAAGGCACATGATGCTATGAAAGAATCTAGCTGGATAGAAGCAATGCAAGAAGAACTGTTACAGTTCAAGCTACAAGATGTATGGGATCTAGTAGACCTTCCTAAAGGTCACAGAGCAATTGGCACAAAGTGGATTTTCATAAACAAGAGAGATGAAAGAGGTATTGTCATAAGGAACAAAGCAAGGCTGGTGGCTCAAGGATATACTCAAGAAGAGGGTATAGATTATAAAGAAGTTTTTGCACCTGTGGCTAGGATAGAAGCAATCAGACTATTCCTAGCCTATGCTTCTTACATGAACTTCAAAGTCTATCAAATGGATGTAAAAAGTGCTTTTCTCTATGGCTCAATTGAAGAAGAGGTATATGTCTGTCAACCACCAGGGTTTGAAAACTCAAGCTATCCAGACAGGGTATACAAATTGAAGAAAGCACTATATGGACTACATCAAGCTCCAAGAGCATGGTATGACACTCTGTCATCCTATCTCTTGGAAAATGACTTTGAAAGAGGAGTCATTGATAAGACTCTATTTATCAAGAGAAAGAAGAAGAATATCTTGCTGGTCCAAATCTATGTTGATGACATTATCTTTGGATCTACAAGAGACAACATGTGCAAGGAGTTTGAGGATCTAATGCATCAAAGGTTCAAAATGAGTTCCATGGGGGAACTTACTTTCTTCCTTGGACTCCAAGTTCAACAGAAGTCAGATGGCATCTTCATCTATCAATCCAAGTATGTGCAGGACATTCTAACCAAGTTTGGTTTCTCAGAGTCAAAACCTGCCAGCACACCTATGGAAACACACAAGCAGATAACAGCAGATCTTGAGGGGGAGGATATGGATGTGCATCATTATAGATCCATGATTGGCTCTCTCATGTATCTCACAGCATCAAGGCCAGATATAATGTTTCCAGTCTGTGTATGTGCAAGATTCCAAGTTAGGCCAAAGCAATCTCACTTTCAAGCTGTTAAGAGGATATTCAGATATCTCAAAGGGCAACCCAGATTGGGACTTTGGTATCCTCATGACTCACCCTTTGACCTAATAGCATACTCAGACAGTGATCTAGGTGGGGAAAACTTGGACAGAAAATCTACTTCTGGAGGATGTCAGTTTTTGGGTGCTAGACTAGTTTCATGGCAGTGCAAGAAACAAACCACAATGTCCATAGCAGCTGTAAGTTGCTGTTCTCAAGTCTTATGGATTCAGAATCAAATGCTGGACTATGGGGTAACCTTTCTACACAATCCCATTTTTATTGATAATAGCAGTGCTATCAGCATTGTGAATAATCCTGTCAAGCACTCTAAGACAAAGCACATTGAGATCAGGTATCACTTCATAAGAGACTGTAATGAAAAGAAACTTATTCAAGTTGTAAAAGTTCACACTGATAATCAGTTTGCTGATCTATTCACTAAAGCCTTTGATGTAGGTAGATTCACTTTCTTGGTAACTAGTGTGGGAATGATCAACTCTGAATAAGCCCCTTCTCAAAAAGTGGTTTTATACCTGTATACTTTTATTCTTGGTGTTACTAATCTTCTTTTCCAGGATATGCATAGGAGTACTCAGTGTTTTGCAAGTTTAAAGGAGTAAGTCAGTTAATACTGCTAGTAGTTAATACTACTTTCAGTTAATACTGCTTTCAGTTAATACTGCTAGTAGTTAATACTGCTCTCAGTTAATACTGCTAGTTAGTTCATACTGCTTTCAGTTAATACTGCTAGTTAGTTAATACTGCTAGTTAGTTAATACTGCTAGTAGTTAATAATGCTTTCAGTTAATACTGCTAGTAGTTAATACTGCTTTTAGTTAATACTGCTAGTTAGTTAATACTGCTTTCAGTTAATACTGCTAGTTAGTTAATACTGCTAGTTAGTTAATACTGCTAGTAGTTAATACTGCTTTCAGTTAATACTGCTTTCAGTTAATACTGCTAGTAGTTAATACTGCTTTCAGTTAATACTGCTAGTAGTTAGTACTGCTAGTGGTTAATACTGCTCGTAGTTAATACTGCTCTAGGTTAATACTGCTTATGTTCCGAATACTATAAATACTCTTTGCCCGCCTAAAAGTTCATAACGACTCTTTGCATACTGTTCACTTGCGCTCTAAACCCTTTCTCTCTCAAGTTCGAAGTTTTCAGGCAAGCTTTTCACTAAGATCAATGGCATCCATGGCCTTCATCGATGAACACAATGAGATCGCGATACTACAAAAGCCAAAGCAAGCTGCAGGATTTCATCAAATTGTGGATTTCCTCAACTCAAGCCATATTGCTCATGCTCTTACTATATCACCTACAATCTATATTGAGCATCAAAGGCAGTTCTGGGCTAATGCCACCATTGTTGCTGAGAATGGTGTGCAAATGATCAAGACAAGGATCTGTGAAAAGCCACTAACAGTTACTGAAGAGGTTATTCGCATCAGTCTACGTCTAGACGATGCCTCTAGTATAACTTCTATCCCAAACGATGAACTATTTTCCAATCTTACAAGAATGGGGTATGGAGGCCCATTGGGTGTTTTCAAATTCTCTAAAGCCAAATTTTCACCCCAATGGCGTTTCTTTGTCCATACTCTTATGAATTGTATCTCCAAAAAGACTACTGGATGGAGTGAGTTCAGCAGCACTATTGCTTATGCTTTGGTGTGCTTGGCCACTGCCAGAAAGTATAACTTTTCTAAAATGATTTTCAGTGATCTTGTCTCAAACATGGGAAACAAAAAGAGCTTCATTATGTACCCCAGGTTTGTTCAAGAAGTTATTACTCATGAATTGACGGATATACCTCAACCTGTTGGGGTCTATGTACCTAAACCCCCCAAAGGCAAGGTTTTCTAAAATATGAGAAGATCTGCTAGGGACTCGGAAGGAGTTGACACCCCATTGTTCTCTACAATGATGGTGGTGTCCCAAACCAATGAAGGTATGGCAGCAGGGTCAAGGCCCCCATTAGACCATCCTACTGCTAGCCAATCCCAACCTTCCCTCTCAAAATCTATTCCCCAGTCCCTTCTTGAAAAACCAACCTCTCCTATCACCCAAACTTACAAGAGGAAACAGGTAAAGAAGGCTCCTTCCCTTCTTGTACCATCATCCCCCAAGCCTTTAAGCCCTCTATTGGAGCATTCTCCAGTAGAGAATATTCAAAGGGAATTCACAAGGGTGTCTCCCAACCCAAAGGAGGTGCTCTCTGAGGAGGAGGTAGAGCATATGGGTGATGAGGCTGCCACTACTCCTGCTAGCACAGAGGAGGAAAGTGGTAACATAAATAAGACCTCCCCCATGGCAACTTTGAATGAGCAATCATTCGAAGGTCCCTGGTGCCAAGAAACCACGGGGGTGGATAGTGCTTCTGCTAGGCAGAAGACTTACACTACTACAAGATCCAATGATCCTTCAAAGGAGGGTAACACTTCTAGAGAAGGTGAGGACAGATATGACTACCAGGAATTGATGGAAACCATGGGAAACATCAACCTAGATGTTATGAAACAAGGAAAAGAAATAGAGGAGATGAAGCTGGTTATCCTGTCCCAACAAGTTCAGATTGAAAAATTGAAGAAGATGGTGACCAGGCTGGTTCAAAAGAAAAGAAGGAAACAGTTTGTACTCGAAAAGAGGGACCAAGTTCAAGATTCTTTCAACAAGGGGGAGAAGCATGAAGGGGAAACTGTTGAAAAGAAAGCTGAAGTTGAGGGGGAGACAGAGGAAGAGATGGAAAAAGAAACAGATACTGCTGCTGAAGTAAAAGTAGCAGCAGAAACTAAAGCAGCAGAAATAGGGCTCTCTGTGGAAGAAATGGAGATAGCAGAAACTTTAGTCAAAGCAAAGAATGATACTCCTAAGGCTACTCAAAAGGCCAAGGGAGTAGTTATCAAAGAAGAAGGGATCTCAGAGAAGGAAAAAGAGAAAGAAGTTTTGAAAGAATCAAAGGGAAAAGGAAAAGAGAAGATGGTTGAAGCTGAAATGCCTCCAAGACAGAAGTCTCAGATTGAAATGGATGAGGCAATAGCAAAGCAGTTGCAAGACCAAATGGAGAAAGAGGAGCAGTTGCAAACAGAAAAGGATAGAGAACTGGCAAAGATTATGGCCAAGAAGTTAAATACAGAATACCAAAAGAGTTTGAAAGAAGCAGCTCAGACAGCAGCTCAGGTCAAGAAACTTCAAACTAAGAAGATGCCTATCCAGAAGCAAAAGAAGAAAAGACAACCCTCCAAGACATTTTTGGCCAATCAGGAAAGAAGAAAAATGATAAACTTCCTGAAAGGTGCAATTGGTGTTAAGGGAGAGATGTTTATCCACATGGCATACTCTCAGGTTGAAGAGTTGTATAACAAGGAAATGGCCAAGCTCCAAGGGAATTCAGCACAAAGGGAGGAGGCTGAGAGAAGGATGAAAGAGAGACATGATCTCAACATCCAACAACCATTCCCTGAGGAAACCTCACTCTCCAAAGAAGAAGCAGAAGAGAAGAAGGAAGAACCTGGAAATGTTGGTATAGAAGCCAAGTCTGGAAAAAGAGTGAAATCAATTGCTTCAAAAAGGCAGTTGAAAAGGCCTAGGGTGGAAGAAACTGAAAAGGAAGCAGAACCTTCAGTCACATCTCCAACAGAGCCAGTACAGAGTCCAGAGCAGGTCACTAAGCAAACAGATGATAGTATGGATCCGTACATGACAATAGTGGAACCTTTGAAAGCTGTTCCAATCTCTATGCAAGCTCCAGAGATCATCTTCTGGGATATTCTGAGAGACAATGGAAAGAATTTCTTCAGAATCAAGAGAGCTGATGGTTCATTTGAAGCTTATTCAACATGGGGGAAAGTCATCAGAAGTTGTTCAAGAGCTGATATGGAAGAACTATATAAAGTTGGGATGAAACTTTATGAACCTGTGTTGAAAGGTACTGAAGAGAATCTTCTCAAAGTGACATTGGAATACTTGTGCATGATGTTTGAGCCTGAAAGAGTGCACCATAGGATTAAAGATCATATGCATGAGTTCATATTCAAGAAGATTGACAAATGGATACTGTTTGAAAACTGTGGAGTATACATGATTACTATTGACAATTGTTATCATGAATACTACCTGGTGGACAAAATCTATGAGCATAGCAAGGAGAAGTTAGAAGGGATGCTTAAAGCTACACTGGTATGTACAAAGGATTCAAAGATGGCAAAGATTGTGGTGAGAAGAACTGTATATCAAAGCTTGGGCCTAGATCCAAATTTGGGAAATTGAACCAGAGGTGTTGAAAGCATCTTGAAGATTAATTCTGAAGAACTTGACTTCTTGTCCTAAAAGTCAAGTTAGGGGGAGATTGTTGGGAACTAAAAAAATTCATCAAGTATGGTTAATGTTGTTGGTTCAAAGTTACTACTGCTAGTAGAATTAATACTGCTAGTAGAATTAATATTGCTAGTTAAAGTTAGTGCTGCTTGAACAAAGTTAGTACTGCTTAGCTAGTTAGTACTGCTAGTGGTTAGTGCTGCTTAGTAGTTAATGCTGCTAGAAGAAATTTAATGCTGCTGAAGATTAATACTGCTTATATGATGAAGATTCGCATGAAAGGATATACATGGAAGCTTAGAGATATACATGGAAGATATACTGAAGATATGTTTATTTTTTTTTGTAATTATCTTTAGGAATGGACGTAAACTCGTAAGCTACCGAGGGTAGGGATAATCGTCCAGGTCTTATTGTGAAAGAAAAAAGCCGCCCCGCCACAGCAGGCGGGTTGCTTCCTCTATCGTCGCCGGGGAGCTTTGTTTAGTATATGTATAGAAGATACAGAATAGTTTTGGAAGAGATTAATCAATTAATTCTAAGTGTTAGTTCTAGAGAGAAAATCAACCTCAAGGCATAGATCCTAATTCTAGAGAAGTAGAATTCGTATTGGTGAGCCTGTTCATCAATATTGAGGTTGAGTGTGTAATCTTGTAACTTCAAAGCATTCAATACAAGTTTACAGTTTGTTCTTCATATTTACTGTGTTGATTTACTGTTTCATTGAATATCAAAGTGTTATTCCGCAAACTTCTTTGATATTGTTTCTGAGAATTAATTCTTGTTGAGAATTCGATCCTGACAGACTTGAAGAGCTCCCCCTAAAATCTTGCATTACAAAAGAAATTTGACATTAAAAAGTACATGCACAAATTTTATGAGATCCCCTTTGAAGTAATATTGACCAGATGTCAATTTCTTCTCATTCTCCCCTTTGGATCATGAACATTTGATAGAAGTGCAGATATCAATCAGAGTTAAGAATGAAGAAATGATGAAAAAGTATACAATTTAGAAAACTTTGATAGGTAACTACTGATTAAATCTTAAGATTTAACATACCAAGCTTAGAGATAAGGAAGTTAAACCTCTTTTCGTCTAAAGGTTTGGTGAACAAATCGGAAAGCTGATAATCAGTTTTTACAAAGAAAAGTTCAATTGTTCCTTTTTCAACATGATCTTTAAAAAAATGATACCTGACATCTATGTGCTTGGTCTTTGTGTGTTGAACAGGATTTGCCGTAATTGCGATGGCGCTCTTGGAGTCACAGTATATCGGGATCTTGTTGAAGTGGAAACCGTAGTCACGTAATTTAGTTCGCATCCATAAGACCTGAGAACAGCAGCTAGAAGCAGCTACATATTCTGCTTCGGCCGTGGACGTTGAAACACAAAGTTGCTTCTTCGATGCCCAACTAACTAGTTTGTCACCGAGGAACTGTACATGTCCTGACGTGCTCTTCCTGTCTAACATACAACCTGCATGATCTGCATCTGTGTAGGCTGTTAGTTCAAAACTAGAATCTTTAGGATACCACAGACCAAGATCTGTAGTGCCCTTCAGATACCTAAAGATACGCTTCACAGCAGACAAATGGATTTCTTCAGGATTGGCCTGATATCTTGCACATAAGCATGTTGAAAACATTATATCTGTCCTACTCGACGTAAGATACATTAAAGAACCTATCATCCCTCGATAAGTCCTAACATCAACAGCCTTTCCCGAAGGATCGGTGCCAATCTTAGTACCTGGTGCTATTGGGGTACCAATCGGTTTTGAATTTTCCATTTGGAACTTCCGAAGAATATCCCTAACGTATTTTGATTGATTGATAAAAATACCCGATGAAAATTGTTTTACTTGTAAACCGAGAAAGAAATTCATCTCTCCCATCAAATTTATCTGAAATCTAGACACCATAAGGTTTGCAAAATTCTTACAGTACTTCGGATTTGTAGAACCAAAGATAATATCATCTACATAGATTTGAATTAAGATGATATCGCCTTTTTCCTTTTTGATAAACAAAGTGGTATCCACCGTACCTTTTGAAAACCCAGACTTGACTAGAAAAGTGGAAAGAACATCATACCAGGCTCGAGGTGCTTGTTTCAGACCGTAGAGTGCTTTGTCGAGAATGTAAACATGATTCGGCTTCTCTTTATTGACAAAACCTTCTGGCTGAGAGACGTAGACTTCCTCCTTCAGAATTCTATTGAGGAATGTTGTCTTCACGTCCATTTGAAAGACTGTGAAGTTCTTGTGGGCTGCGTAGGCTAGAAACATTCTGATTGCCTCTAATCGCACCACAGGAGCATATGTTTCGTCATAGTCTATTACTTCCTCTTGTCTGTATCCTTTAGCTACTAGTCTTGCCTTGTTTCGGATAACGGTACCATCTTCGTCTTTCTTTATCTTGAAAACCCATTTCGTACCTATAATGGTTTTACCTTTAGGCTTTGGTACGAATCTCCAGACTTGAAGTGCATCGAACTGATTTAGCTCTTCTTGCATAGAGATCACCCATTCTGGATCAGCAAGTGCTTCCAATACGCGTGTTGGCTCGAACTTGCTCAGAAAGGAGTCATGCATGCACATATTCAATGATGTTGACCTAATTTGCACTGGTTTTGATGGATCGCCAATAATCTGGTTTAGCGGGTGCTCTTTGGTCCATTTATGTTCATGAGGCAGTGGATTAGATGATTGTATGTCTGTTGTGTCATCTACGAATCCACTTGTACCTTCTTCTGTTTGTGCAGGAGGATTGATGATTTCAGTTGAAGTGGCACGTTCAGAAGGCTCAGCAGGTACAACTTGATCTGGCTGTAGATTGATTTGTACAGAATCTCCTACTGTTTCAGCTACTTCTGTCTCTTTATCAATTGTCACTTCTTCAACTGTTGGAGTCGACATTTGAATTGTAATTTCTTGTTGAATCGGGGCGTTTGATTCAATAGGAACATCTGAACTTGTTGGATGAGTAGTTGTTGAGTCTTCCATCCTGTCAACCATAACAGATTTCTTTACATTTGATCCAAGAAATTCATCATAAAACAATTCAAATAATAAATCTAAATCAGATAAATGGTTAGTTGAAGTTGAAGCTTCGTCTGATTTATTCTGTTGAGACGCAGGTTCTGGACTGAGTTGCCCAGAAGCTAGTACTCCGGTTATAACGGGTTCTGAACGTTGTTGTTCGGAAGCCATTTCTTCATCAAAGATTCCTTCGTCCGCCTTAGCACTGAACTTATTGAGATTCTCCCTATCGTTTAGCACAAAACACTTACATCCAAATATATGGAAATATTTGATTGTCGGTGTTCGGTTGTTGATTAACGCATAAGGAGTCTTCTTGAACCTTCGATGTACCATGGATCGATTATGTGTGTAGCACGCGGTCGAAACAGCTTCTGCCCACAAAAATAGAGGTAAGTCCGAATGACTTAGCATAGTACGAGCAGCCTCGACTAGCGTTCGATTTCTTCTTTCAACCACTCCATTTTGTTGAGGCGTTCGAGCAGCAGAGTATTGATGTGAAATCCCGACAGATTCGAGATATTCTTCAACTTTGTTGTTCTTGAACTCTGTGCCGTTGTCTGTTCTTAGAAACTTGACCGGTTTCTGCAGATTCACCTGGGTCGTCTTTAGGAATGTAATGAGAACATCAGGTGTCTCATCCTTTGAACGTAGAAACTTGACCCATGTGTATCGCGAGTAATCGTCCACGATCACGAGTATGTACTTCTTTCCGCCTAGACTCTGAGTTCGCATCGGACCGCATAAGTCCATATGCAATAACTCTAACGAAGAATTGGTACTTGGTTCAGGCTTCGTTTTATGAGGTGCTCTCTTCATCTTGCCCTTTTCACAGGATGCACATAGATGTTCTCTTTCGTATTTCAGCTCTGGAAGTCCTTTGACGAGCTTTCCACTGACCAGATTGTTGATGTACCAAAAGTTGAGGTGATAAAGACGTCGATGCCATAACCAACTTTGTTGCATCGAAGCTTTCGATAGTAGAGACACTTGCTTGTCAGCCTGGACATTTGACAGATTGATTGTGTAGAGGTCTGATTCTCGAGTACCGACCAAGAGTTCTTTGCCTTCTTCATTGCGAACTAAACATCTCTTGGCTTTGAAGTTGACCTCTAACTCTTTGTCACAGAACTGGCCTATACTGAACAAGTTGTGTCGTAAGCCTTCTACATAGCTCACCTTCTTGATAGTGACATTGTCATGTTGTACATCACCATATCCCATGATTGGAGATAACTAGTCGTTGCCAAATCTGACTGTTCCGCAATATTTGTCTTTAAAATTGGACAGTATCTCTTTTTGCCCTGTCATGTGCTTGGAACATCCGCTGTCCAAGAACCATGTATGAATAGTCTGCATAAGAGAAATAACAAATTTAGATATTTATACGACAACTTTGGAATATTCACTTTGATTATCGAAGTGCGGGTCTTGAACTGATTTGTTCAAAAGCCTATTTTGACTTTGATGTTCGGGTTTTGAACTGCATTATCCAAAGACCTATTTTTGACATTGAAGAACGAGTCCTGATCTGTACATAATCAGAAGTCGCTTTCTCTTTAAGCTTTGTGTGCCTGCAACACAGATTTAGCCTTAGGTACCCATTGGAATTTGGGTCCTGCTGTGTTAGCACAAGATTTTGGTAACCATTTCAAATTGGTTCCTCTTTTCTTTTGAAATGTATGAGAAGAATTAATATGAGATGAATGCACATGGTAATTTCCAAACCAATCTCCAGAATCTTGACAAGTGATAGAAACATGTTTATCATAGATAGAGAACTTTCCAGCAGATAAAGATAACTAAAATAATTGCTTCATTGAATATTGTTTACGAGAAACAGCAAGTTTTGAGTTCAAAAGAGCAATATCAGCAATTAGGACATCTTTACTAAGAGAAGTCTTATTACAATTAACACTACTAAGCGATAAAACGGTCTTGTCAAGCTTCCGTTTGGGTTGCCATTGAGAATTTACTTCTGGCCTTTGCTTGCGCAGATCTGAAACATGTGTAACTGGTGAGTTAGAATTCTGAGCAACAAATGAATGCACCTTCTTTGGCTTACCAGTAGTGATCGTTTTCTGTTAATGCTGAGATATTTTCTAACCTTTAGCATTTTTGGCTTTCACAGAGACTGACTTATCAACTTTCGTTGATTTTACACTGTTAACAGGCATACTGGTTTTTCCCAAAGATTTCACAACAAAAGATGAATGGCTTGAAAGTTTAGCATTAAAATCAAATTGTTCAAAACAACCATCCAAACCACCGTCAGAATTAAGAAAATTAAACCCTTCGTTTGATGAACCAAACATGTCATCAGATTTAGAAGCTTTTGTAAAAACAACATTTTTCATAACGGTTGAAAAAACTTTTTGTTGAATCTCAATCAAAAGTCTTTCATCTGATAAAGAGTTCTCGAGTTCAAAAATTTTACTTTCTAACACGAGAGAAGGGACATATATTTTACCTATAACAGGCTTTGCCTCCATCTCTTTTACAGAATAACTTTGAAAGTAGTCAGTTGAAAGAGATTTCTTTTCATTATTTGGATAGTCATAACTATTATTCAACTTCGCATAATAAAATGGAAGGTGAACTTTAGATGACTTTTTCCGTTTTTCAATTTCATTTGCTTCATCCTCCTTTGATAGTTTAGTATTAAAAACTTTAAGTGAAGAAATTCGGTGAGAAACTAGCATAGAGGTATAATCATAAAGTGCAGGCACTTCTCTTATACCCTTTTTAAGGCAATGAGGTTTCACATAACCGATTCCCCAATTTTCTTTATTCTTTTTCGGTTTGTTAAGATGAATGGTTTGCTCACTTTGACCTAATGAGTACAACTTCTTTTCCAAAGCATCTAGTTTTGCAATTAAACACTTGTTTTCTTTAGTACATGAAGAATGCATTTTAGTCAGCTTATATAAGTCAAGCTCACTATTTATCAGTTTTGACTTGAGTTCAGAATTCTCTTTTAGAATTATAGTCTGTTCTTTTGCGTTGGTGTCAACGTTTGTATGTAAAACCTCAATTAATACTTTCTTCTCAGCAAGTTCATTGCTAAGTTTTTGTATCAATTGGTTTTTGTTAATAATAACACCATTTTCTCGCTTAAGATTAGATTCTAACTCTTCTTGTTTTAAACTCATGGTATGCATTTTATTCATGAAATCTTTATACGATAAATCACATACCTCCTCTTCTTCATTTTCTGAATCAACTTCAGCATCTGATTCCATCTTGCCCATCAAGCACATATTGACGGCTTCATCTTTATCTTCATCTTCTTCTTCTTCATCTGAGTGATCAAGCTAGTATTCATCCTCAGCCATCAGTGCCTTTCCTGCCTCCTGTCGCTTTGCAAGAAGCATCTTGTTCTTGTAGTAATCGGAGTTTCTGACCTTTGATCTTCGGCAATCCTTGGCAAAGTGACCTATTTTGCCACAGTTGTAGCACATCGGTGGACCTGGCTGACTTGATCCTTCATCCTTGTACTTTCTTTCTTTGAGTTTCTTCTCCTCTATCCTCTTTTCTTCAGACTGGTACCTTTTCTCTTCCGTTTTCTTCTCATCTAATCTCTTTCCTTCAAACTTTTTCCCTTCAAACCTACTACCTTCAACCCTTTCCTTATGAGCGTAGGTGTTGGGTCCAGAAGAGTACCTCTGACTGTTTGATGTTGGATTCCTGTAGAACTTTTTCTGAAACGCATTTTTCAGAAACAACATTGCTTTCTTCATTTGATCATTTTCATCCATGTCAGAGTTTGCATAAGCTTCATCTTTTTCTGATTCATATACAATCGTCTTATTCTTCTTCTTGACTACAAGAGCGACTGTATCTTCAACTGTCTTTCCTTTCTGTCTTTTCTCAACTAGAATTTCATCCACCTCTTCTTCATTTTGACGGAGGGTTTCATGCACCTCGTGAAGTGGAATCTCATTCAAATCTTTTATCTGCCGCATCTGTCTGGCAAAACTTTTCCATTCTGGTTGTAGAATACTCAGGAATTTGATATTCAGTTCGATTTGAGATTTGTTGACCTTGTTCTTGCTCAATTCGTTTAGCAAGGTCACGAATCTATCATATGTTCCTTCTAGATTTTCTCCAGTTCTGCCTTTAAATTCTTCAAAACTGTGCAGGCAGTTAGAGATTTTAAGCTGATTCCCTATCTTTGAACCCAGCATCATCTTCTCGAGTTGATCCCACATTTGTTTGCCGGAGGCCTTATAACTGTCAATCTTTATGTAGATTTCGTTCGAAATCCCTTGTAGAATGTATGACTTGGCCAATCTGTCTGCTTTTGCTCTTAACTTATTATCACCGGTTAGTTCTTCATAAGTCAGTGCATGTCTTACTTCTTCAGTTCCTTCTGCTGGTTCCCTATATTTTGTTTCCATGGGGCCTTCTTCTAAGGATTGTTTGATGAAATCACCCAAATCCTGTCTTTCGATGAAGTTTAGGAACCTATCCTTCCACTGTTCATATTCACCTCTAAAGAGAACTGGTGGCTTGGTGTCAGTTCCTATTGCAAGAGCTTCTCTGGATGTCATCCTGTATTGATTAAGAGAAAACTTGACATATATGATCGTTAATCCAAATAAAATTTGATCACACAAGAAATTTTGTCCCCCTAGGCAGACTTAGCACGGGGGTCCCGCTACCCAGTTAGCGGGTGGAGCAGAGAGGTTTGCGGGTATGGATTGGAGCAGAGAGGTTTGCGGGTCTAGTGAGGAGCGCACAATTGAGGTGTGCGGGTCTAGTTGGACGCGCACAATGGAGTTGTGCGTTTCAAGAGGGAACCGCACAATTGAGTTATGCGATTCAAATGGGACACGCAAGGTTGACTTGTTCTTTTTAAGAGATGAACTCGATGTCTTGAGGTATGCGTGTCTGAGGTATGCGTGTGCTTTGGAACCCGAGAAGTAAGGAATGCGTTTCCTTTGGGACGTGCACAATAGAATATGCGTTTCCTTTGAGACGCGCACAGTAAGGTATGCGGGTTATTCTTCCTCTGTTGTGCGGGTGTTCGTCCTGTACTTCTGAAAATCGACTGAATCTTGTTCCTGAAACGATTTAGCAATACCAAACTCTACCAATATGTCTAGAATCACTTCTAGAACTGAATGTAAGCACTCGATCTCACTAAAACACTCTTTTTAGAATTTAATCTGATCGCACAGTGACTTACCCACTTCGACTGTTTTCACTCAAAATCCACAAATTGGAACTCGATTTAAGCTTAAAAGTGAAATTAAATAGCAACTACTCGATCTAGCATGTAGTACGATCACACTCTGATCGATTCTAACACCTAAAACAGTTTAAATCACAAACTCAAATTTTCTTGAAGAACACAGAGACGTTTTTCTATAAAACTTCTTTTGATCTTAATCAGGCTCTGATACCAATTGTCGGTCCAACAATACTTATCAAGTTTATAGAAACAACAACACAATATGATTACCAACCTGTATTGATTATAACAAACGAGTTACAAGGTTGATCGATTAAGCATCAAATGTGTTCTCTATGTTTTCTCTCTTTTACACCTTCAAGTGTGTGTTTGTATGTGTGAATTATGATCTGACGACTTTTAGAGTTGTTAGAGATACACTTAATCTAACCAAGTGTGTTAGAAACACTTCCTACAACTTGCAATATAAAAATATAAACCTACCTAATATCTAATCTAATAATATACATAATATCTAAACTTAGATATTATGTAAACTAACTAAATACTAGAAACTAACCAAGTTAGCTTTATCTAACTATTACAATGTTATAACTTAGATATTAAATCTAAGTAAACTAATACAATTACATTGACATTTATTACAAATAGACATAGACTTTTATATCGAGAGTCGACGTTCCGGCTTTAGCTTCAGATTGCGATCTTCAGTTTGGATGATCTTGAATCCAATGAGACTGTGTCTTAACAAAAAGGCTCTATATATATCAAGATTTTAAGGCTCTCCAATAATGGCTACCCAACTAGTAACATTATTGGCACCTTGATCACATCTCAAACATCCTTAGCCTTGCCGCCTAAGGAACCTGATATACATGTCATTTAAGAAAATGTGTTAGGTTTAAATTTCTAGTGAGTCCAAACAATTACGGTTATAACACATAAAAAGGAAAGCATAAAACTTTAAATAAATTAATACAATGAAATACTCACTTCCCAAAAATATTAAAACTAAACACAACTTGCGATAATGGGGGAGACCAGATTTTTCCATTGATAGTGTATCTATGTTACTAAGCCCCACTACAAATCAATGGTCAAACAATTCAAGCATGTATGGTCTATAGCTCAAGACCCTTAATGATCCGAGATATGCTTATTCACTAGAAACTACACCTCAAAGTCAATGGTCGATGTTCGACTCCATTAAAGTCCGCATCACAATGCTCTTAATAACCCGTGATCCATTTTTAACTAAATTCCAGGGAAAAGACTATTCCCCAAAGCCAATAAGTTGACTCATATGCCTATGGATCCAATGCATTATAGTCTAATACACATCATGACTTTAAAATGACCAACTATATCAAACATATAGTTTACCAAAAATTTACAATTTATCCACCTAAGTCTTTTATTCCAAGATTGACCAAAATGTCAATAGTCCCACAACATCATTTGAACCATTTTTTTCTTTCGTAACCAAATACTATAATCATTATTTCTCAAAGGGTTATTCTAACCAAAAAAGTCATTTTTCTCTAGTACTGATAATTCTTTTCAATAACACGACCAAATCAATGAAATCTTCATAAATGACACAAACCCAACATAAACCTAGATTTACAAGGTCCATACATAAAATCACTTTACAATATGTACAAACCCACATTTGTGACACCTTAAAGATAGTCAAATATTTAGTGTTTGGGTAAAATTTCACAAGTCACGACCGACGAAAGAAAACCAAACGTCTCCAATCTTTAGACAACTCTTGTATTAAGATAAGGTTCTCAAGACCACATACACCGATAACTCCGGTCTCCATTTATGGAAATGGTCGTAAGTTTCTCACGACTTACAACCAAAAGTCCCTCGTCGGCAAATATCTTGCGACCTTCACAGGATATATAACAATCATGACTCATTTATTACCAATGAACATTTCTCTTTATGACTCTTTATTTCAGGTGAAACGCACATTTATGGACAACGGTCATAATGGACGATCTTCATCAAAACCATTCAATGCATGGACCGTTGCATCATTTAAAGCTCAATTATGGCGCCTCAAACTATATATATCCAAGACATGCTGAGTTCAAGGACACATTCGAGACATCTGATACTCAAGCAAGAAATCTCGACGAAGTGCTTCACTTCACGACTGATTGCACAATCTTACGATTTGTTGTCTTTTACTTGTAATATTGTCAATTGTACTTTCGACCGCTCCTTCTAAAGGACGACTTCCCTGTTTGGCATCCATAGTGCATTGACGATCTCAGCTATCGTCCGCGGTTTTTACCCTCGACGGGGTTTTCCGCATCACAAAATTTCAGTGTCTTGTCTTTTATTTATATTTAGTTATATGATTTGTCGATTGATTCTTTGCTTTAGTTGTTAATGCTCCACACTGATTAAGTTATCCTTAGGTAATTTTTGGCATTAACAATCTGTGGGGCCCCAGCTAGGGTAAATCTTCGACAAAGAGTGTGTCTTGCTAACTATTTCCTTGAAGTTTCTTTGATTGACAGGATCATGTCAGGACAAGAAGCTTAACACAATGTCATTGCTCAAATCTGCATGGAACTTGATGTTGCCCGCAATCGTATCAACGCACTAGACGAACAAAATCGCAAGGCATTTGAAGAACTTGCAACTTTGAGGAATCAAAACACTAGAAATCAGTTTGGACCTCAATTTGGTCCAAGACCACCTACTAACATGTTTTTTGCAGGTTTTAAAAACCTCCACCACCTTCGTTGTCTTTCTCAGGGTGCAGGTGCCACGACTTACACTATTCCGACATTTCTGATGCCGACGACGATGTTTCCTGCAATGTTTATCTCACCAATGCACGTATCGATCAACGGTGAAGCTGATGGTTCTTCACATCGCAATGAAGTCTTCACAACGGCGGGCGTAACGTATCAAGACTCGGGGTTCGTCCCATCACCACCCCTAGTTACCAATGAGATTAATCTCGATGACCCAGTCGCTCGATGGTTGAAACTGTTGGAAGATCAAAATGAAAGGATGTTGTCGCTACTTTCCAAGCTTCATAGAGTTGTTGTACCTGTCGACGTCGAGCCTCGTACCAGGTTTCAAGAATCTCCTTTTGTTGACGAGATCGCCTGGTCGACATCCCTAAGAAGTACAACATCCCGACGTTCACCCTAAAATATTCTGGAGTGACAGATCTGACAAAACATATCGCACAATACAAACAGTTAATGTGGATTGTGTTGATACCTTATCAGTATCAGGAAGTATCCATGTGCAAGAGTTTTGGTGCGACTCTTACAGGTGCTGCTCTTCAATGGTTGATCGACCTTAGATCCAAGTCTATCGGCAACTTCGCAGAATTGGTCAACCAATTTTTTCAACAGTTTTCTAGCAATCACAAGATGGAAAAGCAAACTAGCGATCTATATTTATATCACTCAGAAAGCAGTCGAGTCGGTCCGAATTTACTTCAATCGCTTCAATTCTAAGATGATCAACGTGTACATTTATAAATTCATAACTACGATCGAGGCTTACAAGCGAGGACTGGACGATAGTTCAGACTTGTACACGGATCTGACAAAATACCAGCCTGAAAACTTTGAAGACATTCGAGCTAGGACGTTAGCTTACATGCCGGTTGAAGATGCCATAGCCTTCCGAGGAAAGCACTCCAGTGACAAGAAATCATTAAGCGTCAAGAAGATAGACTTCAAGACCCGATCAACCCCCAAGGTCGAGCCTTCAAAGCAGATTTCAAATGTAAGGTTCGATAAGAAGAAAAGTGTTTCGACGACAAAGTTTCCTCAGTATCTTAAGATCTCATCTTACGTATTTAATGTAACGTCTAAGGTTATGTTTGAAGCTCTAAAAAATTTGTAGAAGAACATCAAGTGTCCACCAAAAAGAGAGAAAGATGATGCTAAGAAAGACAAGTCTAAATGGTGTGACTTCCATGGTAATCACGGGCACACGACGAACGAGTGCGTAGCTCTGTGAAGAGAACTAGCCTGGCTAGTCTCAAAGGGTCATTTGCAAGATTTATTGGGTAGTAACGCATGACCAACCTCATCATAACACATAAAGGTCGTAAATTGTGTGACTTTAGGATCAGACATCTGCGGTCTGACTTACTCCGCAGCCAAGAGGCATGCTAGTCGAGGTCCTGAGGAGCATCCAATCTCATGGTCGTCAAGACCAAAACACGAGCCGTAGTTGAAATCTCTACCTATAACGTTCGACCAACAAGATCTCGACGACCCATGGCAGAAACATCACGATCGGGAATTGCTCGACCAAAACGATCCTGGTCGATGGAGGAAACTTCGCCAACATCATTTTCCTTAGCATGATCAAAGCTATGGGAATAGATAAAGCGGAAATGGTGTGATGTTCAACAGTGCTCGTAGGTTTCAATGGAGACATGGATAAAATTATCAGAGAAATTACTCTTCCTGTGTACGCCAAGGGAATCAACCAGAAAACCAAGTTCAACGTCATCGACTGCTTGTCTGCTTTAACTTCGCCAACATCATTTTCCTTAGCATGATCAAAGCTATGGGAATAGATAAAGCGGAAATGGTGTGATGTTCAACAGTGCTCGTAGGTTTCAATGGAGACATGGATAAAATTATCAGAGAAATTACTCTTCCTGTGTACGCCAAGGGAATCAACCAGAAAACCAAGTTCAACGTCATCGACTGCTTGTCTGCTTATAACGTCATCCTAGGGGGACCCTGGATCCACGACATGAAAGCTTTCCCCTCAACTTACCATCAAACAATCAAGTTTCCAACACCTTGGGGTGTTCAAGAGATCAAAAGTGAGCAGAAGATCGCAAGGGAGTGCTACAATGTTACGATGAAGCCTAGAAAAAAATATCTAGCAACTATAGAACAAGGTTGACCCTGAAACTGTCAACAACTATCGTCCAGAGGATAGGCCTTGATTCTCATCTTCTCATCTAGGGCAAATGCCCCACCAAATCTAGCATCTCAATAAACTGAGTGGAGTAATCAGCTATTGATTTGTTCCCTTTTTAAGAACCTGAAACTCATCTTCAATCTTGTTCAATGCCCTCTTATTGTGTAACACCCACTATTTTTGGGTATTTGTTGAGAGCCTATTAGTGGTTTTTTGCCATTTAATGTGCTCATTTCATAAGCAAGTTGCTTATAAGTGGTCATAGGGTGCATGGAAGTTGAAACGAGTGAAGAAAACGAAGTTTACAGGCGGAAACGTTCTTCCTACTACCTGTTGACAACCAAGGTCACTTGAGCTTATGGTTTGTGTTCTCGTGCACGTGATCAACCTACTGTGCGACTTTGGTCGCGGGCCAGGTCGCATGGCTCATCTGTACGCCCTAGAAAAACGATTTTGGGGTTTTCTCCTTATTTCTTCTCACCAACCTTTCTCCTTCACCATCTCTACCTTAATTATATTAAAGCTCTAGCTCTGATTCTTTGGGTCCGTAAAGGCGTTTATTGGTGATTTTAAGAGTTGTTTGTTAAAGGTAAATCCCTAACCTATCATCTTAGGAACTAGGGCTTTGGTCACTCTTGCATCCTCAATCTCTTCTTCTTCTTTTGGTTCTTTTGGTAGGAAATTAGGAGTATTTGTGATAGCTTAGATCTTGAGTTGGAAGGCTTGTTGAGAGCTTTCAAGTTTATCAAAAAGAAAGCTCAAGGTTTAGTTGAAACCTAGATTTAGAACAAATCTGGCAAGTTGTGTTCTAGGTGCTTTGAAGAGCTATCTACATGGAAAAATATCTTTGATTTGAATATGCATTCATATCCATGTATTTATTATAAATATGATGAGTTTTTGATTATTTGTAATTTTAGGTACATTTGGGTCTCAAAATCTTGAAAGAATGTGTATGATGGGTTTATAGGGTGTTTTGAGACATAATCCATAAATGCTTATTCCTAATGTGATTTATTGCATTAAACAAGATTTTCCTAAATATTATAATTTGGGCCAAGATATTATTATAATTCTTGAAAAATGTGTCTTTGGATTTATCGTGATTTTATTGAATTAATCAAACAAGCTAAATGGTATGTTGACTTTGATTTGGGTCAAATGTTGTTTTGAGATGTTCCCAACTTATGAGCTACTAATGGTGGCACTTGAACCTTTAATTGGTCATGAGTGTATGAATCTTTGATAAACGCCTACTATTGACTTTGTGAGAATCTTGGAAGTACAACCCATGTAGTTTTGGATCATTAGCTATTTTTCTTTAACAAAATGATGGTTTATGGACCGATTCATGTAATACGTGCCATTGGTCGCTTAAACATTATGGCATTGCATGTAAAGATGCTACTCTATGGTGTGGGATTTGGGAGTGCACCTGATGCCCTTAAGTAGTCAATAAGGAACATATCTACTTTGCAATTGTGGATGCTAGTTGAATGATGGTATTTCTTGTTACTAACCTCCTAATTAAAGATTTCGAGAGCGTAGTATGGGTGGAATCGGGAATGTATTTGTGACTTGAAGGACACTTCTCAAATCATTTTAACACGTCGATGACAAGAGTGTCTTGCGAAAGAAAAAAGGTGTGATATCCCTATTTGGGTCTAAGTGACCGGAAATGGTTGATGTGTTGATGAACCTAACCCTGGTTGGGTTGTAAATCATTGACTTGGCATGGCGAAATGATAACCAGAATTATTTTGTGTTTCAATCTTTTTGAGATCCTATAAAGTCTTGGGAAGCATGACCCCAAGATGTGTATTTGGGTCTAGATTTCAAGGATAAAACCCTTTTCAAGGTGGGGAGGATTGTAACACCCGTGATTTCAGTGTCTTTGTTGGGATCCTTTTCATGGTCGTTTAGCTTTGAAAATGGTCATTGTATAACAAGGTTGGTTATAAGTTGTCATAGGGTGACCAAAAGTCGAAACAGGCAAAGAAAACAAAGTTTTTTGAGTGAAAAATGTTCTTCCCATGACGTGATTGGGTGACGTACGTCACATGTATAGGGTCGGTGGCAGTTACAAGATCATATTTCCATGTGATTTACAGTCCCAAAGTGAAAACAATAAATCAAGTGCAACTGACCCAATACAACAAATGCGGATTAACGAGATCTAAATATTGTATATATTGGTATGATGATTCATACCGATCCACAAACGTAAATATAGCAGTTATCAAATATACGATAAAATATAACAAAACGGCATATAAATCGAGACAACGATATTTAACGTGGTTCCACTATCGGTGTGATAGTGTACGTCCACATGGAGAGAGAGATCTTTATATTACTAACCGAGAGAAATCCAACGTGTTTATGAGATCCTTAGATCAACAAATCAGCTACCCAAACATTCCTAAAATAAGATATATATATATATATATATATATATATATATACTATATATCTACAAGATATATATTTATATATATTAACAAAAGGAAGCCTTAAAATAAGCCAAATGAGAGAAAGACTTGGATGCTTTGTGAATGTTTTCTTCTTCACATAGCATCCATATTTATATGGATGGATGGAGCTAAATGATAAAATAAGAAAGTTTTCATCTTAGTCTTGGAAAGGATGACTTGCAGAGAAGTACCACGCTTTGTTTCATTGTTTTCCATCAATGTATGCATGCATGCATGTTTCCTATGGCCATGGATGGGTTTGCAAGTTATCATGCAAAGTCTTGGAGCCCAAGATTAATTGTGTGATTGTAATTAATCCATAGATATGTGGCTTCTAATTTTTCCTTCATCTTCATGCAACATTTATTTATACAAGGTGTTTAGTGAGTTGCATAACAACAATAAAAAAACTTATTTGATTTAAGTTTTTTCAACAACATGAGCTTTTGTTTGTGTTCTCCTACATGTGGGCGACCAGTCGTACGACTTAGGTTGTAGGCCTAGTCGTGTGGCTCATTTGTACGCCCTAAAAACTCGATTATTGGGGGTTTTCTCCTTAATTCTTCTCCCCCAACCTTTCTCCTTTACCATTTACTCTCTATTGTGGTTATTATGGAGCTCTAGGTATGACTTTTTGGGTCTTTGATGGCATTCCTTGATGATTTTAAAATTTGTTTCTTGAAGGTAAATCTCTACCCTATCATCTTGGGAGCTAGGGTTTTGATCACTCGTGCATCCTCAATCTCTTGCTCTCTTTTTTTTGGGTGGTTTTGGTGGGAAATTAGGAGTAGAAGAGTTGTTTGTGAAACCTTGGATCTTGGGTTGGAAGGCTTGTTGAGAGCTTTCAAGTTCTTCACCAAAGGAAGCTCAAGGTTTAGTTGGAACCTAGATTTAACATAAATCTAGTAAGATGAGTTGTAGTTGCTTTGAAAAACTATATACTTGTAAAAATGTCTTTGTTTTGAATAGGGAATGTATCTCTATGGATTTGTTACAAAGATGATGAGTTTGTGATTATTTGTACATTTGGGTCTCAAAATCTTGAAAGAATGTTTATGATGGGTTTATTGGGTGTTTTGAGACATAAACCATAAATAATTATTTTGAATGAGATTTATTGCATCAAACGGGATTTTCTTGAATATTATAATGATTTGAGTCAAGATATTATTTTGATTCTTGAAAAAATGTGACTTCAAGTTTATGCAGATTTTATTGAATTAATCAAACAAGTGGAACGGGTTGTTAACTTTGATTTGGGTCAAATGTTGTTTTGGGATGTTTCCCCACTTGTAAGGTATAAATGGTGGTACTTGAACCTTATTGGTCATGAGTGTATGAATCTTTGATAAACGCCTACTATTGACTGGAAAATATTAGAAGTAAAACCATGCAATTTTGGATCTTTTACCGATTTTACTTCTACAAAATGATGGTTTATGGACCTAGTCATGTTGAAGGTACCATGGGCTGCTTAAACGTTTGGACAACACGTTTTTTTGGCTTACGTTGGTTTTGGTAAAATAATGTGTGAGTTGTGGATTCTGAGGAATTAAATCATGTTGTTAAGTGTGGAGTTTTGATGTCCTCATTTATGTCTAGGGTGTGGGCACAAAGTAATGATTTGGAATCTTGTAGTGGTACTTTATTCAGAAGTATAAGGAGCTTAGGTCTTGTAGTGGTACTCGGTAGAGTCGTATATGGAGACTGTTAACTTTTATGGTGTAGTTCATCAAGAGGTCGAGTAAACACTAGGGTTATTTTGGGAATCTTACGGTGGAACTCAAAGGGGTCGTATACGAGGATCCATGACCCGAGGTGAAACTCAATAACGTTAATAAGTGGATTACTTTTGTGTTCTTGCCACATTTTATGGAAGCAAGTCTCCTCTATCACCGAAAGGTGTTGTTTTGGGTAATGTGTTACCTATGATTTCGGTGTTTTCGGTATAGATTATTATCTATATATTTGTTTTTTTGAAGTATGAGTTTTACTCACGTTTTGGGTGGGTTTGGATATAAGATGTCATTCTAAGATGGATATTTGGTTTTGGGATCTATTGCGAAAATAATGATTTTTGGAAAGATGCTCATTTTTAATGAAATATGATTTAAAGAAAGGAGTCGTAATTTAACGAAAATTGTTCAGTTTCACCATTTTTTGTTTATAGTATAAACTACTTTAAGTCAGTAGGCGTTAAGCCTAATACTTTTTCTTATCGACATGCATATCAGGTCTTAGTGGTATCTAAGTGGCGATCTGATCTTTGTAGACGTTCCGATCAGATGGATTTAGAGGCGTTATCTGGTTTGAAGATAATAGACTTGTTGCTTTTAGTAACCCTCGAATTATTCTAATTATGTTTGAGGATTAGATAGTCCAGTTTAGAACTCTGACACATATCCTCTTCTCCTTTATTTGTAAACTTTAAGTATTTCAATATTAAAGTCCTTTTATTTTGAAGGAATTTGGAAGTTTTAATTTGTATGATATTTCTAATTTTAGGGTGTTGCACATGGCAATATTTATCCATCACTTTTTTCTTGAACGTTTCCCAAGTCAAGATTGACAAAACCCCGGTCTAATATCTGATCGGGTGACATTCCACCATCTGAGGGACTTATCCCTAAACATTTGTGATGCAAATTTCATTTTATGTTGCTCTTCGCATTCGCTTGACTCGAAGTCTTGCTCGATTTCTTGTATCCAATTCGTACCACATGACAATGGAAAACACAAGTTAATTAACTCTTTGAAAGATTAACAATTTGCAAAGTACTAAAACATTCATCAATTATCACAACAATAGTAATGTCAAGCACGTTTACGAAACAATATATATTCATATTAGCATTGACCACTTGAAAATTTGAATATATTACACACAAAAATTCGCGTTACTATTATAATGACTCTTAATTAGTTTATATCCGTCAATTGTATAATCCTCCTACTTATGAGTTCTACCTACATCCTAATAAATCATTACTTAGATGTTCAACTTCAGTTTACGCATCCTAAATCCATACCTATTTCTCTTAAACTAATGTTCTTATACCAACTTGTAGAACTCCAAAAATAGGAGAAACTTAGAACTTACAAAAACCTGAAATTTCAATTAATAATAAGAGTATTTCCCACCCAAAGGGGACAACACCAACTAAATACAATAGAGAGTAAAACCTTAACAAATAACAACCTCCTAATCCAAACCATTATTGAGATAGATTACGTTTGGATGTCACTTCAACCCTCAAAAGGCTTAATATACACCAAGCTTATAAGGCGCTCTAAAAATTGCTACTCGACTAATAACGCTATAAGCACCCTTATCACAACTCAAACATACTTAACCCCACCGCCTAAGAACCTGATATACATGTCATTAAGAAAAAAGTGTTAGGCTTAAAACTTAGTGAGTCCAAATAGCATAATAATTCGTTTATAACGCATAAAAAGGAAAGCATATCCTTTAAAATAACTAATACAATGAAATTATCATTTCCCAAAAGTATTAAAACCAAATACATCTTGCAATGATTGGGAAACTCAATTTTTCCATTGATAGTGACAGAATACAAAAGTAAGCCATGTACCTATGTTATTAAGCCCCACTATGGGTCAATGGTGAACCAATTCAACCATGCACGGTTTATGAATCAAGATCCCGATGATCCTAGACCTGCTCGTTCACAAGAAACTACACCTTAAAGTCAATAGCCGATGTTCGGCTCGGTAGAGTGCACACCACAATACCCATGATGACACATGATACATTTCTAGCTACATTTCAAGGAAAGGACTATTTCTGTACCCAAAGCCACTAAACTGACTTATATGTCTATGGATCCAATATATTACAGTCTAATACACACCATGACTCTGAAATAACCAACTATAATTAAACAAATAGTTTCCCAAGAATTTACAATTTATCCACCAAAGTCATTATTCCGAGACTGGACAAAAGGTCAAAGTCCCACGAATTCATTTGAACTATTTTTCTCTTTCAAAACCAAATACCATAATCATTATTTCTCAAAGGGTTTATATGACCAATAAGGGCATTTTCCTCAACTATATTTTATACTTATTTTCAATAACATAACCAAATCAATGAAACCTTCATAAATGGCACAAACCCAACGTAAACCTAGATTTATGAGGTCCATACATCAAATCATTTTACAATATACACAAACCCACATTTGTGACACCTTAAAGAGAGTCAATCATTTCGTGTTTGAAAGGGCAAAATCCCCAAATCTCCCAAATTACCCCAAATGGTTCAAATTCAACAAATATATGAAATAGCTCAAAGGGGAAGTTTAGGTGACTAAGATATAGCATTTTGACATGTATAAAAGTTTAGAAAGGTAGGATGAACTCACTATACCATGTTTTGACAAAAAAAAATGAGAAACCAAGAAAATGACAAGAAAGAGGAGAAGATCTTGAAGCTTCAAACCCCCAAACTTGAATTCTATCCCTCAATGCTCTTTAATGCTCATAAAGTTTTTGAAATGAGGCCTTAAATGCTTCTATCTCCAAAATAAATGTAGAATGGATGAAAGGAGGTGAGACACCAAATAAACCCTAAGTGAAAAGCCTTAAAAACGCATATGATCGTCCCCACCTAATGGTTCATGCGACTTCTCCCGCAGCTTAGGCTGCGTGTCTAGCCACATAGCTTAGTGTTTGTGTCTAGCTTTCACCGAGTCCCACACGACCTTGGTCGTGAATTGAGGTCGCAGGCAAGTCACGGTTGCTACTGTTTCGCTCTATTTCCTCTTTTCCTTGAATTTACTAGAATAACAATTTACCGACACCAATAAATACCACATATACTTAATAAATAATTCTAAGTTGAAAACTCAAGGTAAAATCCCATTTAATAATAGTAAAAAATATTAGGTGTTATACATCTACAGTCCAATACATTTCGTTTTATGTTTCGGGGTGTTGCTTCCCTAAGCCCCGTGAGGGTGGCCCCCTCAACCTTACCTTTTGACCCTTGGATCCCTCAAGGGGCGCTCCCCCTTCACCAACTATATGGCACTGTCCACCGATCCGAGATTCTAATTTAACTTACATGAGTGTGCACTTCACACCTCCTAACCTAGTGTAATAGTTTAACTAACAACCCCATATTATATTGTGAATCCAATTACATAAAATAGACCGATTACTTCATTAAAATCACTGAAAAACTGATACTTAACTGAACTCTCATTTCCTTATGATCTTCCGAATTTCGTTTCTATTTCCGTATTTTGCTAGCTTACTTTACATAATTTGATATTTGTTGACAAAAAATGTTCTTAAATAATGAACATTATTGGAGATGTAAGTAAACTCCTCTTTAAAGACCTAGTTGAAGAAGTTGTTTGTGTTATTGTACACGGAAGGAACCGTATTAAAAGATTAGTGATACAGAACTGCTATGACTTACGTGAATAGCTTAATTTGGTTAAAGTATTATGGATTATTGATCAGAATTGTGTGCGCCTTACGTTTCCAAATACAAGCCACTTATAGATCATCACTCCTGATCTATCAATGAGAGACTATAGCATAATTACTTTCATACTTGCATTATCTTAAGGTGTTCAATGATTGATTATATAAGATTTGGATAAATGCTACATAATTAAATAGATTATCTTAATCTAATTAAAAGTTAGGTTCCTAATACAATTGAACTTTGATTGAAGATTCTTTTAGAAGTCTATTGGGTTTTCATTCAAGAGTAGAAAATGTGGTCTTAATATTTTAATCTTGACATGGGTACATATGTAGTTGTTTTTGTATAAACTATTTATTGCGTTGGGTTGTTGGTTATATGTAACAATTTTGTGTAAAGAGGGTTAGAATGCAAAATCAGAGGGCTTAGTTATTAAAGTCGAACGATTTAAATTTAAGAACCCATAAGGCTCACATTGGTCCAAGATGGAGGGTACTGGAATAGATAAAAGAGAGGGGTCGCAGGTCACATCGATGGATGTTTAAAGAGCTAGCTCCCGAGCACTAAAAAGTGTGACAAGGGTAGAAGTACGAACTGCCAAAATTGAAGTTATTTTTTCATTTAGTAATTAATTTAGATATTTTTTCTCTTGTTCGATAGGGTTTCTAAAATTTTGTTGTACTGTTTTTTTATGTAATCGTTGTAGTTTGTACATGTTTTTAACATATTGTGGTAAATCTTAAAAAAATATATACATTATGTTTTTTTAAAGGTCGGCTTTTTGCCTGTAAAAAGGATGAAATACCATCAATTCAATCCATTCCGAAAACAATTGGCAAAAGAAGCCAAGGGCAGAAGAGAGAAATTTAAAACCAGCTACAGCATTCTACGGTCCTATCCTGTTTACTGGTGGCTTCAGGTACACTTTTTATGATTATGTAGGCGTATGTGATGAAGTTCAAACATTCTATATTTATATATTCTAAACTACACATGTTTCATAAAGAACACCGGAAAAGGGGGTACAGGAGCTAGAATTGGTAGAGAAATGCCCTTTGACAAGCTGCAGTTGTAGAGAGGGAAAATCGAATGAACTTGAAGTCACCATATATGCTTCCGGAAAATATAGAATGTTCCAAATGGCGTACTCAGATATGGTAGATTAACAGTGTAATGATAGAAGGAAAATTGTGCGAAAATCATGGTGGTATAAAAGGGAAAATGATGCCTTTTCTCACACTCTCTTGATTGATCCTAAGCCATGCAAGTAAAGAGATCAGTCATCCCATCAAACCCATTAAAACAAACTTCGCTGGATCCATACAAAAAAGGTTTCGAATTAGAGGGGATCGATCTGGAGAGATATTTTATGAGGAAGAAGGCAACGATCTCACCTTGTTTCCTTCTTCAAAGTTATTTGGTATTGTTTAAGATATGATAATGCCAAATTTAAACAGTTTAAATATTCATTTGAATAATTCTTGAACCTTTGTCATGCTTGGTTTCTCAAAAACTATATGCTTTCCTTTAAGACAGGCACCTCTTGGACATGTTGCTTACAAATAATGAGCTCTTGGATGACAGGTTTAAAAGTAGGATACGTTAGAATATTAATTGCAACTTTGATATCATTACAAAAAGTAGAATGTAATGCTCATTTTTTTAGCGGACGTTTTCATAAATCTAACTTGCTTATGTTAAGTTTTTTTTTGAAGTACATAATATTTATATACGGCAAATGCAACAAATAAACTCACACGCCCACTCACCTTTGGTGAGATTTGAACCCTCTGACCTCCTAGGAGGTCAGAGGCTCTGATACCGCTAGGTCAAAGGCCCTTTGGTTTGCTTATGTTAAGTTGTTTTATGGTCAATAAAATGCACAATATAATACACTCATACACACACAATGATAGAAGTTATGACACAATATATAAATATAACTTCAAATCAAATTAAATTTATTGAATGGTTTGGATTGGTTTTCACACGTTTTAACATTTATTGGGTTTGTATTTGTTTATTGGTCGTCTCCTATATTAGTTCAAAGTTTTCTCAATGTGAATCTATGACCTATATATTTTCGAGAGGATTGTAAGGGATTATTCCCAAAACTCTAAACTCCTATACTATGTTTACATATTGTAAACTACAAGGTTTTCATAAAGAACATGGGAAGGTCGAATTTGAAGTGACCATATGTGCTTCCGGAAAATACAGAATGTTCTGAAGAGATAGAAAAGGTGGTTAAACCGCCTAATGATAGAAGGAAGATTGTGCAAAGACTGATCAGGTCAGTTCTAAATTTCCTTGTTTCTCAAAAACAATATGCTTTCATTAAAGGCAGATCGACACCTCTTGGACATATTGCTTACAGATAATGACCTCTCCGATGACAGGCTGAAACATATGATACGGGGGATGACTTGCGACATTTATATCATTTACAAAAAGTGTAGAACGTACGGATTGATGAACTTAAGGAGATTATGCTTATTTTTTAGCGGACGTTATCATAATGCTGACTTGTCCATGTTAAGTTGTTTTATAATCAATAAAACCACAAAATAATTTGCAATATAACTTCATATCAAAGGTTTTCAACAATGTGCATACAGGAGAACATTTAACATGATCGATATCTGCATTCCAATTTTGTTAGAACAAAAATGTCAACAGCTAAATTCAGGAATGCTCATATCGATCTTGCTACAATCAGGATGCTTCTATAGACTTGTATAATCTCTACATGTGTCCATGTATACTGCTTATCAAAAAAGATTACGCTTTCTTTCTTCTGAACTATCGTCCAGTTATAGTCGTCATAGTTACCTCATTTATACTGTCAAGGTCTAGTCTTTCTGTTGTAGAAAACCCTAATCCCATCAAAGACCTTCCTGCATAGAAACCAGGTTCATCTGGTTGCTGCAACGAAACAAAATTTTCGCTTTGTTGCAGGTTGACCACCTCAGACATTGTAGGTCGATCTTCAGGCATTTTTTGTACACACAACAAACCAATATGTATGCACTTTACCACCTCATCATCTTGAACGACTGACTCACCTAATACAGGGTCCATGAGTTCTAGGGACCGTCCTTCCGTCCATAACTTCCATGCCTGCACCGGAAATCAATCATAATTTCTATGTCAGAATGAGACAACCTGAGATGGAGAACCTGTTTTCCCCACATATCAAGAGTGAGGTCTGGCTTCAGGTACTTACATGACCTAGTAGGTTTAGATTATGGTCCGGATGCTGAAATCCCCAATTCTTTTTTCCACTTATTATCTCCAAGGCCAAAACACCAAAGCTATAAACATCAGATTTGGTCGAAAAATGGCCATTCATTATGTATTCTGGAGACATATAACCACTACACAACAGAAAATAATTTAGATTCAACAGGTTAAAGTTGCATTTTTGTTAAAGAAAAAAAAACTAGGAATGCACACTTACTGTGTTCCAATTACTCGGTTTGTCCTTTCCTCTTTCCCACTTGCAAGAATTCTTGCCAATCCGAAGTCGGAAATTTTGGGGTTCATTTCTCTGTCAAGCAGAATATTACTTGCCTTTAGGTCACGATGTATTATTCTAAGCCTAGAATCGTCATGGAGATACAAAAGCCCTTTTGCCACTCCTTTGATAATCTTGAAACGATCGTCCCACATTAGGAGTCTTTTCTTGACTTGATCTACACATTTCCATGTATAAATTTCATAATGTACAAAGAACAGTACAATAAAAACTTGAACTTCTAATTATTTATTTACCGAAAATAATTTGGTCTAGGCTATGGTTTGGGAGGTATTCATATACGAGTATTCTTTCAGTTCCTTCGATGCAATATCCCAAGAGCTTGACAAGATTCCGATGTTGAAGCTTTGCAATCAAAGTGACTTCGTTCTTGAATTCCCGAATGCCTTGCCAAGAACTCTCGGCTAGTCTCTTCACAGCCACTTCCTCTCCCCGAGGTAATTCTCCCTGCAAATGAATCATTTTATTTTCTATTTGTCAGGAACTATGGTGAACATTACAGAAATGTACCTTATAGACTCTACCAAACCCTCCTTCGCCAATCTCATTAGACGTAGAGAAGTTACTAGTTGCATCAGCAATTTCTTCCAATTCAAAGAGACGGCAATTTGAATCTTCCTCTTGAGATCCTCCAAATTCTGACAATGGACTGTGGTCCAGTCCTGATGCTAAATAGAGAGCAGCAAATTTACAAATAAAACAGTTTGGCAATGGAATATAAGCATATAGGAGTTTACATAAAATATGAAAATTACAGCATAGTACCTTTTGTCTTTGATCTCTTTATGCTAACAAATCGAATTATAATGGCAAGTAGAAGTCCACAAGAAATTATCGACAAAAGAACAATAGCAGCAACCAATATAACTTTCTTCCTCTTCGTGCGCACGATTGAATCTGATTATCAACACGTTTCAAAGAAAATCAAAGAAGTGGATTCTTGCTTTGGAGATCAGAATAGTCTAGCTAGTAAATCTGTAAATGTATTAACAGTAAGTTTTTCATTTTGAGGTTTAGAAAGGTAGCAAAATGAACTCAAGAACATCAATTGTGGCCTATATCCTGCAGGACTCAAGCTACTGAAAAAACTAAAACTATATAAGGAACATCCACATATGAACTTTCACGCTGTAAGAGATTATTTTCACTTCCGTTCATCCATATAAGAGTAGCCTTAGATGACACATACAGGACAATATATCAACCGCTAAATTAAACAAGGGCAGTTGCATACAATCATAATCAATACACCACCAAGCGAATAGTTTAACACTACAAGAAAGTTCATGATTTGTAAGCTGCTGGTCACAAGTACCATTTAGTGATACCTTCTGTTTTTTTGACCGCTTTGGAGTTGCAAATTATGGCTTTTTTGTAGTGTATCGGGCTAAATTCAAAGAAAACACTGATTCATCCCTTAAATATATGGTTAGGCTTCACACGATGAACATTGACCATTATGACAAGTTCAAGAATTAAATCTAATATGTATTCTAGATCTGTGTCCCCTTAGACATTGTCCCAAGAAACTTTTAAATCAGGATAAATTTCAGGTATGTGCACAACTGAAGCTATAAAGAGAGCTAAAAATAAGTTAAAATTATCAAATACCCAGTTCCATGTGTGACATGCGTATGTAAAGATCCTCGCCACCTCCGTGAATCATTCGCAGATCAATGAGATCATCGAACCAAACTACACAAATACTCCCATTGCCATACATGTTCAAGCTAGTATATGCCATACAATTGCATTCTTTCACACACTTGTCCTCGCATTCCATGGTGCTTAAAGCACCCCAAACAGTTGCATTATCAGGCAATTTCATTTCTTCATACTTCAAAAACCCGTCTCCCTCTGTGCAATTCAGATTAATTTTTCGCTTGCATCCACTTGAGCACTCAAATCCACACCAATCTACTGATGAAATTGCCATGAATCCTTTTTCCAAGCATCTACAACTTGGATCATCACTATAGCATATACCATAAGATCCACATGATCCAATTCGATCACAATTATCTTTATTTAGGGTCAAAATTGTTAGCCATCCTTCATTCTTGCTCTTCCACCAAAGGAACTCAAGGCTCCCTAGTGGACTCAAGACAAGCCTCAATAGAATCGATTCATTTAATGCCTCAAATTTCAAAGAAACTGCATCTCCATCAAACGTCAATGAGGGTGACATAATTGGATTATCCATTAACGAATTCATACCACTGAACTTTTGGCCATCCCATGGCCCCCATCGCGATAGTCTAACCCCATTCTCTTTTGTGAGCACCAATTGGGGCGCTTGAACGGACTTGTCAAAGCCAAACTTGAAATCGCCATCGGATGGATCATCTTTCTTTCTCCATGAAGTGATTGCACGGTATCTAAGCCGGGATCCATAATCCAGACTGAGCTCCATCCCAGGCAATAATGTATCTCCAGGATGATTAAAGCTTTCCCAGATATACGATCCGCAAGACGAATTAATACAAGCGTGAACCACAAGATTTCCAGAATCCAAAAGCTGCAAAACTGGTTTATGAGCCAAAGAAGGAGAGTGACCTTTCGGAACTTTTCTCCATATGATTTTTTTACTAGCATCTATAATAGAAAGAACCCCAGATTCATCTAAGATCAAATGTACACCTGGGAATGGTCTTCGAATTGGCTTTCTTTGATTACCTACCCAAACAACAGTAATCGGTGCTAAATTTTTGTACCAAATCCCCAAGAACTTGACATCTTTGCATGGATTTGAAGGGCAGAAAAACCCCAATTCAAATCGTTGATTTGGAGAGACTAAGGTTTCACCGTCGTAGAGTTGTTGGCTTGTAGTGAGGCTCGCAAAGATTTTTGAACTAGAAATGGCGGTGATCGGAGAAGAATTTGATGCGTATATGTAGAGGGCTGTAAATACCCAAAAACAAGCAGCCATTTTTGGGTTTTCTTTTTCTTTTTTCTTAATCGACTAAGAAATCGAAGAAGATTTTCTGATTTGATGTTGACCCTTTCATTTGTTTACCCTAAATTACAGACTGCAGTTTTTGCGTTCGTCGAAGACAGACGCGCTTTTTTTAATGTGAAAATCGTGCAAATATTCAGTAAAGCACCGCACGAGTGGGCTGAGCCTTTTTTCAGGATGTAAGCCGTGTTCAAAGGGTTGACATTTTTCAAAGTAAAATATATAAAAGATAAGTCAAATTTACAAAAAAAAAAAAAACATAAAAAAAATATTGTTCAAACACGTAATTTGAACGAAAAGCTGCTTACTGAAGGTAAGTAGGTTTGAAGGTAGACAGTAAATAATAAAAGCCCTTGGGTTGGTTATATCGACAATCGTGAAATTAAGAAGACAGAGTGTGAGAACTAACATCGGCATACTTGATTCACTTTTGCATTGAGCAAAATTTATGATAAATAGAAGTAATACCTTTTATAATAGAAATGTAATATCTTGAAGACTACATATTTAAATTACGTAATATGTTCTATGGCCGTGGTTGATGAAATTTGAGACATTAAATGCAATATTGTGTTGCAAGATATGATAGAGGTGAGATTTGAGTCTAGAACATTTATACTATACTCTTAATAAAATCAAAAAAAAAATCAGTCATTATAACTTTTGACAGAGAAAGAGAGAGAATCAGGTTAAGGGAAACCTAAAAAAACAGAAAACTGGGGAACATCTTGGTAGCCTTTTATTTGGATGATATGCACTTGTGCATACAATTAATTGTAACATGCACTATGTGCATAAAAACCAAAAAACAACTTAATTTACTTGTATAAACAAATGCATATTGTCCACATCAAGGGTTACCAAAGTGTTCTTCAGTTTTTCGAAATTTTTTCTTGAACCTCCCTCTATATATATACATAGGCACATGTAAATAAAAAACAGAGGTTCAAATGAGAACACTCATATTTACAAAATTGTGAGAACATTTTTGAGTTTCCAAATTATTTAACTCATAAATATAATTAAAAGAAAAAAGTAAATAATTAAGGATAATAATATGATTTCGTATTAATATAAAATATTAGTGAATTCGTTATCCCCAGAATCATGTACCCATAATATATTTGTGGATCACAATGTATTACAACATTATCACATCATTATTACAACAAAATCACATAATGAACCGACAGAATGATGATTGTGGACATTATCCTTACTAATTATCACAGTACTATAACATCATTATCACAGTAAAAACACAACAAAATCACATCAATATCATAGCAAAATCACATAACAATAAGTCTTTGATTTTCAAAGTGGATTTCAAAGTGGATTTCGAAAAGGCATATGACAACGTGGAATGGCCATTTCTTCTTCAATCTTTGGCATCGATGGGTTTTGGAGCAAAATGGTGTAATTGGATCAAAGCATGTTTGGAATCTGCTACGGTGTCGGTTTTGGTCAATGGATCCCCGACGTCACGAAGGAATTCAAAATGGATAAAGGGCTTAGGCAAGGCGATCCTTTGGCACCGTTTCTTTTCTTAGTGGTGGCCAAAGGTTTGAACGTGTTGATGATGGAAGCCAAAGAAAAAGATATGTTCGAAGGTTTAAAAATAGGGAAAGAATAAGTAGAGGTGACCCATTTGCAATATGCCGACGATGTTATTTTTTTTGGCAAGTGGAACATCAAGAATTTAAGAAATTTGATGAAAATTCTTGAGTGTTTCTTTATGGTGTCGAGCCTAAAAATCAATATTCGCAAAAGCAAACTTTATGGAGTGGGTGTCAGTTTAGAGGAGATTCAAGGTTGGTCGGGAGGATTGGGTTGTGGCTACGGGGAATTACCGTTCCCATACCTCGGCCTTCCGGTGGGGAGCAATATGGGTAAAATCGAAAACTGGAAGGAAATAATAACAAAGGTGAAAAATAAACTCGCTAGTTGGAAGGCAAAATTGATATCGTATGGTGGCCGCCTTACTTTGGTAAAGTCGGTACTTTGAAGTCTTGCTTTATATTTTTTTCTCACTTTTTAAAGCCCCGAGAGGAGTGATTGGTGAGCTAGAGAGAGTGAGATCGCACTTTTTTGGGGTGGGGGGAAAGGTCCGAATTCAAATAGAGGGGTGGTGTGGGTAAAGTGGGATAGGGTCATGAGAAGTCTAAAGAGAGGTCGTCTAAACGTGGGTAGCTTACAACATTCAAATTGGGGTTTTTTGGGAAAATGGTGGTGGAGGTTCGGAGGGGAGAAAGACGTGTTGTAGGTAAAGGTGATCAAAAGTATCTACGGGAGAGAGGGGGGACTCAGTGGTGAGGAGATTAATTCGGGGAAGGGGAGGAGATCAGTGTGGTGCCATATCATAAAGGTAGGTAAAGAATTGGAGAAAATAGGCTTGAACCTTAACTCTTCATTTTGGAAGGAAGTAGGGAGGGGAGACGAGACGTGCTTTTGGAAGGATAGATGGATCGGGGAAGTAAAATTAGGGGAGAAATTCAACCGCCTTTTTTTACTTGAAACAAACAAGAATGGGTCAATAGGCGAGAAGGGAGAATGGGTAGAGGGTAGGTGGAATTGGAATTGGAGTTGGAGGAGAGAATCGAGAGGGAGGGAGGCGGGGGAATGGGAGAGACTAAGGGAGATCTTACATGGGTGGGAGCCAAAACGAGAGGTTCGGGACCAAGTAAAATGGATTTATGGGCGGGATGGAGAATTCTCGGTACAAGAATTGAAGGAGCTAATCGAGGAGAAAACGATGGCTTTAGGTGAATCTTTTGAGGAAACGGAATGGTCAAAAATAGCACCAAAAAAGGTATGCATCTTCGTTTGGAAAGCTAAACAAGGGAGATTACCGTGTCGGGTGTTTCTTGAGAAGATGGGCATGGACCTTGAGTCTTCTCTTTGTCCGAGATGTGGGCTAGAGCCGGAATCTATAGACCATTCTTTGGTGAACTGTTTGGAGGCAAAAAAAGTGTGGCAAAAAGTGTCGCGATGGTGGACGAACAAGGAGGAAAGCTTCAATTCGGTTAAAGATTTAACGGAGGGGAATTTTACTGTTGCAGGTCTTAATTCGATACCAAAGTTATGGAAGGAAACGGTTTGGTGCTTCCTTTACTTCATTTGGTCGCACCGAAACCAAGTCATTTTCAAAAACGACAATTCTAAATTGGAGGATAGGTTCCATGAAATGCAAAGACGTTGTTTTGAATGGATTTCAAGTCGGATAAAAGATCGGAAGCTAAGTTGGTTGCAGTGGCTGATCGAGTCGAAAAAGGTGATGTCCGGATACGAGGGAGTCCGCTCGGTGGGGTCGTAGCAGGCCGTCGAATCGGCAATGGACGGAGTGCACACGGCAGTCTAGGGACAAGCAGCGAAGCTATTTCGATGCCTCGTTGTAAAAGATATACAACCTCTCATTTCGGTCTTCGTCTAATGTTAGTTTTTTGTTTTTGCGATTCGGCGGGTGGATACAGTTGAATTGTGCGCTGATTGTAGAAGCGTTTGAGGCAGCCCGGGACTGTTTTTCTTTGCTTCTAATCTGTTCTGATCTTCAGGTCTTTCAATGGTTTGTTTAGGGGGTGGTTTTCGGTAGTCACGGTCTGGCTCGATCGTTTGTCGTGTTCCTGTTTTGGTTGTTTAGGGGCTGGTTTGTTTAGAGGCTTGTCTGTTGGGTTCCTATACCTTGGCTTGGAAGCAACTAATGTATGGTTGCCCTTTTTTGATTGGGTTTGTGCCTTGCAAACCTGATTGTGGTTTGTTTGGTACATGTTTTTGTTGTAATTTGGTTGGTTGGTGGTAATATATGATTGCTTTTCAAAAAAAAAAATAAGTCTTTGATTTATCAAAACATTATCACATTATATCATAGCAAAATTAGATCATTATTATAGCATTATCACATTATATCATAGCAAAAATCATATCATTATCACAACATTATCACATCATAAAAAGTCTTTGATTTATCAAAGCATTATCACATTATTATCACAGCAAAATTATATCATCATCACAACATTATCACATCTATCGACAAACCCATCGACATAAAAAAATCTTTGATGATAATAACAACAGTTAAAGGATAAAGACAATTTTAAGATAATAGAAAACTATTAATAATTACTAATTTATTTTTATTATTTATTCTAATTCTGTATGGTATTAAATCAATTAGAGGCTCATAAGTGTTCTCGCATTTTCGTAAAACATGTGTGTTCTCGTTTGAACCCCCTGCCTATAAAAACACCTTGTTTAATGTAAATGCAATAATACCTCTTGGCCTCCAAATTATTTAGCACATAACTAAAATTAGAATAAATAAAAATAAATCATTAAGGGTGATAATGTAGTTATGTATTTATCAATGTGTTTATGTTATCTTAATGATTTATGTTTTATCCATTAATAAATTATCCTAGTATCAATATCCATAGGGTTGATGTTAATCCTATCGTTAAATTTAGGACATCCGATTTCAGGTTTATAGGATTTCTTATTTTAAAATTGAAGACTTTTATGTCGATGTCTTCGTTGTCGATTATGATGTAATAATGTCGTGATAATGTGATAACTCGAAGACTTCTTATAATGTGATTTTATTGTAATAATTGTGTATTTCGTTGTGATAATACTGTGATAAAAGTATGATTTTGTTCTAATAATGATGTGATAACTCTCTGATAAATCAAAGACTTTTTATGTCGATGCCTCCATTGTCGTACCCCCTTCTCCATCGTCTTCGATTTTCCCCTACATAAATTTTGTTTGTCTATTTTTATGTGATTTGCAGTTTTTTCCCATTTTACTTGTCCATGCCTTCAATATTCTTAAAAAAGGGTAAGGGGTTGTTTGTTTACCTCTTAATGGTTCCATTAAGAGGCAACCTCTGAATCGTTAAGAGATGAATCTTGTTTGGTAGAAAAAAATGTTGACTCTTAATGGTTCCAAAACCCTCTAAATCATTTTGTATCATGAGTCTCCCGTAACCATTAAGCGCCATGATTTCATTCTGAACAATTACCAAACAACCATATTTCATATTGCACTATATCATAAGAGTCTTTTAATCATTCTGACACCTTAATCATTCTGTATCAAACCATTCAGCAACTGTCAAACAACCCCTAAATGTTTATTTAATATATTACTGCTCCCTAAATTTGTGACTTAAAACAGAATGATGGAGTTACAAGTATTATTGCATTTACATAAATTATAGGTGTTCTCGTTTTAACCTTTGATATATATATATATATATATATATATATATATATATAGAGAGAGAGAGAGAGAGGTTCAAATGAAAACTCAATTTTCATTGTGCACATGAGGACGAATCTCAGTCACTCCATCTCTATTGATCCAACAACTCATATTAAATAGAGTTTTTAATTTTAAGATGATTAGGGGTAAAAATAGAATATAATTTAAACTCATGCCTACCTTATTAAACTTTTCATTTTCTTTTTTAATTAAAAATTTTTACCCACTTAAAAGTTTAAAATAAATTATCTTAACAATTACTAATATTTTAATCAAACAAATTACATCAAAAAAACGAGAATTTTGTGCTCTTTGATATGACATCTATCTCGATATAGTTTTGTTGCTATTTTAAACGTTTTTTACGTGAAATGTTGTAACACCCTAAAAATAGGGATAACAAAAATCCGAAAAATGGACATGTGGTATACTAAAATTGCCAAAGCAAGAGTCTCCCAAGAATAGGGAAATATTTAAACCTGTTTAATTACAGTTGTAATATAATGGAAAATAGACAACAACCAAATAATCTACTTTCTATGCTAGAAAGAAGATTACAAAAAGGGTGTCATCTATAGACCCAAAACGCCATCACAAAGAGTGCTCTCAAAAACACCTTCCCCAAGCTCTCACCCAAGCGCATCTATACCTGCTTTGCTTTGGAACGGCACCACAAGAACCCGAGATACACATCGACACCAACAAGTGTTAGGCCAAAAAGCCTAGTGAGTTTGCACAAGAAATAGCACATAAATATCAAATATAATTCTTATCAGCAATTAACCAAAGTTCATTACATGTGGAGTCAATAGGGGAGGCTCATAGCACCAATCAAGTTCCACCCAAAGAGTCGATATACCTTGATACCAACTACTAAGAGTGACATCCGAAAGGCCCGGCACATCCGAGGACTACAACCATGACATTACCCCGAATGGCGGAGGTCTAGGCACATACCATTACGGTGGCACCCAAGACTACATCCTCCTAGTGTCTACTGACTTGGTTCGTCCAACATAATTCATAGGAGGTCTCAAGGCACATTATAACCAAGAATATATCAATACCAACCATGGGTACAATATTAGCATCCCAATCAATATAAAGTCTGATATAAGATTAGTATGAACACAATTTTCATCATGTAGGTATAATACCACCAAATGGTGTCTCAAGTAAGAAATCATCCCAATCACAAGTTATGTATTCCATCTAATCATGGCAAGATATATATAGACATGTATACATAAGGAAAACCCCAAATACTTAAACATTAAAACTGAACATTTCAAGTTAAGATGCAAGATGGTAGCAACTAGATTATGATGTGTATCTAGTTTTAACAAAGGTTTAGTAAACTCACCAACTAGGTCTATAGAGGAAACCTATAAAGTAGAAACCCTAGGAGTAAATGGAAATTGAGACTTGAAGTATTGAGATTCTTGGTAGGAACTTGAGATAAATGATCTTGATCAACTCCTTGAACTCAATAAATGCCCTAGATCAACTTAATGAGGGGAGAGGTTATGGTGAAGAAAATTTCCTTGGTTCAGCTCCCAAATCGTCAAAGAAGAAATAGAAATGAAAACCCTAGCTAAAAATCCTGCTTAAATGATTTTTCTGACTGAGAAGGGCCCGGTGCGACACTGTCAGGCGACTTTGCCCTGGTCATTATCGCTTGGGGCATTGTCGTCGAATGACATTACTCCACTGGACAACTCCAGCGACTATGCCCAGCGACTTTGCCCTTGGGCATTGTCGCTGAGGCAATGTCGCCCCTACACCCGCAGGTTCTGCCTTTGAACAAAATTTGACCCATTTCTTGCAAGACCACTTGCTATACTTCGGGATAGGTTCAAGGGGGGTCACACAAAGGTAATATACACATAATCAATTACCAATGTGAGATAAATTACCTTATTTAGATGAAAGTTTTCCGGGTGTTACAAATGTTATATATGTGTTGTATTCATCATGAATATTTATGTACGTTCAAGTCTATACAACACCTCAATACCGTAAGTATGTAACTCGACATCACCTTCTTCAACACTTTTTTCAATGTCGTAAGGCATCACGTTCTTCAACACCGTAATCTAACACCCATCGAGATGAATCGAGAACCTATCGAGTAATTCAGTTGTGAACTAAGGAACAAAAGAGAGCGCGTCACGTATCCACACCTTCACTGGTCATTCATGTATTATTCATCATGAATAATGTATCATTCAGGATGAATAATATAGCATTCAGGGTGAATAATACACGATTTATGAACTCGTGTATTATTCATCCTGAATGTTATGTAATTCATCCTGAATACTGTATTATTCATCATTATTAAACGAATTACGTTCACATTTGTTATTCATACAGAATGTGGGACATCCAGGGATGCACATACATATTCATAATGAATTAAACCAATTCCAATTGTGAGTTGGGAAAAAAAGAGAGTGCTCATGTGTCTACACCTTCATGGGCCATTCATATATTATTCATCATGAATAATGTATCATTCAGGATGAATAATACACGATTCATGATGAATAATCCATGAATCAGGAATCCGTGTATTATTCATCCTGAATACTGTATTATTCATCATGAATATTGAATGCACATTCACCTTTGTTCTTCATACTGAATGTGGACACCCGGGGACGTGCATACATATTCATAATGAATATAACACATATATAGAATTTCTTGTAAAAAACGGTTAAAATGAAGAAAAAAAACTATATCGAGATGGATGTCATATCGAAAAGCACGAAATTCACGTTTTTTTATTTAATTTGTTTGATTAAAATATTAGTAATTTTTAAGATAATTTATTTTAAACTTTAAGGGTGTAATTTTTTTTATTAAAAAAGGTTAAACAAGGTAGGCGTTGATTCAAATTTCCAATTTTGTTTTTAATCACTTCTCAATTAATCTTATTATGTTTTAACCATTGATTAGTTTTCTAAGTTTTGATCAATGGTTAATATTTGTCCTCATGTTCACAATAAAAAATGAGTTTTCATTTGAACTCACCCCTATATATATATATATATATATATATATATATATATATAGAGAGAGAGAGAGAGAGAGAGAGAGAGAGTGTTTTATTATTCAATCTTTTACATGATGCAACTCCTGCAACCCCTTTAATATATATAAACTTAATGGCAACTACATATAATACATATCTTAAAATACAAAGTGTATAAAAAAAACAAATTCCAAATATGCATCTATAACATTAAGGACAATTAATATTTTTCCATATATTTTATTGCTATAATAGTTTACTAATTAAAACTCCCTTATATTCTACTAGAAATGTATTTATATAATACAACTCAATACATCTTGATTTTGTAGTAAAAAACTTGTACGTATTCTTAATGGTAATTCATGTTTCATTTTATTTTGTCTCACTCAATTTATTTTATGGGTTTATCTGGATTTCGAATAATGAAAGAATCTTTGGTTATCAATTTTATTAAGATGTATTAGTAGATTCAATGCTTATTAGTTGATTTTTATAAATTTCAAAGATACCATTTTAATAGATTGTACTAATAAGTTGTAGACTTGAATTATAAGATATTAAAAACAAGAGTTGAATGTCTTATACCATAATAAATATATTACTATGAATATATATTCCTGATCAAAATTTCAAAATTTTGATTAAAAATAATATGATATGTATATATATACATCAATAAGTGTATCAAGTTAAAAAAGAGAACATATATTTTTCATCCAATTAGTTTAATCATAAAATTAATTACATTTAAGATAATTTAGATTTAAAAATATGAGATATATTTATGAAGTATCCTAAACTTGTTCCGTAACCACAAGGGTTGTGGCGTACTGGTTAAGACTATGGGGATGTGGTTGAATATCCCATCTGTCCATGTTTGAATTCAGGCGTACACAACAATTGTAGTCACTGAGTTTAATCAAGGTCGTTGATGTTTTACCGTTATAATTTGCCAAAAGATAGTCTAGACATAGCCTAGAACAGCCTTCAAAAAAAAAAAAACTTGATCATTACATTTGGAAAAGGTAAAATTGGTTAGGTTCCATATATAATATTTCAAGTTTTTCCATTCTTATTCTTTATAAAAGAATCAAGACAAATTAAAAGATTTTATGTACGTTATTAATTTAAAATTAATGTTTTAATTATAGTTGTATTATTAAGCATTTTTAGGAACAAATATCAAATTCTTATAAAATAAATTCCACTCATGTTTTACCGTGTGATATATATGAAAAAAAAAATGCTTTGAACCAAAAATTTGTTGGAATTAATTCAAGGGTAATAAATAGTCCAATAAATGTTTGGAGCTTTGTGAAGCTAATCATAGGCACATAATAAAAACTTAAATGTATAATTTGAAAATGATTATATGTTTTATCATTCATTTTAAATGACTTAATTGGTAGATTATCTCATTTAGACCGTGGTCAATCATATTCAATTACGAAGAACATAAAATGAAAAGTGAATTATGGATTTGGTCGTTGTGATTTAATAAAAATTATGACTAGCGTCTCTAAACTTAAAAAATTATGAATTTGGTTCCTGAGCTTTTCAAATTTTTATAACCAATTAAGGTCTCTCTCTAACTCTGTTAACGATGAGTCTACTAACTAAGAGGGTAATCAAGTCTTTTTACCTTTTTATCTTATTTTTTTTATAATAATCAAAAAAATATTCAAAGAAGAAGGATGAACATACCTAAACAATTATACAATTTAATCGAGCTCAATATCAAAAATAATTCGGACTCATAAACATAAACATAAATCAAACTCAAACAAAACTTAAATTACAAACATAAATCAACCTATGTACATATATATACACACACACACACACACATATATATACATATAGGGACAAGTACAAACGAGAAGCTATACATTTTGCGAGAAGGCGAAAAGTATGATATCTGATGACTCTATTTTTGTGTTATAAAAGGTGTTTAAAATACCCTTTTATTTCTATCATTTTGTTCTTACAATGGGCTACTTAAGCTTTTCTTTTTATTATGCAAAGCAGGCCCAAAAGACAATTAAAAAAAGCCCAAAAGGAAAGCCCAAAGAAATGGATCTTTCTCAAATTTTAAATTAGACGTGCATTAAGAGGAAGGAGATCAAACAGAGGAGCGCACAACTTCTCACGCAGCCAAAGTCGTGCCTAAACTCGCGCCCGATGTTGTTTCCTCCAAAATCCAGGGAATCAGGCGACTTCTTGCGTGGCCAAACCCGCGCCCCAAGCCGCAAGTGACCAAAAACGTGGGTCTTCAATCTTTTGGAGCGGTTTTCATCGTTGGAGGTATAAAAAGAGCGATAGAACAACCGTTCAAGGGGATCGCATCATATTTTGGAAAAATGGAGAAGAGAAGCCGATTTCTTGAAGAGAAAGCAAAAGCAACTCATCCAATTTCTTTTTGGTTTAGGTAATTTCATATTGTTGCAACTGTAGCTTAGGTTTTTATTTCCTTCCAAACATTGGTTTGCTTTGATTCAGATGGTTTGATACCTTGAGATTCTATTGTAAACATTTGGGACAAAATTATTTGCTTGATTTCTATTCTCAATGTCAATTTCATTTGGATTTTTAGTTAATCTGATCAATTGATTGAATTTCTTATGAATGATTGTTAATCAAAACCTAGATACGTAATCGTCTAGGGATTTTGATAAAGTAACGAATGAAATCGTTTGGTCTCAATAAGGTTTTCAATTCGATTTCGTGAAATATTGCAATCGAAGCTTTAATAAGTCGAGCTTGTGTGCTTATTGCTTCAAGTTGGTGATTTTTCTAACTCGTTAATGCTAATCGCACCTAGGAAATTGAGAGTTTGTTCAAATTCTCATTTGGGGTTAAGAGTTGATTAAAGAGCTTAGTTTAATTAATGATTATCTAAGGAAATATCAAGGTTATCAGAGCTTGTTGATAACTATAGCCATCTTGGGTTCGTTCCTTGTGTTTACGCTTTTGATGGTGCTACCATATTAATCAAAGTCGAACTGATGTTGGGTTTTATTTTTATCGTATTTGTCTAGTTTTTAATTGAATGTTTAGTTTAGTTAATCTAATCCATCCCCCCCCCCCTTTTGTACTAAAAGTATATAAGTCAAATAATTGTTACGACCAATCCCTGTGGATTCGACCTGACTTACCACTATTACAATCTTTATTGTGATTTGGGACAGTTGGAAAATTACTAATATAATTATTATTTGACGGTCTCGACACCCGTCAATATTATATATGATACACAAGATTAATCATATATGATTAAGCGCACGTTACATTGACAATATATAGACACTTAATCATACATGATTAAACACACCCAAATGATATGTAATCATATATGATATTGACACTCATCGCCTTCTCGCAAAATGTTTAACTTCTCGCATGATTCTTCCTCTCTCTCTCTCTCTCTCTATATATATATATATATATATATATATATATGAGAGGAGAGAGATAATGACCCTCTTCTTCTTTATCATTACCAGCGGTGCCCCATCCTCCTCCTGTCGAACCCTCCCCTCCCTCCCCACTACCCATTCACTAGCAATTAGACTAAACCTAAATTTCCTCCTCCCTCCTCCCCCATTGCTCTCCTTCGACCACCCTTCCCTCTGCCCTTCCTCTACCATTGTGGAGAGCACCGCCACCCCCATCTTCGTATTCACCTCCCTCCCTCCCGAGATCCTGATGTAAGTGGTTTCTCGATTCATTCTCTCCATTTGCTTCAATTTCCATCTTTTAGCTCAAAGGCTCCACGTCCTTTTTCACACAATGAACACGACAAAACCTAAATCAAGGTTCCACCTACCCCCCCTAGACTCCTCGACGAGGGTTTTCTAGACTCATGTCGTCAGTTCCCCATCTCCATGTATCTCAAATAACACCATGGTTTTTGTTTCTTGTCACTTCAGTTCATATAAATTTTGATTTAGATTTAGGTTATTAATTTATATTGTTTTGTATTTTAAACAAATTTATTGTTTATGTACTTGAGATTAGGGGTGTACAAAAAACCGTCAACCTGCGAAACCCGCCCAACCCAAACCGCTAACAACCCAATTAAACTCAACCTGCCAAACCGCCAAACCGCAAATTAAGAGGGTTGAAATTGGGTTGCGCCTAGTTCAACTCGCCCAACCCGCCAACCCCCCGCTAATATATAATATTTATAAAAATAATATAAGAATAAAAAAACTAGTCTATTTAGACAAATTTTATAGCCCAAAGTATATACATTTTACTTAACCGAACAAACGAATGGAGGCTTGTTCGTGTTCCTTCGTTAAACTTAACCAAATAAATGAATGAACATGAACGGTAAAAAAATGGAGTTATTTGTGTTCATGTTCGTTCGTTAAGAAAATGTGTTTGTTTGTGTTCATTTATGTTTGTTTGTTAAGATGTTAAACGAACGTAAAGGACAAACATAAATAAACCAAAAACAACCACAATTAATCATCATTAACTTCCTAAATAACATAACAAAATAAAAATGGGTAAATTTAGGAAGAATAAAAAAGGAATTCTAAAAATTTAATTTAATTAATTATTTTACATATTAATATCATAATATATATATATATATATACACTAGTTATTTACCCGCCCCAATGCAGCGAGATCTAAAAATTATTGAGTTTGAAGACGAATAACTGGAAATGGAAGTCATGTTTCATGATTTTTTCTATTTTCCATCACGTTGGATGCTAATTTTATCGTTTTTTGTGGTATATAAATGGAAGTGTAATATAGAAATAGCGTAGAATAAATTATAAATTGAATGGTTCATTAAACGTTTGGTTCATTAAATTTCCCGCCGAATGGTTCATTAAATGTTTGGTTCATTTACAGCATAGCGCTGCTAAGTGCTAACCAAGTAACCTCTCGGTTCGCTAAACGTTTGTATATTTTTAGTAGTATTTATCATATTTCATTGTACAATTTTATGTATACTACTAAACCGTCCAACCCGCTACAACCTAGAATGGAATGGAATGGAAGGGAAGGGAAGGGTTGGGTTGGGTTATACTTTTGAATGGGTTAGGTTGGGTTGAGATTTTTCCAAACCGCTATAATTGGGTTTGGGTTGTAAAAATGTCCCAAACCGCCCAACCCAACCCGTGTACACCCCTACTTGAGATTCTTAGATTGATGTTGATGTTTTTGTTAATATAATGTAACCCTTGTATCTTTACTAAATGAAACCTTAGGATTTATTAGGTGGAATTCGATGTCAAATTGAAAATAATTGATGCATGGTTGGGGGATTTAACCTTTATCTATTGAGGTGTCAAAGGGGGGGGGGGGTCTCGCGGTATGGAAGAAGGTTGAACTAGACGAAACAAAAGACAGGCGACCAACTGGATGGCCTAAACCACGTGGCTAGGTGACCAAGCCACTGGACGATCGATGCGTGGTGCAGGCAAAGTTAGGGACATGGGTGACTTATGGTGCGACCAAAGTCGCCGCTAAGTCGCACCAAACATCCAGTGCGCATAAAACTCGTTTTTTTCTCGGGTGAGGCCATTTTTCTCTTAAGCTCTTTCTCCTTTGGCACTTTTGGAAGTCTTGGATTAGCCTTGGATCATTTTTGGGTGTTCTTGGGAGCATCTTTGGAGCATGATGGAGAGGTTTTAGGATGGTGCCTTGTGGGTGATGCTAGAAGGATTTGAGGTAAGTTTGTCTTTCATTCCATTATTTCACCAACACTCTTAGAGATATTTTTGGTAATCTTTGGGTTTAACAGATGAGTTTGTCATGGAAATGAAAGGTTTTTGGGATCAAATGGAAGGGTCGGTTTTGGAAACCCTAGATCTTTGTTGGAGATGATTTGAAGATGGTTAAATATTCATCAATAGAAGCAAACGTTTTAGGGCTCTAGATTTAGCTAAAATCAAGAAAGGTGAATTTTATGCTACTTTATGTAAACGTTGTACAAAAAATGTCCTCTTTGGTGTCCATTTGGTTTTATGAAGTTTTACATATCAAATGAGTTGCTTAACTTACCTATTTGATTATTTGGTCTTGCATTGAGTAAATGTTGGGAAAATGCATATCATTTGACACCTTTAAGTTTTAAATCATAGGGTTGTGGTTATTTGATGAGTTTTGCAAAGTTAGTGTATTTTTGTCGCTAATGGTTAAAGATTTGACCCTTTTAGGCGATTTGTATACATATTGATGCAAATGTTGGAAAATGCATACCTTGAAGTATTGAGCATTTTAAATCCCATTAATTGTGATCTCTTGATGTGGCGTTTTGAGATATAAATCATTTGAATATGATTTTATAAATAATGGTGATTGTTAGGCACTATTACCCTTTTTAGTGCATTTAGCTTCATAAACTTTGGAAAATGCATAGTATTACATTTGATGGAGATTTGAGAACCTAATCATGTGATTTTTTTGACTTAGATTGATTTATCTGGTGGTAGGACAATGTACTTGACTCATTCCTAATTTGGTACACAAGAGTGCTTAAACATTGGGGAAATATAGTTGACTTATATGGACTTTTATAAAAGTGGTTTTGTAAATGATGGATTTTGGTTAACTGGATCTTGTTCATGGAGTTTTGGGAAATTTGTCCAACTCTGATAGTTGAACAATATGTTTGAACATTAATTAAAGTGCATATGTTGCATGATTACTAGGGGTTTTGCCCAACTTTTGATTGTTCATTGTTGCTTAGACATTTTATGCATATGTTTGCATAATTACATGGAAACACATGTCATTTGTACTTATTTGATCTTCCAAGTTTAAATCATGAAAATAGTAATTTTAATGCTTCGAATCCATGTGCATGAGGACTGATTGTTTTGATCAAGGGAGAAGTTTTGATATTCTCCTCTTGAAATCACCGTTTTGAATCAAGTGAGTAGTTCTGATGTTCTCATCTTGAAACCATTGATTATGTCAAGCGATTAGTTTTGTTGTTCTCGTCTTGAAGCCATTGGGTTCGGTCAAGTGAAGAGTTTTGATGTTCTTAGCCTGGACTCTTTGGTTATGGCAAGTGAGCAGTTTTCATGTTTTTACTTGGACTCTTGGTTTGAATCAAGTGAGAAGTTTTGATGTTCTCATCTTAAATCCTTAGAAAGTAATCACTAAGGTCGTTGGTGGCCTCGAGGAGAAAATCGACAACGTTGATACGTGGCTTACTTTGTGTTCCACGACATCCAATAGTTAACAAACTCATTTAGTGAGAGAGACCGTAGTAGTGAAAAGATGACAACCATCCTGACCACATCCATAATTAATCGAGTATAGAGATACTAGCCATAACTTTTGTTAAAGTACTTGAGAGACCAAATACGTAATTTACTATGTATAAAATGAAAGTGGAAGCAATCCTAAAGTCATGATGACGAGAAGACTTTTGTATTTACTCATCTCATTCCAATCTAATGGTTTAATCAAAACAAAAAGCAATGAATTTTCTTCGCTCTTTTAATCTTTAAAAAAAAAAAAAAACATTAATTAAACTTCTCCATTTCAAATAATTAAGTTATTGAATTGTTTTGAATAAATAAATAATTGAACTTTTAGAGATTGGTTACTTACATCCTTTTAATCCAAATAAGCTAAATATAACTGACTAGAAATGTTCTAAAGTACAAAAAAAAAAAAAAAACTCTAAGGGGTCGTTTACCAAACGATTACTCGGGTAAGTGCTTACTAAGTCATATTAACTTATGGATAAGATGGCAATGACTAAAAATCTTATCCGGTAAGAGCTAAAGTAAGGACAAAGAGTCTTACCCTGGTAAGTGATGACGAAGACTCTTATCACGGTTAGCACTAACTGGGAAAATTGTTGCATACGATACCCGTTTTGGTGGAATAAAATCTTACCAGGTAAGTAAGTGATAGTGTTAAATTTTACCAGTAAGCGCTTATCGGGAAAATTGTTGCATACGATACCGTTTTGGTGGACTAAAATCGTACCCGCTAAGTAAGTGATAGTGTTAAATTTTATTGGTAAGCGCTTATCCAAGTAAGTGATTGGTAAACGACAATCAGTTTTACAGTTCTCAAACCCTACATCATAAAACCTCTCACATCCAACGGCATCGCCACCCTTGCCACCCTATCGTTGTCGCTATCATCATGGACCATCGCCATTGTTCCCCTTGCCATCAATCTCTCTTTTTTATCTTTCTTTTTGTCTTTCGATCATCTATCTTTTCCAACAACTTAATAGAGCATCTATAGATAGATCAAAAAAGAGGAAGACTCGAAAAACAAAAACAAAAATAAGATCAAGATTGGAGAGATCGATGGCAATGGCCAACGACGGCGAAGGGTGTGATGGAAAGCGGACTACGATGGGGCAACAAGGGGGAGAGATGGCCTTTGGTATGAGGGGTTTGAATGGCATAGGATTTGGGAAGGACAAAACTGATTTAGGTTTTCTTTTACTTTAAAACTTCCTAATAAGTTACGTGTAACCTTTTTAGGTTAAAAGTATATAGGTAACCAATTTCTAAAAGTTAGATGATTTATTTATTTAAAGAGAATGTAAAGAGACTTAATCATTTAAATTAGAGAAATTCAGTGAGTTATGTTAAAAAAAATTAAGGACGTAGCCATTCGAAATAAAAAAGTTCGTTAGTTTTTATGCACTCGTCCCTCATACAAAAGAAATGTTTGTCGCATTTGTTGTCACAACTTGACCCAATGGTGTTCACATAGCAAAAATTACCGACACTACAACAAATCGACTCTATTGGGACAACAAAATTCGTCGCTAATGCTCTAAATATCGTTGCTATATTACGATGACCGTCGTCGCTGTAGACTGTCACTGTATGCTCGTAGTTGTAGTCCCTATAGCAAAGACATGTCGTCGAAGTAGGTAAAATGAAATTTTTGATTTTTTTATCTAATGCGTTAACATGTCGTCGCTATAGGTCAGGAATAAAAAATTTAATTATATACCTATAGCCACGACATGTCGTCGTAGTAGTTGTAAAATAAAAAATCAATTGTTTTATCTACTACGATGACTTGTCATTGCTAATGGTTGGAAATTAAAAACAAATGTTTTTTCTCTATAGCGACAAAAATGTCGAAGCAGTAGATAAAAATTGAATTTTTATATATTTTCCCATATTTCATCTGATTATAAAATATATTTTAATCAACTAATTTGATATTCAAAATTACTAGAAAAAAACTTTATATTCATATACCTAGAACATATCTGAAAACCATAATACAAAATTGATGACATAAAGTAAGCATTAACGTCTCAGACATATTAATACGTAAATATCTAATCATCGTACGAGTTAGTACCTGTGTCCTCATCCTCGTCTTTGTCCTCACGTGGTGGGTGTTGTGGTGGTTGTTTAATACTCTAAGGGGCATTTGGTTCGCAGAATGTTTTTGGACGGAATGAAATCTGTCAAAGAAATTTGACTTTGAAGGAATTGGAATGGAATGTTGGCAGACCACCTGTTTGGTTGACAGAATTGGAATGAAATCTATTAAATGAATTGGAATTTTTCTGTTTGGTTTACAGATTGTAGCTTTAGAATTGGAATGAAATTTTGGTAAATGACCAAAATACCCTTTTTGATTATTTTAATTTTTTTCAACAAAATTACTTTAATGAAATAGTCATTAAATAGTTTAATTTTTAACTAAAATTGCTTTGATTATTTTAGCACATGAATGATGACGAGAGAGAGGGAGAGAGAGAGGAGAGAGAGAGAAAAGAGAGAGGGAGAGAGAGGAGAGAGTGAGAGTGAGAGGAGAGAGAGGGGGAGAGAGAGGGGGAGAGAGAGAGAGGAGAGAGATAGAGAGAGGAAGGAGAGAGAGAACAGAGAGAGGAGAAAGAGGAGATAGAGGAGAGAGAGAGAGAGGAAAGGTAGAGAGAGAAATAGAGGAGAGAGAGGAGAGAGATTAAGGGAGAAAGGAGAGAGAGAGGGAGAGAGGAGAGAGAGAGAGTTTGTGTCTACTGATAATCAATATCAGTAGGGTTTAGTTTGGGGTAAAGGGTAATTTTGGAATTATGAAAATAACAAATTCCATTCCATTGAAATACTTGGGTCTGATGATGGAATGTTAAAATCATTTAGGTATGGAATTTAATGGAATTGGAAGATTCCATTCTATTGAAAACTTTGAACCAAACAAGGGAATGAAATATGGTCAAAGGAATTCAACATTCCAATTCCATCAGATTCCATCAAATTCTGCGAACCAAACGCCCCCTAAATCTTCTAATTGTTCTACTTTTGCATAGGCCTCTGATCTCTTTTCAAAACATTCGTCAAATTTAAGTTGAAAATCAGCTTTTTCAGATTTCATATTAACCAAATCCTTTTGTACTTGTAGTTCAGAAATTTTGACTTCTAATTTTGCTTTTCTAGCTCAAGTCAAAATTTTCTCATTTTCTCTATCTTCAGCTAAACATTTGTACAAAATATTTTCATCTTGATATCTCAAAACTAACTAAGCTTTCTTAGAGCGGTAATCTGAATCTTTCACCTTCTTCATTGGACAGTCCCTAGCATAATGGCCAGGCTTGCCACAGTTAAAACAATGATTATTCTTTTCTTCCTCTTTCTCTTTCTCCTCTCTCTTTTATTCTTTATCAAACACACTTTTCTCAGTCTTTCCCTTAAACTTGTCATCCTTGTAGAAATGAGGTTTAGATTTGGAATAAAACTTTTTCCTACCAAATCTTTTGTTGAGGTTAGTCGATAATAATGCCAAATTCTCAGCAAAATGCCTCAGATCCTCATCAAAATCCTCTTCACTATCAGAATCATCAACAGACATCTCGGGCAACTTCGATAACAATGAAGCTTTAGAATGCTTGGATGACCTAATTTTCAAACTGTTTTGCTTATTAGTAATCAAAGCAAGTGAATCAGCAACCATCTTCTCTTCAACACAGATTTGTTTTATCTTATCCTTATGTTGATTTAGAGTCACAAATAAATCACGTAAATTCATCCATGTCCTTGGTCATTTGGAGATTCACTGAATATGTATCCCAATCTGGATTTAAATTCTTCATAAACTTATAGTTCATCTCCGATGAAGTCTTCTTCAACCCGTTTTTTCTCAAGTCATTCAGTATGATATTGAACCTGTTTTAGGTTTTAGTTAAAGATTCACCGTCTTTTGTCTTGAACCCTTCGTATGCATTAATACTTTGGTTCAAATTGAACTTCACTGATTTAGAAGTCCCTTGTAATTGCTTCTCCAATTTATCGTACATTGCCTTAGTCGAATCCCTACTGTCAACTTAGTTGTATAAATCATTAGGAATCGCCATAGTCAGTAAGGACAATGCTTTGTCATCAAGATTAACTCTTGCTTTCTCAATATCACCTAAAAATTCATAAGTTTTTGGAACTCTCTGTTAAACATAAAATCCCAATCACAACAAGCAATTACTCAATTTATGACAATAAAGCTCAAGAACTAGAGAGAGAAAGTCTAGAGAGAGAAAGTTGATCTCATATTCATCAATCTCTGAATTATAATACACACATAGCTCTCTAGAATGTTACTACAAGATTACAAAGACAACACTATATATACTACCTAACTATTACAAAGCCTTAAAGGCTAAGGAAACTAAACAAGCTTTGACTTTCCTAATACATTGACAATATTGACTTCTAAGATTGACTTTCCTAATTAAATCTTGGATACAATATTTAGACTTAACAATCTCCCCCTTTGTATTCAAGATTTAATAAAAAATTTGACACTAGTCTTCAGCACTTGATTCTTTAGCTTTTGTCCCTTTGAAACTTTCACAATCTTTACTCTTTCAGCTCTTGAAGAATCTTGGAAAGTCTTTTTAATCTTTGAAGCTTTGAAAGTCAACATGTCTTGAACAGGAAACAGATTTCTTTAATCTTCTGAAAAACTTTGACAACTTTGAAACTTCTGAAAATTCTTTGAAACAACATGATTATGTATCTTCATCTCTTTGATCTCTGGATCATCTTTGGAAGAACAGACTTTTACAAACCATCTTGAATTAACTTTAAACAATCTTCTTCAGATACATTTAACTTTGTAACAGCGGAAGCATTTTGAACTTTCAGAATTTCTTCATCAGATTTTGAAGATCTTGATCCGAACAAACTTTTGTCAGACTTGAACTTTGAAATTAATCTTTGTATAATTCTCCCCCTTTTTGATGATTGAGAGCAGCATAATCATCAAAATTTCTTCAATTTCAGCATAGACTTTGATCACCCCTTTTGTAACCAAATAACAATCTCCCCTTTGACAATAGGCGCGCTTTGATCTGAAGAGCCGAATCATGAATAGTATATATCCGAATCTTTTCAAATTCAGACATAATGGACGTGGTAACCCTGATTCAACAAATGAAACAGTTAGAAATTCCTGTCAGTAACACAAAGTTACTGTGTACAACGAATGTACAATATAAGGAGCTGGTTTAATGATGACTCCCTAGGACTTCCATTCAATTATTGAAAGACACAAGGTAATTCTATGAATGTTCTGACAGAAAAACAGATTTTCTGTGTGCTCGTGCTTGTGTATCAAAGAATTAGCACAATGATTGTGTTTCATAAAGGCTCAAAGTATGTAAATCACTGAGACAACAATGATTGTACACGGACTCAATGTGCATGAGAAAGGGTCGAAGGTGGGGCAACTTTCCTTCTTTTTCAATATCAGTATCTTCCAAAAGAAGATCCGATAGATTATATGCTGCTTCCCCAGAAAATGTGAAACATTCTCTTTTTAAGAAAAGAATGAGTAGCTGGTGGGGTTGTATACAAGAGATGACATGGACTATTTGCCTATTTTCAATGATGGTCACCAAAGGAATGTGAACCAATCAGTAATGTGGCTGCCCGACTCAGAAAGATGTTTGGTGCAGAGTTCTGATATTCTTTTAACTCTGTTCTCACACCCTCTTTCTTTTAAACATATAAGCTCACATCTAACCAATCTCTCATTTCCATTTTACGTCTGCTCACTCCCACACTCAATTCTTTTAGACCCCTCTCCCCTCAATCACTCAAAGGATTTCTTCCGGGGTAGGAAACACTGGTTATCGTGAATCCATGGAAGATCTATTAAGCACTCACACTGAATAAGTACTCACACTGAATCCCATGTTCCTAAAAGTACATGTTGGTCAATGATTTTCTTGACATGTAAAGCACAAGAAATCATATGTCAGTGTATGCATGCTCATAAAAAATTAGAAATGAAATTTGAGCATTTGAACTTTGAAGATTTCTCAAAACAAGAATATTGAATGAATGAAATGAAGTCAAGAGAATTGTTTTGAGAATCTGACAATGAATTAAACAGATCAAATCAAATGGTTAGGGTATCAAAGAATTGAATATTTGTTTATATGAACAAATATAAACAATTTATCAATGAAGGCACAAATATGTAAAAAAATGAATGATGCTCAACAACTTTGAATTTCAAACGGGGGTATTACCATCGAAAAATTGTTTGAATTTGAGACATGGTAATAACAATTTCAAATAAAATATTGAACCGGTGTGTATGAATACTTGACAGTATATGGACAAGATAATACACAAGTATTGATCTTTGGAAACACACGGTTAGTTAATCATTAAGCTCAAAATTTGAAAAACATTTAAAATCACACTTCTAAATTCATAAAATCTTTTGAGAATAAGAAGTGGTTTGAACATTTAAGAAACTGTTTTTCATGTTCAAAAGTTGTTCTTCTTTCAAACAATCTGAGATCTAGATCAGAAGATTTTTACCTTTTCAGCTCCCCCTCAAATCAAGATATAAAGATTTTAATCTTTTAAGCTCCCCCTGGATATTAGCATAATATCCGTCTTTAAACGTTGAAAAACGGGTCCTGATCTGTCATGTGATCAGAAGCCACCACCTTTACTCCCCCTTAAATTAAGCATATGAAATATTACAAGTAAAACAGGATAGAGATCAAACACTCCCTTTTGAATTGTTAGACCATCAATATCAGAAAAATCTAGCAAAGAAAAAGTATAGGATAGAGATCAGATCAATTCTCTTGGGATGAAGACCATCAATATCCATCAGATGCAAGCATACAGGAGTAAGGTCTTTTTGATCGCTGAGGTCCGAGTCCTAAACTGTTGTGTTTAGAAGTCAAACTCCGTTGAAGACCGGGTCCTAAGCTGATGTGCTTAGAAGCCATATTCTTGACATTGAGGTGCGGGTCTTGAACTGCTATGTTCAAAAGCCATTGTTCTCTTACTCCCCCTTGACGTGAGGTGCCTGCAACAAAGAATCAGTTTTCTTCTTTGGTACCCACTGGTATTTGGGTCCAGAAATGTTAGTTACAGTTCGTGTGGGGGAAATGGAGTAAGAACCATACCATAAATGATCACTGGTCTTGTGAATATGATCATGTGTACAGCAGTAAGAACAATAAAATTTATTACCTGAAAAACTGAGTAATTGGTCTCTTGAGTATATGAGGTCAGGTTTACCTTTATGCTCTTTGTTCTTCTTTTCTTTGTGAGCATGTACACATGATGTCTTCTTTTTCAGCTCATCGGTCTTGTCATCATTGACTGATTTCTTCATCCATAACAGTTTTTCTTTCTTGAAACTTTTTCTCCTTGGATAAGAATCTGAACCATCTAAATATTCATCAAAGAAAAGGTTAGTGCGACGAATTTGATTAAATGATTTGACTGACCTGTTTGAAGAGACAAATTTATGATTTGAACTTGAAACAGATTTTTCAAGCTCTTTGATCTTTGACGCAAAGATGTCTCTTTCTTTCTCAAGCAGGTCAATCTTTGTCTTGAATTCAGACTTCGTTCTTTGTTCTTTCAGCGCAGTGGCAGACAATTCAGACAACTTGGAAGTCAGCCTTTTGATTTCAGTTTCAAATATTGATCGTTCTTCTTCAAATCCTTTTTCTGACTCAGTTCTCTGGCCGGATAATTCTTTAAAGAATCCCACACTCTTCTGTTCTATGGCCTTCTTTTCCTGAGCAAATTTCTCTCTTTCCAATATCAGTACTTTCTCAAAATCGGAGATTTGTTGAGAAAGCTTGATGCATTTAAGCTCTATTGACTTCTTCTCTTCAAAACATTTCTTTGAGAAATCTGAGAATTTCTTTGAAATTTTTTTCTTTTCAGCATCAAAATTAGCTTTATTATCATCAAGCTGTTTTTCAAAATCAGATAAACTCTTTCTTAGCTCAGAATTCTCAGATTCCAATCTCTTTATCTTCTCTTCATTCTGCCCAGCATTGATATTATTTAAGGTACCGACTTCTTCTTTCAGTAATATGACTTCAGTAAAATACTCTCTTGACTTTTGTGAATGAAAGTCAACTGTATGAGCCAGATTAATGTTCTCTAGTTTTAGCTTTCTATTCTTCTCTTCAAAATCTGAAAGAAATCCCATGATTAATGAGTAATTGGCTTAATATGAATGATCGTTCCAAGCTATATATCAGAAACTCAAAAATCAGATCAAATTGAAATCTTAAAAAAATATTTCGTAAAAATTGAAAATTTTAACAACACGAGTTATGGCGCAAAGTTAAAAAAAAAATCCATATATGACTAAAAAAAAAATTCCGGACTTTTTTTTCTTTTTTTAAACTAAGTCTGGAACAAGCGCAAAGTAGATCTTTTGCGTGTCAGGAAGAGAACGCAAACAAGAGGTTTGCGTGTGAGCCTTGAAGCGCAAAGAATGGTTTTCGGGTCCTGCTTGAAACGCAAAGTAGGGTTTGCGTGTCCCACTGGAGACGCAAAGTAAGCTTTGCGTGTTGAACTTGATGCGCAAGATGAGCTTTGCGTTTCCAACGTGAAGCGCAAGATGAGCTTTGCGATTCCAACTAGACCTTCATGAATGAAGCGCAAATTGTATGATAGAAGCGCAAACCGTATGATAGAAGCGCAAAGTCGATTTCTTGGCTGTTTCAAACTCAAATTGATTCAAACCTGGGAATTTGATCTCAAAGACTTGTCAGCATCATCGAAAAACAAATCTAAATACAAATTCACTATCAATTTTCGATTAAAAACACCAATTAGCACAATTTCAATCAAGAACAGAAACTGAACTCGTTTTCACGAAAATCTCAAAAATCAAAAATTGAAACTGATTTTGTTCGAATTTCGAGATGGAATCAAAACAACAATCAATCATAAACATAAATCGAACACAATGAATCCATTTTCTTGCATTAAAACCAATTTTTCACAAAAATTCAGATGAAACAGTAACAAACTCGTTTCCTGAAGAAAAAAAATTCGAAAATAACGATTTTCAATCCAAAAACACACAAATTTCAATTCAAATCATGATCTAATCATTCCTGAAAAGTTTGGTACGGCTCTGATACCAATTGTTAAACATAAAATCCCAATCACAACAAGCAATTACTCAATTTATGACAATAAAGCTCAAGAACTAGAGAGAGAAAGTCTAGAGAGAGAAAGTAGATCTCGTATTCATCAATCTCTGAATTATAATACACACATAGCTCTCTAGAATGTTACTACAAGATTACAAAGACAACACTATATATACTACCTAACTATTACAAAGCCTTAAAGGCTAAGGAAACTAAACAAGCTTTGACTTTCCTAATACATTGACAATATTGACTTCTAAGATTGACTTTCCTAATTAAATCTTGGATACAATATTTAGACTTAACACTCTCCGTTCAGTTCTTGACCAGTTATAGTAACAAATGGTTCATATGACCTTTCCAAGATGGATTTCATCAAATTTTTGTCTAGATTGTTTAGAAACTAATCGTTCTTCTTCTCCATTGAGGATATTCGTCAATTAACAAAACTGGAGGCTTGGACTGAGAACCCATACTCATCAAGTCTTTTGACATCTTGATCAAAATATGTAATATGAACTTGAGATGAACATGAAATGATCGTTACAGAAAAATCCAGAAATTCAGTCAAACAGTCGACCCAAAAAGTCAAACTAGGTCAAAATAGTCAAACTTGTTGCACAGAACATAATTGTCGCAACCCACTAATGCGATTAGCAACTTATCGCAATCAACACTTGCAATTACCCTTTTGTCGGAACTCACTGAATATGAATAGTAGCTTGTTGCAGGCTACTATTACGATAAGTACTATTGTCGCAACAAACTAGGAGAGCACAGTAACTTGGCGTAATCAACACTTAAGACAAATGAACTTGTCTTAAGCCACAGATGCGTGAAGTAACACTTGACAAATAGAATTTTGAGATAACTATGCTTAAAGTAACTTAACACTTCAATTTTATAACTTTGCAAAGAGCTCAAGAACAATTGTGTGAAGCTCAAGAGTACTTGTGAGAAGGTACATTGTTCAAACCAAAAAAAGTCAAAAATCCATTAAAACTCAAAATTACAGATTGAGATTCTGAGTACATGATCGTTTTTCATATAAAAAACAATTATACAATGAAAATTTGTCAAAACCAGATCAAAATAATCCCTAATCTCCAAAAACTTCACGAATAGACTTCAAATAAAAAACACTAAATCTCCAATTTGACCGATCTAAACATGATTTTGATGACATTAATAATCTAATTCTGGTCTAGATTGAAAATCGAATCTAATGATCACACTATCTCATAAAAAATGCCAAAAATATCAGAATCATCGGTCACACAATACGTTTCTTTGAGTCGACCAAAATATCAAGAAATCGACCAAATTAATCCCAATCTTCAATCTGAATTTTCCGTATTTGCTCTGATACCAAATGTGAACCCAGATTCAAGTTCTATATAATCAAACAAAAACAATTATGATTAAGAATATAGTGAGAGAAAGTAATCTGTAGAGAGAGAACACAGAGAGAAAGCTCAAAGATGTATTGCTTAATGATTTCAAAAGTTACATGACTTATAAACAAAAGAGTATTTATACCAACCCTTCGACTTTACCAAAACTTTAAGAAATTACAAATTGAACCCCTAGAACTTGAATACAATTCTGTTTTAGCCCAACACAAATCTTATCCCAATTTAAAAGTTGTAGGTGTGTCAGTGGATTTTTCCCGTCATTTTCAATATCAACGTACAAGCCAAGTTGCCAAGTCGATCAAAAAGATTTAGAGTTTTGACTTTATTTCTTTGTAACGCTCTTCACAATCTCGTTTAATGTGAAAACAAAAGTTAGAAATTATTTAAATAATTAAATAATTACAATATTTTTACCCTAAGGGGTTGTTTACCAACTCTTACCGAGTAAGTGTTGTCTGGGTAAGAGTGTTGTCCCTAGTAAGTGCTGTATCGGGTAAGTGTTGTCCGGATAAAAATGTTTACCAAAGGGTCGTTTACCAAACACTTACCCGAGTAAGCGCTTACCAAGTCATATAACCTTATGGATGAAGATGGCAATGACCAAGAATCTTACCCGGTAAGAGCTAAGGCAAGGACCAAGAGTCTTACCCTGGTAAGTGATGGCGAAGACTCTTGCCACGGTTAACGCTTACCGAAAAAATTGTTGCATACGATACCGTTTTGGTGGACTAAAATCTTACCCGGTAAGTAAGTGATAATGTTAAATTTTACCGGTAAGCGTTTATCGGTAAAATTGTTACATACGATACCGTTTTGGTGGACTAAAATCTTACCCGCTAAGTAAGTGATAGTGTTAAATTTTATTGGTAAGCGCTTATCTAGGTAAGCGTTTGGTAAACGGCCCCTAAGTCTTGTAATTATCAACGTCTTGAACTCTTGGGGAACGTCATTCTAGATTGGATAAGGTGGAAAGATGTCACGACCGATTTAGTTTCCTATATACCCTGCTTTACATGTGTCCTCAATTATATCAAATTGGATAGGCAACGACTAGTATCCATTAGCCTCAAAGGCAATATCCAGATTTTTGTGTCTGCTCAAGCCTCGCTTCTTTTTATTTTTGCTTTGCTACAAGTTTAAATTTCAGAATATTAAAAGACAACACATTCAAAATTTTAAATTCGTTTAAGCATCATCAATAAATAAAATGAACTGAACGTTCAATGAATTGTTCTTAAATCATCATTGAAAAGTTTGTTTATCTTCTCAACGTGAAAGTTTTTTGGTTTGGTTAATTTAATTGAGCGAACATGAAAAATTATCTCATTCATTCATTTAAATTTATGAAACATTCATTAAGTTCATGCATTTATATTCATTTATGTGTGTGTATGGAGGTTTAAACGAACTATGGTCAAAATAAGAAAACACAATAACAATTATCAACGAATACGTCACAACATCTAGGGCTAAAGTTAATGGTGACAAACTTGTAATATAAATGGAAATCTTTGCCATTTATTAAAGGCCTAAAGAAATTTAAGGGTAAAATTGAAAGAAAAAAATAAATAAAATCCCAATTGAAATTTACTCGACGAAATTTTCATCGCCAAAAAGTGAAAGTTTCACAGGCGGCTTTCATCTTAGTAGCCGGTAAAAATTACTTTTGCCGACCGATTCCCAAAAACGCCGGCAAGTGCAGTTTCTTGTAGTGTGAATTTTTTCATCAAAGAGTATTATTTAAGGTATTTTTTTATATTTTTGTGTCCAATTCGTAGAAAAAAAACAAATGTGATAGTTTTTTGGTTTACATTGTGAAACGAAAAAAGTTTCACATACAAATACATGTGAAACTCCTAGCCTTAGATTAGAAAGTTTTATGTGAAACAAACCTTGAAATTTGTTCTCATGGGTAGGGGTGTAAATGATGCGAGTCGAGCTCGAGTATCATAATACTCGACTCGAACTCGAAAGCTAATTCTTAAGCTCGAACTCGACTCGAAAACTCACGAGTAGTAAAAATCCAAACTCGACTCTAACTCGAAAGCCAATTCCCAAGCTCAAACTCGACGCGAACTCGTTTCAAGCTCGAAACAAGCTCGAACCCGTTTCAAGCTCGAAACAAGCTCGAACTCGTTTCAAGCTCGAATTCGAGCTCGTTTCAAGTTCAAACTCATTTAATGTATAACAAAAAGTTATTAAACCAAGCCAATAGGCTCAAGTCACTAAGCCCAAATAAACTCAAAAGATTGAATTCAAGCCAATAGGCTCAAATCACTAGGCTAATACCATAATTGATGGAAAAACAATTGAGTTTTTAGGGGAGAAGGGTTGTATATATAACCATCAAATGAAGCAAAAGAGCTCTTAGCTAGCGATGTGGGATGAAGGATGCTCAACACCTAACCACAAACTCTCTAAGTAGTAAGTTGTATAATGGTCCTTTGGGGTTTTTTTTAATCATCCACCAAATGCATATAATTTTTGAGTTAACTTTATTTTTGGTCCCTTTCTTTTTTTTCTTTTTGAAAGAAAGGTCCCTCTCTTTTTTTATCTACTTGGGTTTAATCTATGGAATTTGTTTATTACAATTTTTAGGTGATTTTCCTTGGTTTTGATTCATGAAACAAACGCTAATTATTTTTCTCTCTCGATTAATTCTTACTATTATTAAAAAAATTACATTATATTTTATAATTACAATATAAAATTAATTATATATAAAATATATTCGAGTATCTCACAAGCTTATCGAGTCGAGTATGAGGTGCGCTCGACTCGACTCGTTAGTATGTCGAGTCGAGTCGAGTTCGAGTTCGAGTCGAGTCTATTTGAGTCGAGTGTTGACCGAGTCGATCTCGGGTAGCTCGCGAGTTGTCTCGTCTCATTTACACCCCTACTCATGGGTTTGTAACCTTTCTTGCTTCTCACAGAATTTGTCTATATATGTGTGCGTTAATAATAAAATAAAAACCACAAAAAGTTTGACGATCGTGATTATTTTTAATGCGTATTTTCTGTTTCATATTGAACAACAACATTATATCTTCACATTCATTGTTTGACAGTGTAAAACAACACATGATTACTGGATGACACATTTCTCAACTTCTTTGTGATCTATGTATACATATACATATAAGACCAAAAGCGTGATAAGGGACAAATCATATGTGAGTCTATAGTAAATCATATGTGATTAACAACAAGTCGAGAAGGGTCGCATCTACCAAGCTTTGCATGAGCGAGTTTTCATTGATTTTTGATTAAAAAAGTTGGGGATATTTTTTATTTTGTAGATCCCAATCACAACAATTCAGATGAACAATCTCCATTAAAGTAGAACAAGATGATATACTGAAACACAATGGAAGAGATCTTATTCATGAACGATGTGAGATACAATGGAGATGAGAGCATGTATGTCATCCTCATAGTAGATTTGAACTCTATGCTCTTGATCATGACTCTCTCTATCTCTCTCTCTCTACAATGCTTAGTTCTCTCTCTACATATTAGGTGCGCACTTTACAAATGAGCCTCTCTACAATATTATATACAAGCCCATACAAAGACTAAGCCCAAGCCCATTTCCACATATTAAGCCCAAACTACATAAAACTTTTAAACACTTAGGACATTTTGGTCCTAACATTCCCCCCCCCCCCCCTAAAGCTTTGTAAATGAATCATCATCTGAACTTCAGCTCCTCTCCCCCTTGATTTCTTTGGAACACTTTAGTTTTGATCTTCTTTAAGAAAATCTAAGATCTCCCTTGAATAAAGGTCTTATTCTTCATAGTTTCAACTTCAAAATCTGATTGAAGGTACAATAACCCTGATTAAATGCCTTGAAAGTATCTTTCTACTATAGAAACTCAACACATCCGTTAAGCTCACAAGAAAAATAATGTGCGAGTTACATGACATTGTCTATAACAAAGAATTTGTCCTTAAGCCACAAGTTGAATAGGCTTCTAGCTTAATAACTTGTTTCAATAAGCTCGTAGGAGGAAGCAACTTGTAGCAAACACCACTTGGTAATGGTTACGAGAAATAACAAATAATACTATTCCACAACTGTAGATATATGCTCAATTCCAAAACACTGCACGAAGAGAACCCATAACTCCAATCTTAATAAATTAACTGAATGATTTTAAGCACTCAAAAGTCTGAATCACAAACATAACTTCAGAACAATGATTGCAAGCCCTCACAATTCTGATTGATCACATCAGAAAAATGATTAAGAGCACTCAAAGATCTAACATCTTAAGGAAAACTTAAGAATAATGATTGCAAAAACTCAAACGTTTAACCAATCCAACCAAAGACTGAATTCAATCATCCAACATATGAAAATCTTGACAAACTTGGTCTCTTTTAACAATTGAACATTTTGCCTTCCTTCTGCGACTTAGCACGGGGTCCCAATCACAACAATTCAAATGAACAATCTCCATTAAAGTAAAACAAGGTGATAGATTGGAACATAACAAAAACGATCTTATTCATGAACGATGTGAGATACAATGGATATGAGAGATGAGAGCATGTATGTCATCATCATATTAGATTTGAAGTCTATGCTCTTGAGGATGACTCTCTCTCTACAATGCTTAGCGCTATCTCTCTCTCTCTACATATTAGGTGCACATTTTACAAATGAGCCTCTCTACAACATTATATACAAGAGCATATAAAGAGTAGGCCCAAGCCCAAGCTACATATTACAAGGCCATCAAATGACTTTACAAAACTTTCAAACACTTAGGACATTTTGGCCCTAAGACATTTAAATAAAGGTGGTTGTAACCATGTAACACCCTTAATCTGGAAATAGCAACTTATTTAAAATTTTCTAAACACATCAATAACGATTCGTCTACAATCACAATTTAAGAATGAACCTCCATACATATTCATATCCTATATAACAGTCTAGGATAAGGACGGGTGCTACTAAACCCAAAGTCAGCTACTATCTCCAATCTGCGGAAGACCTCATCAACTACTTACTCTTGCACAAGGGTAAGGCTCGACTTCTCAAAGCACTGCTAGAACCGAACCCCCAACAGGAACCTGATGCACATGCCGACAAATAAAAAGGGTTAGGCTTAAAGCCTAGTGAGCTCAAGAGTTTTAACATGAATGAATGCACAAGTAAAATCATGCTAGAAACAGTTACAGTTCTTATCAGCAGTTTACCAATTAATCACGTAGATGTGGAGTCAACGGGAGCGACCCATATCTCCAATGTGGTTCACCCAAAGAGGCAATGCACCTTGAAGTCACTTTCACTGACAACCCAAAGGCCCGACACGCACCGGGGGACTACCGCTTAGGAAATTCCCCGACGGCGGAGGTCTAGGTACATGGGAGACTACCGCCTTAGGAAATTCTCCAAATGTCACCCACCTACATTCCTATAGTGAATAACAAACTTGGTTCGTCCACATAATGCATATAGGAGGCCTCAAAGATGTGTTTCAACCCGTTAGTCATTCGGGTATCAACCAAGAACACAATATTACCATCCTAAGCATGTAAATCCATCATATGACATAATATCCATTCAAATACTTCGTGAGAATATAAGGTCGCCAAAAAGGCATTCCAAGGAGGAATCATCATAATACCAAGATATGCATAAATGACTCATGGTAATTAAGTTAATCATAGACAAATTTCCACATAAATCCCCAAACACTTGTACATTAAATAAGAACACTTGAGAAATCACATCAATGACAACACTTTAGATTCAACTTATTTCCGAACCGGTTTACCCAAAGAGGCAACTTGAAATAGCAAATGCGTACCCGAATCATTTTAGTGAAAACCGAGCTAAGATACTCAAAAGCCTTTTTATCAACAATTGACGTCTTCCAAATAATGAAAATGCTTTTAAACATCGTTTATGAAGACACATACCCCAAAGACGTGGTTAAACCGAAACTCGATACGTATTGGGACCAAAGATTTTCCAACGATTTTCCAATGAGCTCTTTTGAAGACCACTCGAATTCTCAAGCCGGAAACTTCCAAAACCTAGATCCAAACATTTCAAACCATAAATACCCATACTCAACCATGTAGAAGTATTTCCCTCAAACAATATACCAAAACCCCAAACGAGATCAAAACCCTAGTTTTCTCTAAAACTTACCAAATCCGAGATTTGAGAAACCAAACACTAAGAAACCATCAATGGAGCATTTATAACCTTATTACAAGAAAACTTACCCTTGAAGACAAAGAGACTTTCGAGAACACCCAATCCAACACTTCAACCCGAGCTCCCAACCGTTGAACTTGATGAGGAAGATGAAGATGAAGGTTTTGTGGGTTATCATCCCAACTAGCTAGATGATTAAGAATCATTTGTTATGAAGAAGAAAAGCCTCCAAAAAGGGTTAGGGTTCGGTTTTAGGATTTGGGAGAGAAAAGGGGAGAAGATAGAAATGAGAAATGAGGGAAATGGGTGAAAATCGCACATTTAACCCACTGGTACACGCAGGCTATAGTGTCTGGCGATTATGCCAGTGGCACAATCTCTTGGCACAATCGCCAAGCATGTACCGTGAGCTCCTCAGCTTCAGCGATAGTGCCAGGCTATTGTGCCCTCTGGCACAATCGCTGGCATGGTCGCCCGGGTGCCCCCGAACTCCAAAAATCCGACTTTTTCCATGCCCGAACTCCCGATACTCCGAGCGACTTTAAACAATACATTTCCCAACAAAACCCCACTGTTTACAAGTCACAGAAATGTCCGGGTGATATTTACTCACCGAAAATCACGGGTGTTACAATCCTCCCAACCTTAGAATGATTTCGTCCTCGAAATCTACATTCCCCATGAAATCTTACCCGCAGAAGGACCGACCTTAAGCCATTTGTCAACACCACTACCACGACTCTTGCACTGATACTCCCATCAACTGTCTCTCTTGAGCACATTGCACTCATAACCCAGTGGACACTTAACTCCAAAAAGAACCTTTACCGACGAGGTTACGGTCGTCTCCTAACCTTGGACGACAAGTACTACCTCCAGGTGGTTTGTGACCCCAACTTTCCACCGATCAATTTCCTTCGGACCTACACGGTTCCGAACCCAACACCAAGGATTGCAACCAAACTTCTAAAATCCTTAGATTTCGACTGGTTCATTCCTAATGTCTATAAAGAAATTCTTCCAAGACGCACCAACACGTCTTTCCCGTGACCGGTTAACACAGATTCGGCTGCCACTCAACTCCGACTCAACACCAAATCTCGCGACGTTCCTAAAGTAACATCCTTATCACCACAGAAGTGCTTGGGTACCGCGATACTCAATCCTCAATTCCCAAACTCCTTGCAAAGTCCATTACCGAAAGGTCACTATTTTCCATAATCCAACCGGGTTACATCCATCCAATCCAAGATCCAATGACCTCAAGAAAACAATTCGACGCCTAAGACTAAACGGTGACCTCGAAAACGTGGACATCCCCCCAAAATCCATTCCAGACGGATTGTCGCACTAAGGTCGGCACCTAACAGAAGCTAAAATTTCAAATCTTACATCTCTAATAGACAGATCACCAAAATTTCCTTTAATCGCGGAACCCGCTTAGACGGTACACCAACCACATAAGCCATGGTGTCACACTGACGAGCAACCCACCAAATCGAACCCAATCTAATCGCCAATAATTACCTAAAACTTTAACTCGTATGATCACCGAAGCATAAGATCACCCCTTAATTAACCGGGAAGACTTAAATCTACTATTTCCATTAATACAAACACACACAGATTCGAAAACTGAAACCCAAAACTCAAGACTGACCGCCAGTCGGATCATCCGACGCTTCAAAACCCAAGGGCTCCCTTAGTCCCTAATTACCACTGCTCTTACGCCAGGGTTTAAATCTATAGGCCTAATGAGTTCAAGGTTTTTCAATCAGTAAGCCAATTTGAGTTTATAAAACTTTCGAATACAAAAGCTTCTTAACGATTAGACGTGCGGCAAAAAAATACACTACCGTCCATGCGATAGGTTTCAAAGTTGATTAACCACACAGCGCATATGAACACATTTCCAAAAACTCGTTTGTGCAATACTTACATTAGTAAAGACAACAATAAAACATGCGCAACAATTTACACCATATAAGAGAAAATAGATTCATGCACCACAACACGTGCAATAAAGGTTTGTACAACTCCAAAAGAGAAATTCACAACTTTAATTTTAAAAATCCTTCCTCTTTAACCAAAAGACGTTGTGGCCTAAAATTATCAACGATCCCAAACGCATTAGTTTAATCCTCAAAGCTTGGTAAAATAGTGGGAATACCAATAAAGATTCAAATCGAGTTTAAAGCTTCAGATCGTACAGATAAACACCTTTGACCAAAAAGTAACTGCAACGATAAAAACATTGCTAACTCAATAAATGCATCGCGGAAATTTATAACGGTAAAAGTAATTGATTACAATATGAACAGAACAAAAGTCCTGTTTGAAATGATGTAAATCTTTTATATATTTACTCATACCGACGTTATAATTAAATCCAAATGCAAATAGTATGCAACGATTGACATTTGTATAAAGCCCAAAGATAAATTGCATGATAAGGGGATTTCCCCAAAACAACATGTGGGATGACACCGATTAGTAAATCTACATTTAGACATATGCAGAAATGTATGAACACATGCTCCAACCTTATTTATGTAACGCAAAATGACGTACGATGAGACACCATGGACCCAACTGAAATTTTCGTGAAAGTCATTAATGCTAAAATCATGTAGTGTCAAATTTTCATCTCTCAACAAAGTGTGCAAGACGACTATATGTTTAAAATATTAATCTTCTAAGAGTTTCCTCTTTTAATGCAATGAAAGGTAGAATGACACCTTTAACAAAATTCGCATGGGACACGACGCCAAATAACTCGTAGGCTTAAAAGAAGCAACATTAAAACTCACGCATGAAAAGACATCGCATAAAACAATACTCCGTGAAATTTCAACAAAATTCACACAAACTAAAATTCTCAAGAAATTCCGACTCAACACGTGGGAATAACTTTTACTTTAAAACCATTGACATATGTGGAGGAGATCCAATGCCTAGGTTAAAATTTCATAGCTACTTGCCCAATACTCAAATGACATTAAAACATGGATATTACAATATCCGCAAATAGCGTTAAACAAGAGACGTGAATAAAGAGATTTTTGATAACAATTTGCAATTACGTGCAACAAAACATTTTCATGAATGCTTAAACTCACAGTTTAAAATCTGATGCGTGTTAAATGCTATACCAAAACTTTATAATATAAACCACTTTTTGTTTTACGAACATAAGAAACAATTTATGTAGATTTATTTCGGAAATAAATTTAGTGCATGAATTTGATCGGCACTTGGCATCATAGGACTACCCTTCCCAACAACCCGATAGACTATCGTCATTCGGATGCATCAAACGTCTTAAAGTCACAATCTCAATAATTTGATAAACTTACGAATTCTCCTTGAAATAGAATCGGTCTAACAAACTCACGGATCTAAATCCAACCAAGATTTCCTACCCAAACGGATCAACTTAGTGACCTCCTCACGCTTAACTATCTCTCCCGGTGACCTTGATATAAACATCAATCCTTCCTTAGCTGACTCACTTAGGAACTTTCTCACTACTCCAACGGTCATCATTTCGAGGTAGCGCAATGTGCATATATGTAGCATGTAGGTTCACCATAACACTGGCTAGGTGCTATTATGAACGTACCATACATTACCATCCTTGCGACCCTCGACAATTTTCCCGTTTCTAGCGACTAGTCATCCTTAAAGCATCTTATCTTATGGTACCTAATGTGCAACTCCACTTATCTTCGCTTATAAGAACGCTAGTTTGAGTCTGGCATCCTAAAATCAATACCTAAATCTCTCAAACATAAGCTCTGATACCAACTTGAAACACCCTAAATCTGGAAATAACAACTTATTTAAAATTTTCTAAACACATCAATAACGATTCGTCTACAATCACAATTTAAGAATGAACCTCCATACATATTCATATCCTATATAACAGTCTAGGATAAGGACGGGTGCTACTAAACCCAAAGTCAGCTACTATCTACAATCTGCGGAAGACCTCATCAACTACTTACTCTTGCACAAGGCTAAGGCTCGACTTCTCAATGCACTGCTAGAACCGAACCCCCAACAGGAACCTGATGCACATGCCGACAAATAAAAAGGGTTAGGCTTAACGCCTAGTGAGCTCAAGAGTTTTAACATGAATGAATGCACAAGTAAAATCATGCTAGAAACAGTTACAGTTCTTATCAGCAGTTAACCAATTAATCACGTAGATGTGGAGTCAACGGGAGCGACCCATATCTCCAATCTGGTTCACCTAAAGAGGCAATGCACCTTGAAGTCACTTTCACTGACAACCCAAAGGCCCGACACGCACCGGGGGACTACCGCTTAGGAAATTCCCCGACGGCGGAGGTCTAGGTACATGGGAGACTACCGCCTTAGGAAATTCTCCAAATGTCACCCACCTACATTCCTATAGTGAATAACAAACTTGGTTCGTCCACATAATGCATATAGGAGGCCTCAAAGATGTGTTTCAACCCGTTAGTCATTCGGGTATCAACCAAGAACACAATATTACCATCCTAAGCATGTAAATCCATCATATGATATAATATCCATTCAAATACTTCGTGAGAATATAAGGTCGCCAAAAAGGCATTCCAAGGAGGAATCATCATAATACCAAGATATGTATAAATGACTCATGGTAAGTTAATCATATACAAATATCCACATAAATGCCCAAACACTTGCACATTAAATAAGAACCCTTGAGAAATCACATCAATGACAACACTTTAGATTCAACTTATTTCCGAACCGGTTTACCCAAAGAGGCAACTTGAAATAGCAAATGCCTACCCGACTCATTTTAGTGAAAACCGAGCTAAGATACTCAAAAGCCTTTTTATCAACAATTGACGTCTTCCAAATAATGAAAATGCTTTTAAACATCGTTTATGAAGACACATACCCCAAAGACGTGGTTAAACCGAAACTCGATACGTATTGGGACCAAAGATTTTCCAACGGTTTTATGAATGCAACATACTCGGAATGCATAACCCATGAACTTAGGTTTCAATTGTACAAAGTCATTAAGAATGCATAATTCCATGAAATGAACTCCATTTGTACAAAATTTCTAAGAACCCAAATATGAGCATTTTATATAATTTCACAACCCAAGTTTACCAAACATGAAACTTATTAAAATACCCACACTTTGACAAATATCAAGTAAAACACACTTTTACTTCAAAATACCCATTTTTGGCATGTACACCGTTTTAACAAATCAACTTGAACTCACCTTGCTAGATTTAGGCTAAATCTAGATTTCACCCAACGAGCTCTTTTGAAGACCACTCGAATTCTCAAGCCGGAAACTTCCAAAACCTAGATCCAAACATTTCAAACCATAAATACCCATACTCAACCATGTAGAAGTATTTCCCTCAAACAATATACCAAAACCCCAAACGAGATCAAAACCCTAGTTTTCTCTAAAACTTACCAAATCCGAGATTTGAGAAACCAAACACTAAGAAAACATCAATGGAGCATTTATAACCTTATTACAAGAAAACTTATCCTTGAAGACAAAGAGACTTCCGAGAACACCCAATCCAACACTTCAACCTGAGCTCCCAACCGTTGAACTTGATGAGGAAGATGAAGATGAAGGTTTTGTGGGTTATCATCCCAACTAGCTAGATGATTAAGAATCATGTGGTATGAAGAATAAAAGCCTCCAAAAAGGGTTAGGGTTCGGTTTTAGGGTTTGGGAGAGAAAAGGGGAGAAGATAGAAATGAGAAATGAGGGAAATGGGTGAAAATCGCACATTTAACCCACTGGTACACGCAGGCTATAGTGCCTGGCGATTATGCCAGTGGCACAATCTCTTGGCACAATCGCCAAGCATATACCGTGAGCTCCTCAACTTCGGCGATAGTGCCAGGCTATTGTGCCCTCTGGCACAATCGCTGGCATGGTCGCCCGGGTGCCTCCGAACTCCAAAAATCCGACTTTTTCCATGCTCGAACTCCCGATACTCCGAGGGACTTTAAACAATACATTTCCCAACAAAAATCCACTATTTACAAGTCACAGAAATGTCCGGGTGACATTTACTCACCGAAAATCACGGGTGTTACAAACCACCATTTTAATCACATATGTTAGGTCATCTTAATCGAACGGTTTGGGTAATTCTTTTTGGGAGTTCTCACAGAATAATTTCCCCATATATATATACACACACACATACACACAAACACACACATATATATACACACAGTTATAATGAGAATGGTGAGAACACTTCCGAGGCTTTGAGTGATTTTACCTTTGAGGTTCTCCGCTGATTATATACTTTCAACAACCTTCAACTACATTCATTTTGTTAGTATATGTCCAAAAGTCAATCATATGATAGTTATATGTCTGGACATATATAATTTAAATAAATTCACTGGCTAATTATTATGTTTCTATTATATTACGTTTTTTCATTAGACGTAATAATACTTAGAATAATGTATTCTATAATGTCCCTAGTCAAGTATTAGTTAGGTATTGGTTTAAGTAAATACAATAATGAATAGAATATGTACGGATTCGTATAGAGATACGAAAATCCGTATATGGATACAAGATAGGGATGTTGTGTAGCATACGTGACTCATTATGAGAACATTGTATCGGATGTCATGTGTCATAACTCATAAGTATCTCTCATATGGTTATTGTACATGTAATCCTTGTATGAGAATGATTTATTTTGATATTGACTCTAATCTTTCCGTAACATCATGACATGTTAGTGGTTGTGTATATCATATATCGCATAGTAGAATAAGTATGTGTTAAGATAGGATTTGTCCACTCAATATGAAGGAAGCGATGCTTCTATGCCCTTGATTGAAGCGATGCTCATATATCGCATGGTAGAATAAGTTTTCATTCTTTATTTACGTCTTAAAAGCATCTGCAGCAAGGGGTTTATCAATGTCCTTAATGCCCACGTGGATGCTCATGGACTTTCTTCAAAAGGAAGGACCGATTCATGAATCGGTTCCTCTGGGAGGAAGGACCGATTCATTCTCAAAAGAAGATGGGTCCCACATTAAAATAATAATAAAAAATTAGATTTTAGGTTTTTTATAAAATTTCTTTTAATTATCAAACCAACTTTATATTTATCAAATTTAATTAATTAAAAATGAAAAAGTATAATTTATTTTAGAATTCCATTTTTTTTATTTTAACTTAATGTAACTTTTAATTATTGTAATTTTTAATTTATTATGACTTTTGTTATTGTTTCTATTAATTATTGTCTTTTAATTAATAATTAGTTTTTAATCATTGTCTTTTATCATTAAAATTTTATATTATTATAGGTTTTATTAAATTAATCATGGACCGGTCCATGATTGGTTGTGAAAGATTTATGAAATGTGTAGGAATGAGAAAACTGATGTGACAGAGATAGAAAGCTAATGTGGCAAAGTCATTGGCAAAGTCATGGACCTTTAATAAGGTCCGTGATTGTGGATGCTCTAAATAATTAACATTAAATAGCGGTACATTAAGTTTTATACTACAAAAAAACCCTATCAGTGACAGAAATTTCCGTCGCTAATCCGTCACTAAAAGTCATTTCCGTCGCTGAAAGTCCGTCACTGAATATGTGGTGGGTAATGTTTATCAGCGACGGATTAGCGACGGATTTAGAGACGGACTTGTTTAGCGATGGATCAACAACGGTTTTGCTTAGTGACAGACTTTTTTAGCGACGGATTTCCGTCACTGATCTGTCACTAATTTTTAGTTTTTAAAAAATAATAATTAAAAAAATTAAAAAAAAATAATTAAATTTTTATTCAATTTCAAGTTTATTGTATTATATATATTACAACGCGGCGAAAGGTAAAGTTTTCATTCTAAAATATAAACACAATAAAATTATAAATTCAACTGAAATATAAATCTACCATTCACCATTGTTCTCAAAATCCTGGACCAAAAAACCAAAATGAAATATTTCGCATTTGCAATTTTTGTTTCCAAACCTAATAAAAAGATTCTTCTCTAGAGCATGTCATCTTGTTAAATGTTCGTCATACTCCTTAAGAACGTGGAACTTGTAACACACGAGATTATTTAACTAAAGTTCATTACTTATATATATATAGGGTTGAGATCTTTTGTTAACCTTGCATTTCTTGTTAACTATGTGAACTAATCCAAGCCATCCATCTATAGATCGGATGGTTGAGATTAAATGCAATTTTTTTTAATAAAAAAACGTTTCATTAAATTGTACAATTGTAAGTGAACATGAATGGAAAAGGGTATTTTGGGGAAAAACACTCAAAACATTAAACTCTTGGAAACGCTTTAAACACATTTATTACACTAAATTAGAAACCGACGAGTACCAACATTGATTCTGTAACCAACATATTATGCAACTAATACACATTTATACCATGAACATATATGTTATCATATTATGCAAATGCAACAATAATGCTTATGTTAACATATTCAATTTCTCACGATATGAACAATCATTGATTGCTAAAGATGATATCCAAATTGAAATTTGAATTATATGTTAACACATGTGAACATATATGCATAACATGAACACATTTGTTAACATGGATGCATATGAACACTACTGTTAACGTACTTAATTTCACACATTATGAACAATTATCACCTTCTAATGTTCGTAGTTAAATTGAAGTTTAAATTAGATGAACAGATGTGATCTAAAATTGATATTTAAATTGAACGTAATTCCAAATCATATATCGTATATGTTATCTAAAGAAATTTATGTGAATCACATCTTTTGTGATGATACTATAGTTGCATACAAACACTTACGTTAACCTCATTTTTTTCATCATGAAACAACTTGAACATATATGCATAACATGAACATATATATGTAAGCATGGTTAACTATGAACAGATATGAATAACAGGAACTCATACGTTAGCATAAATACATATGAACGACTCTGTTGACATTTTTACTTAAACAATATTGAAATGATTCAAAAAAATTATGAAAAAGAATAAAATTGTGAAATCGTAACCTACACAGCAATTTTGGAATCTTCATTTTTGTAACTCCCATACAATTAATTACAAAAGATTACATATCAAAATGACGTTAATATCCTCTTGTATTAAATAAATAAATGAATAAAACATCAACTAACCTTGCAATCCTATTGGTTGATCAAGGTTCACATAGTTAACAAGAAATATAAGGTTAACAAATGATCCGCCCTCTCTCTCTCTCTCTCTCTCTCTCTATATATATATATATATATATATATATATATAAACACTAGTTGTGTACCTGTACGATGCAATGAGATGTAATCAACTACGATATTGAAACCTCTTCACAATACTAACCCACTAGCATGGTAATATATCATCTAAATTGGATAAGGTAAACATATGACGCTTTTATATTATTTATAAAAATGCAACAATTTTTTTAATTCAACTTACCGAGCATGGCTGACATTTCAACATCAAGCCTCCCAACATCGACCGGTTAACTCTCGATATGAATTTCAACCTGCAGACAAATAACAAGCACATTATTCATTCATGTTGTTAAAAAAAAATGCAGGGTTTGCAAAGAGGTGAGACAAGAAATCCTTCATGGATGTGCAACCACTTATAACGCCTGAACTCCACAGGTAAGGATTACATACAGGTGTCTAGCATCCTGATTCTATCCAATTTACTAATTAGAAAAGCATTCTCTAAAATGACTAAAGCACATAAAGCTCTCCAAAATGTTCTTTAAATATTCAGACCGACACAAGGGAGAGGAGAAACTTTCAAAGAGTCAAACATCAACAGAAACTGGATTGCCATAAAACTGCACAAGGATGAAAAGTGTAATAACCCAAAAACGACAACAATAAAATAAGCATAACATTGCCCATACATGGGTCCCAATACAAAAGTTTCGGGAGTAAAGGATTAACATAGTTTAAACATCTACATAACTATTACAACCGAGAGACTAAAATAGAAGTTCAATCTACACCGCTAATAAGGCCCGATCTCCAACAATCTAGCTCCTAACATTTCTCCTTCACTTTAATAGATCCAGCAACAACCCTGTTACCTGGAAATGGGTTTTAAGAAAAGTAGAAACGAGGGTTAGACCGAAAGGTCTAGTGAATTCCCAACCTCGTTCATTTATTTATAACAACAGAAAACACATTCAATTTCACAAAATTATTCTCACCAACTTTATGTCCGAAGAAGTGACTTGATCCACATCAAAACCCATCAACCAGAGATAGGACTACTCGTCCTCGGGGCCCCCAGTAGATCCCCATACGCCCCCTAGTGGATGTCGTTACCGTGTGTAAGGAAACGAATTCCAAACACACGGTTCAACCATCCCCGATGAGTGAAGATAAGCCATGGCGCCCAGTTCATAAGACAATACCAATTTTCATACGATAGAACAGTGAGAATGTACGCATGCATGAAAGCAGATAAGCTCAGTCCATCACAATTCAAAGTTATAATTTGCGGAAAGCGATAAGCATAATAAACATTATCAATAAAATGCCATTTCCAGTTTACAAAAGTTTTAGAATAAGGAACTCAGCTGATTCAATGAAAATCGACCCATACGACCAACTATCCCCAGATAAAACGAACTCCTACATTTTACAATAACATGACTGAAACACCCTCAAATCTGGAGAGAACAACTAATTTAAAATTTTCTAAATACATCAATAAATGATTCATATACACTCACAATTTAAGGTTCAACCTCAACACGCACAATTTATTCTCTACATACCGTCTATAACAAGGACGAGTGCTACTAAAACCCAATAATAGTCACTATCTCCAAACTGCGCAAGACTTCACCAAATATACTTACACTTGTGAAAAACTAAAGCACATCTCTTCATAGTACTGCTAGAACCAAACCCCCAACTGAACCTGATGCACATGCCGACAAATAAATAGGTTAGCCTTAACACCTAGTGAGCTTAAGAGTTTTCAACATATATAAATCAATAGTTTAAAAAGAAAGAATGCAATTAAAATCATAATCTTTCAAAATGATACGCTTCACTTATGAAAACGACTCGTTTACCAATAATTATGCATTTTAAACGAAAGAGACACGGAGTTAATAGTTAAACAAACCAAACTGTTTTAAAGGCAAAAATCCCAATATAAAACGTTATTTTGTAAATTTAAGTTCAACCCAAAACTTGCTAAAAAGGAAAATAGAGAGAGAACTCCCAATTTTATAAAACGCGGTTAAAACGTTATGTCTCGAAATACCCAACACGGGTGGAACATGACACACAACTCATAAACCATAGATGAAAACCCATATAAATAAATATCGCCGTGAACATGGATATTAGACCCAATACTCACACAACCATAAAATAGATGAAATCAAATACCGAAACGTGGAAATGACGCATTCCATTCTAACCTTAATATACGCGGGGAAAACCAAAGTTGGTAAAATAAGACATTAACATTTAAAAATACCACGGATCTACGACAAAGAGACCCGTATACATTGAGAATAGAGGAAGACGCAAGTAGGCCGCCCATACAACTTCCCCGCATGTCATCTAAACGTTTCCATCTTGGGTGGCGAGAACACGTAAATGGGGCCACCCGTGATGTTATTGGATTTCACCACATATCCCGGTCCTAATTCCCATGTCGTTCCAGACATCACAATCCTTAGACCGTTTGTTGCCTCTTGCCATACTCCGTCGAGTTCCACCCCAAGGTATTACGGACATGGATTCCTATCCAATCTAGACGAGTTTCAACTCAGCGGCTCGAGCCAACTAGTTCCTACTCGCTAGCGAACCCAAGTGTTCAATAAATGTAACCAAAATCTTAGGCCTTACAAAACAGACAGACTTACGTGCCTATAGATCCATTACAACGTTGTCTAACGTTACATGACTCCAATTGAAAGATCAAAGCTCCCAAAACATGTAACTCCCAAATGGCATGAAATAATCGCCATCATACTCCAAAATTCCACAACTGTTTTTAAACCGGACAAATGTCCTCAAGACTCCATTTAGTCAAAACCGAGCCAACGACCTAACAGTTTATGTAAGTACCCAATGAAAGCCAATAGAGACATCGAAATACGTTTGACCAACAATTATGCAAACACCACAACCAAACCAAAACTTCTCATTGGTTGAAACAAAATGTTTTCTAAATGAACTCTTTCTTTTCATGTTGCCAAAATGACTCATAGTTCAATGATATGCATTTTCCAACGGTTTATAAAATCGTATGTACTAAATGGACAATTATATAAAATGACCTCCATTTATATATTACATCATCAAAGAAATATATCAAAATGATTTATTTATCAAAATGCCCAAAAATCACAAAGATGTGTGTTCATAAGTTTATAAAGTTAAATATATCCAAATAACCAAATCTTATCAGCAGTTAACAATTTAATGTCAAACACAAACAGTTTAAAATAAACATTTTGGCATGTACACCGTTTTCACAAATCAACTTGAACTCACCTCGATAGATTTAGGCTAAATCTAGATTTTACCCCACTTTGAGCTCCTTTGAAGAAACTTGAATCTTCAAGGTCAAAACTTCCATAAACCTAGATACATAAATTTTCCACCATAAATATACATCTAAAATCATATAGACTCGATCCCCAAACATTTTACATCAAAACCTCCATTTTGGTCAAAACCCTATTTTTGACCCAAATCTTCCAAAATCTTACAAACTGAAATTGAAGGAATCAAATGCTAGGAAACCATCAATGGAGAATTTATATCACATAATAAGGTTTAGAAATGGTGAGGAAAAACATACCACTTAGGTTTTGGTGAAAACCTAAAATACCGCAAATTTCTTGAAGATGGAGGTGATGATGATGAGTTCTTGATCTTTGCTTCCACTTCACTACCAAATACTCTTGAATCTTCCAAAAACTAACAATACATCCTTTAAAAGCTCTCAAATACAAAACCATAGCAATTTGAATCACCAAAAACGGAGTAGAAATGAGAAAGATATGACCAAATAAAGTTAGGGGCTGAATTTAAGCACTGCACCCGACCGCGAGAGTGACAAGCGAAAGTCACAGTGTCACTTTAGCTGTCACTTTCGCCCAAAATGTACCGTGGGCACATTTTTCTCAGCGAAAGTGCCAAGCTAAAGTGCTTTAGCTTGGCACTTTCGCCCAAAAAGTACCGAGAGCCATTTTCGCCCGTTTTCTTGACCGTTTTCTCGACGGCTTTCCCGACCGTTTTCCCGGCCGTTCCTCGACCGTTATTCCAACCATCTCTCGACCCTCTCTTGGAAAATTTGATGCCATTATGCCAGTTATCACGACCAAACACTCGGTAACGCCGGTGCCATTATAACACATGTCACAACTACATGGCACTATAATTAGGACTACCACACTTCCAATACCATTTTTGATATTGTGACAGATGTCACAACTACATGGCACTACAACCATACTTCATATTTGGTTCTTCATTTACCGATTCACCCAGTTCAATACTTTTCCTCCATTAGGATAAAAATCAGGATGTTACAATCCTCCCAACCTTATAAAAGATTTCGTCCTCGAAATCTAGTTCATACAGAAAGCATTCAATACTACACAACACTTATTGGACTCCCTCGGTTCCCAGAAGTAGCTTGATCCTTTCTTGCAACAGTTAAACATCGACAAGAGAAGTCTACCGAACATTGATGGAGTATTTTCTAGCCATAAGATCTCGGCCGCCTCCCAACCTTAGGTAACATGTACTACCTACATGGTAGCTTGTGATCTCAACTTCTCCTTAACTAATTCATCCCAGCTCAACATGATTCTAAATCCGCACTCCAATGATCAACACCAAGCCCAAAGAATTTCCAAAAGTTCTTAATAATTCACCCTTAATATTGGTAAAGCCTCTCTTCCAAGAGCGTACCAATGCTCTTTCCAGGGAGCTGGTTAGTCCCAATTAGGCTATTGCGCAACTCCGAACTATTCTCAAACATATAGCCGATATAGATTGATACCACATCAAGGAAATCTTAATCATCGATTCTTAATTATGAATATCTAATCTCTTTGAAGTTCCATCACTTTGCGGATAACAGTTCTTATGATCTAGGGGTACTTCCGAGCATTCCAAAATCCTTGACCTCGAAAGAACGAGTCGACGCCTAAAATCAAATTGGTCACACTGAAAGCGTGGGTATACTGTCAAATATTTCATTCCGGATATGCATTGTCGAGTTAAAGTTGACGCCTAACATGGCACTAAAGTTCCAATCTTAAATTTCTAACAAACGAACAACAATATTTCCATTATTCCTGAAGATTCACCCGGGTGGCACACCCCCAACACATGCATGATGTCTACCAACAACCCATCAATTCAATTTCAACCTTACGCAAGTAGCCACCCCAGACTTTAACCCGAAGATTCGCCGAAATAGATTGATCACCACTTAATTAACTGAAAGAAAATACGAATCTAATACCTCAATTATTCATACTTTAACCTACTCATAAGGCTGAAATCCACAACTCAAAACTGGCCACAAGTCGAATCGTCCGATGCTTCAATTCCCAAAGACTTCCCTAGCCGTAATTACAACTCCTTACATGATAGGGGTTTAAATCTATTGCCACAATGAGTTCAAGGTTTTCCAAGCTAATATGTCAATTTGAAATTTACAAAACTTTCAAATACATAAGTTTTATAACAATTAATTCGTGCGGTAAAAATACACTACCGTTCATTCGATAGGTTTCAAAATTGATCACCAACACTACACATATAAAACCATTTCCAAAACTCATTTGATCAGTACTTACGTTAATAAAAACGTTAACAAAAGATGCGTAACAAAATTTTCAAACGGACTACCATGGTCCTAGTATGCATCAATTTATACTATGTATATGAAAAATAATTTTCCGCACTATAACCTGTACAACAAACTATTTGTCCATTCCAAAAGAGAAATTCACGCTTTCAACCTAAAAATCTTCTCCTTTAAAAACACAAAACGTCAAAGGATAAAATCCCCATCAGGGCCCATATACGTCCGTTTATTTCCCCAAATTTAGCAACACAATAGAAACGTAAATAAAATTTTAAATCGAGTTCAAATTTTGGGCCGCACAGATAAAACGCACTTACCCAAAGCGGTAACTACAACGACATGTAAACCGAAGATTCATTTCATGCATTGCGGAAAACTTATGATAGCAAAGTCGACAATTGAAGCACGTTTAGATCAACAGTTCTATCTGAAGCAACATAAATATTTTTATACGTTACTCACACCAACAGTATAATTTAATCCAAAAACAAATAGTATACAACGATTGACACTTGAATAAAGCCCAAAGATAAATTACGTGAAAATGAAACTTCCCCAAAACAACACGTGGGATGACATCCATTAAACAAAACCTATTAATTAATGTACACAAATATGCATGTATACACGTTCCAAAATTTACCTACGCGACGCAAAATATCTTAAGATAAGATACCATGAAACCCAACTGATTTTTTTTTTTCTTAAAACTCATTAATACTAAAATCAGAAGTCAGAATTTTCATTTCCCGACATAAGAGCATAAGGCGATAAATAATCTAAAAACATTAAAATCTCAAGACCACAACGTAAGATAAAACGACCATTTTTCAACAACACTAACATGAGGCACGACGCCCAAAAGCTCGTAAATTTACACGCAATAAAATTAAGACCCACGCATTTCGAAGTACACTCATGCGCCCAAAACGTCGCAAAACAATATTCCATAAATTCAACACGACTCATACAGACTAAAATTTCCAAGAAAATCCCGACTCAAAAACATGGGAACAACTCTTCATTTAAAACCTTAACATACGTGGAGGAGATCCAATGTCAAGGTCAAAAATTCCACAGTTACTTGCCCAATACCCCAAATAATATTAAAACACGGATATTACAAGATCTGTAAATAGTGTTTGACACGAAACGGGGATAAAGAGATTTTCAATAAAATATTTGCAACCACGTGCCACAATCATGCACGTTTAAGTTCACGGTTTAAAATCTAATGAGTGCTAAATGTTTTACCAGGACTTTATAATATAGCTCACTTTATGTTTTGAGAACATGAGAAACAATTTATGCAAACTCATTTTAGAAATAAATTTAGTGCATGAATTTGGTCGGCACTCACATCTTAGGATTACGCTTCTCAATTTCCCGTCATACTATTATCATCCGGGAGCATCAAACATCTTAAAACAACAATCACCCTAATTTGGTCAACTTACGATTTCTCCTTCAAATAGAGTCAATTCAATAAGCTTATGGTTCTAATTCAACCAATGACTTCGACCCAAAATGGTCAACTAATTGCATCTGTCACGCTTAACCATCATTCCAATATGACAATGCTACAAACATCAACTCTTTTTTGAATACTTGCCTAGAAACTTCTTCACTACCCCAACGGTCACCATAGCAAGGCAGTTCAAGTATACACACGTAACACGTAGATTCATCATAACACTGGCCAGGTGCCATTATGAACGTACCGTACATGATCATCCTTGCGATCATCGACAAGTTTCCCGTTTCTAGAGACTCGGTCAATTCCAAAGTATCGTATCTTAAGGTACCTGATGTGCAATTTCATTTTCAATTACCTAAAAGAACACTAGTTTGAGTCTAGCATCCAAAAATCAATAACTAATTCTCTCAAACTTAAGCTCTGATACCAACTTGTAACATCCTCAAATCTGTAAATAGCAACTAATTTAAAATTTTCTAAATACATCAATAAATGATTCATATACACTCACAATTTAAGGTTCAACCTCAACACACACAATTTATTCTCTACATACCTCTATAACAAGGACGGGTGCTACTGAAACCCAATAATAGTCACTATCTCCAAACTGCGCAAGACTTCACCAAATACTTACACTCCAAACTGCGCAAGACTTCACCAAATACTTACACTTGTGAAAAACTAAAGCACATCTCTTCATAGTACGGCTAGAACCAAACCCCCAACTGGAATCTGATGCACATGCCGACAAATAAAAAGGTTAGGCTTAACGCCTAGTGAGCTCAAGAGTTTTCAACATATATAAATCAATCGTTTAAAAAGAAAGAATGCAATTAAAATAATAATCTTTCAAAATGATACGCTTCACTTATGAAAACGACTCGTTTACCAATAATTATGCATTTTAAACGAAAGAGACACTGAGTTAATCATCAACCAAACCAAACTGTTTTAAAGGCGAAAAACCAATATAAAACGTTCTTTCGTAAATTTAAGTTCAACCCAAAACTTGCTAAAAAGGAAAATAGAGAGAGAACTCCCAATTTTAAAAAATGCGGTTAAAACGTTATGTCTCGAAATACCCAACATGGGTGGAACATGACACACAACTCATAAACGTTAGATGAAAACCCATATAAATAAATATCGCCGTGAACACGGATATTAGACCCAATACTCACACAACCATAAAATGGACGAAATCAAATACCGAAATGTGGAAATGACGCTTTCCATTCAAACCTTAATATACGTGGGAAAAACCCAATATTAAGGCCATCATTTATCGTCGACCACACAAATCAAAGTTGGTAAAATACGACACTAACATTTAAAAATACCACGGATCTACGACAGAGAGACCCGTATACATTGAGAATATACGTAAGTAGGCCGCCTATACAACTTCCCCGCATGTCATCTAAACGTTTCCATCTTGGGTGGCGAGAACACGTAAATGGGGCCACCCGTGATGTTATTGGATTTCACCACATATCCCGGTCCTAGTTCCCATGTCGTACCACAAATCACAATCCTTAGACCGTTTGTTGCCTCTTGCCATACTCCGTCGAGTTCCACCCCAAGGTCTTACGGACATGGATGCCTATCCAATCTAGATGAGTTTCAACTCAGCGGCTCGAGCCACCTATTGCCTACTCGATCGCTAGCGAACCCAAGTGGTCAATAAATGTAACCAAAATCTCAGGCCTTACAAAACAGACAGACTTACATGCCTAATGATCCATTACAACACTATCTAACGTTACATGACTCCAATTGAAAGACCAAAGCTCCCAAAACATGTAACTCCCAAATGGCATGAAATAATCGCCATCATACTCCAAAATTCCACAACTGTTTTTAAACCGAACAAATGTCCTCAAGATTCCATTTAGTCAAAACCGAGCCAACGACCCAACAGTTTATGTAAATACCCAATGAAAGCCAATAGAGACATCGAAATACGTTTGATCAACAATTATGCAAACACCACGACCAAAAAGGTAATTACCCCAAAACTTCTCATTGGTTGAAACAAAATGTTTTCCAAATGAACTCTTTCTCTTCATGTTGCCAAAATGACTCATAGTTCTATGAAATGCATTTTCCAACGGTTTATAAAATCGTATGCACCAAATGTACAGTTATATAAAATGACCTCCATTTATATATTACATCATCAAAGAAATATATCAAAATGATTTATTTATCAAAATGCCCAAAAATCACAAAGATGTGTGTTACATAAGTTTATAAAGTTAAATATATCCAAATAACCAAAGCTTATCAGCAGTTAACAATTTAATGTAAAACACAAACAGTTTAAAATAAACATTTTGGCATGTACACCGTTTTCACAAATCAACTTGAACTCACCTCGATAGATTTAGGCTAAATCTAGATTTTACCCCACTTTGAGCTCCTTTGAAAAACTTGAATCTTCAAGGTCAAAACTTCCATAAACCTAGATACATAAATTTTCCACCATAAATATACATCTAAAACCATATAGAATCGATCCCCAAACATTTTACATCAAAACCTCCATTTTGGTCAAAACCCTATTTTTGACCCAAATCTTCCAAAATCTTACAAACTGAAATTGAAGGAATCAAACTCTAGGAAACCATCAATGGAGAATTTATATCACATAATAAGGTTTAGAAATGGTTAGGATAAACTTACCACTTAGGTTTTGGTGAAAACCACCAAAACCTAAATTACCGCAAATTTCTTGAAGATGGAGGTGATGATGATGAGTTCTTGATCTTTGCTTCCACTCCACCACCAAATACTCTTAGATCCTCCAAAAACTAACAATCCATCCTTGAAAATATCTCAAATACAAAACCATAGCAATTTGAATCACCAAAAACGGAGTAGAAATGAGAAAGATATGACCAAATGAAGTTAGGGGCTGAATTTAAGCACTGCACCCGACCGCGAGAGTGACAAGCGAAAGTGACAGTGTCACTTTAGCTGTCACTTTCGCCCAAAATGGGCACATTTTTCTCAGCGAAAGTGTCCGGCTCGTTTTCTCGATCGTTTTCCCGGCCGTTTTCTCGACCGTTTTCTCGACGGCTTTCCCGACCGTTTTCCCGGCCGTTCCTCGACCGTTTTTCCAACCACCTCTCGACCCTCTCTTGGAAAATTTGATGCCATTATGCCAGTTATCATGCCATTGCCATAATTTCATGGCACATTCATTGGAACGACCAAACACTCGGTAACGCCGGTGCCATTGTGACACATGTCACAACTGCATGGCACTATAACCGGGACTACCACACTTCCAATACCATTTGTGCTATTGTGACAGATGTCACGACTACATGACACTATAACCATACTTCATATTTGGTTCTTCATTTACCGATTCACCCAGTTCAATACTTTTCCTCCATTAGGATAAAAATCAGGATGTTACAATGACTATCATAAATTTTGCCACTCTCTAAGAGTTTCATTACTCACTGATCGAACAAAGGAACACTGAAATTGATACTAAAAACAACCAGACCCCGGACCGGGAGACTACACACCAGGAGACCCCGGTCACAAACATACCAGGTGGCCCCGGTCGACCCAACACCGGGCACCCCGGTCGTATATATACCGGGTGACCCCGGTCTCCCCACACCGGGCGTCCCCGGGCCTTTGTGTACTGGGCGAAAATCGACAAGGAGATTCACAGAAAACCCATTACATCTCGACTAAAACCCCAAACTTAAAAACCCTATACTTTACTACTAAAACTCACTAATATCGAAATCGAGGATCGACTAATCACTGATTTTTTCCCAAACTGAACTAAACCATCGAAGAGCCCTTTTCAAGAATGAAGTAGACTTAGAGAATCATGACTATTCAGATTTAACATCATCTACAGAGAAATGTTGGAAGGATTACCTCTTGGGATGAACCTCTGTTAGATGATTGCTTGAATACCACGAATAATCTCCACCAAATCGATCTTCCACCAGTGACCTTCACTTTCTCTCCGTCTTAAGCGCCACACTATCTCTTTCCAGGGACTTACCAAATGAGGATAATTAGGGTTTTAGCCCTTTTATGACCATATTTTCAAGCAAGTCCCCCAACTTTCTTATTTTCACATTTTACACCATTTATTAACTTACCAAATTTATCTCCAAAGATTTACGATCGTTACAACACTCCCCCCCTTAAAGGGATTCCGTCCTCGGAATCTTCTCGTCAAAGAGGTATGGGTATCTAGACATCGTAACCGATTCTAGTTCCCATGTGGCTTATCTTCCCTTGAGGAACCTCCATTGAACCTTTACTAATTTGATGTCCTTTGTCCTCAAGCGCTTAACCTTACGATCCACCGGAACATCCTGTAAAGGCACAGCCATATCGACCTCTGCAAGACACTTTCTCAGATTTGAGACGTGAAAGGTGTTGTGAATACCTCTTAACTCCTCAGGTACTTCCAACTTGTACGCCACCTCCCCGACCCGTTCCACTTGCGAAGGTACACTGCAGATTTCCTCGCAATTTATCCGATATGTCAAGTTTGTTCAACACTTACCCACTTCTCTTACACTCGCGAACGGTCCGATGTAACGCAGGCTCAACTTTCCTTTCTTTCCAACTTACACCACCCCTTTTCCAAGGGAATACTTTAAGAAACATACAACTCCGACCCGAAATCCTACGTCTTCCCGCCGTTTAACCGCGTAGCTCTTACGACAAACACGAGTCACCTTCAACCTTTCCTGACTAAAATAATAAATACCCACATTGCCAACTTGACACAGGGTCACTCTTGATCTACCCCCTAAGGCTACAGGTAAGAATTCCTGTATTGAACAACATGATACTTAGCAAAGCCCTCTAAAATCGCTCACAACACTACTAACTCATCGATATATACCACAACGTCGATCACTAATTCTTTGATGGTAATAATTCAACCGCACAATGCACCCATCAACCAAGACATCAAACACACTTATTCCTTTGGATATCCATATATTTATATTTAACCTTACACCATCCTTTGATCTATTGCCAATTTATTCCCTTGCCAAGTTGAGTCAGTCCTAAAGGTACAAAACAATACACCACTGAATCTATCAAACCCCATACATTTATAATCGTTTCAGTGTCCGCTTCTTTAAGGTAAAGCGACACAAACCCACGTAATATCCCAATTTTATCAATATTAAACACAATACTCCTTGGAAATATACATTGCATTAGTACCTACTCCCATCCCCAACATCGATTACTAATACATTGATGATAACCAATTTATCCATACCATGCATATCTCGACCGAAACATCATTTCCACTTATCCCTTTGCACATTTGCATATACTTGAGAACGTAAACATTCCACATGTTCACTGCCCGAATAGTCCGCCGAAGAGTTTAGCTCCCCCATACATATAACCGTTTACCACCGAACCCACCCGTACTAATAACTCTCTTAGTCTTATTCCGGTTTCACTTGCCCTATAAGAGGAGCAATACTTTCTCACAATACAAGTTTAATTTTCCCGACGTCAAACTCAATGCTCACTCAGAATGCTTATCACACTAACACTTACTCACATCCTCCGATCTTTCCCTTCGAGCATCTCGATCAATCACTTTACTTGCTTCTATGAAAAAATAGATCACTCACTTTCAATGAAAGGCTTACTCAAGGTGGCAAGCTTTAGACCAGACACACGCAGAAATAATAATACCCAACCCATAACCAAAAGCTTCCTCATATTCTCGCGTGCTGTTCATATACTCGCAAGGTTGACTCTCATAGCCATACTCCACATTTTTCTGTTCCACTAAGCGAACTTCTCAGTTTCAGATTACTCCCCTTATGGCGACATTCTAGCCTCATTTTCTCACTAACAAATTCGATTTGACTACCAGGATTTACTTATCTCCAAGAATGCTTCATCTCCTCCGTCGAACTTCAATCCACCCCAAGGCACTACAACCAACCACATAAAACTTTCTCATCAACGATTTGTTGGAAACAGATGAACTCACTCGGAGTTCACCGCAACCGAGAAGAATACGAGTTCTTCTTCTAGACTGTCTCTATTTGAATCTTCCTTCTAAATTTTCCAATCAAGATTGACGCTTACCCTTGCCATACATTACGATCTAAAAATTCATAATCCAATTATAACGACAGTCCATTAACACGCTGCGGACTTACACGTCTAATCTGGCATAACATATCACCCACTTGATCATACCATTAACTCATCCTTTGCGATCCTCTATATATAACCTAGACACCCTCATGCTCAGCAACATAACATAGTTACACTTGAATATATTAAGTGGCGAGTCTAAGTCCTCCTGGTCATCCGCATACAAAATCAAACCTGCCTTCATATACAATTTACTCACATGTAAGACCCAGTCCATTTCCTGGTTCCATCTTTTCTTCAATCCAAATGAATCACAAAGATAAACTCGTAAAATCCAACTCCTGTCGACGCCCTTATCTCGGCACATTTTAAACATCTTCTACTTCAATCGTAAAAATAATAGACATGATCGTACTTCCACTATATCTATGGCAACAAGAGTTAATAATGCCATCTTCCTTTCCCAAAGACACTGCATTTAGTTTTACACTTCCCCATCCTTATCTGAAGGAGGTTCAAGGTCTAACTTACAGGGCCATTTCTACCAGCTTAGGCTCAATACTCTTTAACATTTTAAGTATTATTATTCATTAACATCGGCATTTCGACGACTTCGAGTCTTTCACCCCAAATACGACCATTCACCTACAACATCATGCCAAATTTACCAAGCAAGATTTTGAACTCCCGAAATACCATCACTATCACAGTCCATTTTTGACATTTTCCATATCCCCCACCTCTTCCTTAGTAAGAACACTGAAGACATAAATCATCTAACATTAGCTTGGCTGACACATTCCCCACGCTCGAACCGTTCCCTGTCCCTAATCCTATAACTTTCATGACTTCATGAGTTCATAGCCTTCATGCATGATGACTCAATAAGTAAATAAAAATCATTTCTCACAATTGAACACTCAAAGGGCAAAACACTTGAAAACATTTTGAGCACACATGACCCAACACTCTCATAACTTCAAAGTCATGCACAACGATCTCAAGAATCGTTTGCACACAATCTTTTGGTAAAACATCACCTTGATCTACTAAAACGACGTCTCAACAATCATAATATGGAGAGAAAGCTTCCTTACATGACTAGAAAAGTTCTGAACGAAACCGCTTGCACGAATTAAAACAAACGGCTCTCACACTCGCTTATAAAATATCGTCTCAAACTCATTTTGGTTATAAAGGCTTGTTGCCAAATGTGTTCATAGGTTTCACAACACATTTATCTAAACATGAAAAGAAGTGATGTACTTCACAAATCACTAAGTTTAAGTAAAATTTTATTACGCAACAAAGATAGGTTTATCTTTCCTCTTTAACACCCTCTTGCACGCGTCAAATTATTTCCAAAATATGAAGTTCGTTGTGTGTGCATCAACCTTTAAATCATGACTGAGCTCTCGAGATACCTTTACAGACACAATGCATGAACTCACTTGCAATTGAAGGATATTCACTCAATCGAAGTCAACTGTTACACTCACCCAATCATCATGGCATCCAACCTTTAGCTACCGTTCCCTTTCTCGTAACAACAAGAACTTGCAGTTCAGGTGTTTCACACCCTAGCTAATTGATTACCCCCACCAAGTTCTCGTCTTGAGCCCTGATGTATAATTCGTATGATTTCAAATTTTTGATCCCTACAGGCCAATAACCCAATCACATTTTCTCCTCGATCGGTTCCTCTAACAATTTACTTCAATCCCGATTGGGAAGTCATGAGATTCCATCTTTCTCCCAACCTTGAATTTAAACCTTTCAGAATCCTAACCCAAACCCTTTTCTCCTGTCCGAACAGATAAATACACCATCTACCATCATGAGAACTTACTTGACACTGAAAGTTCCCTCTAATCAATCCTTCACCCGTTTCGAACACATAAAGTTCTTCCTTGGTCGGTCTGTTATTGCTTTGAGTAATATACTTTCTAGAGTTTATCATAAATTTCACCACAAGCAACCTCACGCACCACACCAAACTATTGCCAACAACACAGGGCTAGAACTTTATTCCCTTCCATCATCCCTTCAAAGACTAACCCCTCAATAATAACCTTACGATCGCGACGAGGACTAAACTATCCACGCATACTCAACATTCTATTGACTTCCAACCATAGAGAAGTAATCTGAATACGTACATGTGCCTGTAAATTCGCAATTACATTATCCAGATGTAATTCCAAATTTACCTCACATGTTAGTCCCCACCTCTCGAAACACGCATTCCTATAGCGGTAACCCCTAGGACATCCTATTTCTCGGTTGTGTCCCATGTACTACAGTTGAAGTTTAGGCCCAACCGGTCGCCAAAATCCATTAAACTATGGCTCTTATACCAAATGTAATAACCCAAAAACGACAACAATAAAATAAGCATAACATTGCCCATACATGGTTCCCAATACAAAAGTTTCAGGAGTAAAGGATTAACATAGTTTAAACATCTACATAACTATTACAACCGAGAGACTAAAATAGAAGTTCAGTCTACACCGCTACTAAGGCCCGATCTCCAACAATCTAGCTCCTAACATTTCTCCTTCACTTTAATAGATCCAGCAATAACCCTGTTACCTGGAAATGGGTTTTAAGAAAAGTAGAAACGAGGGTTAGACCGAAAGGTCTAGTGAATTCCCAACCTCGTTCATTTATTTATAACAACAGAAAACACATTCAATTTCACAAAATTATTCTCACCAACTTTATGTCACAAGAAGTGACTAGATCCACATCAAAAGCCATCAACCAGAGACAGGACTACTCGTCCTCGGGGCCCCCAGTAGATCCCCATACGGCCCCTAGTCGATGTCGTTACCGTGTGTAAGGAAACGAATTCCAAACACACTGTTCAACCATCCCGATGAGTGAAGATAAGCCATGGTGCCCAGTTCATAAGACAATACCAATTTTCATACGATAGAAAAGTGAGAAAGTACGCATGCATGATAGCAGATAAGCCCAGTCCATCAGAATTCAAAGTTATAATTTGCGGAAAGCGGTAAGCAAAATAAACATTATCAATAAAATGCCATTTCAAGTTTACAAAAGTTTTAGAATAAGGAACTCAGCTGATTCAATGAAAGTCGACCCACACGAACAACTATCCCCAGATAAAACTAACTCCTACATTTTACAATTACATGACTATCATAAATTCGGCCACTTTCTAAGAGTTTCATTGCTCACTGATCGAACAAAGGAACACTGAAATTGATACTAAAAACAACCAGACCCTGGACCGACCGGGCGACTACACACCGGGCGTCCCCGGTCACAAACGTACCAGGTGGCCGGTCGACCCAACACCGGGCAGCCCCAGTCGTATATATACCGGGTGACCCCAGTCGGATGCATACCGGGCGACCCCGGTCTCCCCACACCGGGCGTCCCTGGGCCTTTGTGTACTAGGCGAAAATCGACAAGGAGATTCACTGAAAACCCATTACACCTGGACTAAAACCCCAACCTTAAAACCCCTGTACTTTACTACTAAAACTCACTAATATCGACATCGAGGATCGACTAATCACTGGTTTTTCTCAAACTGAACTAAACCATCGAAGACCCCTTTTCAAGAATGAAGCAGACTTAGAGATTCCTGACTATTCAGATTTAACATCATCTATAGAGAAAAGTTGGAAGGATTACCTCTTGGGATGAACCTCTGTTAGATGATTGCTTGAATCCCACGAATAATCTCCACCAAATCGATCTTCCACCGGTGACCTTCACTTTCTCTCCGTCTCAAGCGCCGCTCTCTCTCTTTCCAGGGACTTACCAAATGAGGATAATTAGGGTTTTAGCCCTTTTATGACCATATTTGCATCCAAGTCTCCCAACTTTCTTATTTTCATATTTTTACACCATTTATTAACTTACCAAATTTATCTCCAAAGATTTATGATCGTTACCAAAAGAGGGAATATAGCAGCACACATACTTGGCCAAAAATTTATACTTTTGTTTTCGAGAAGCATTTGAATCGAGAAAGGCTTCAATCACCCTTGCCCCTCCGGAGTCCTTTAAGTGTCAAGGAGATGATCTTGTTCCAAAGAAAATCAATATGTAGAATATTGGTAGTAGACATACATATACGAGCACCAACATACCAAACAAGTTAATAACAATTAAATATTGCAATGCAAAAAGAATCTAGGCATTAAGAACTCGATGATTTTATGTCAATGACCTTGCTGCTTTTATGTAGCACCATTCTTTTAATTTATCTTGGTTTCTAGTATAACCTCCTTACTCCCGAACAAGAATGAGCACCTATATAAATTAGCAAATAGTCGTCATAAAATCGAAAATATGTCACGTACACTTGGAAGTCTAAATACTGATTGAAGAATCAATGTGCTAATAACATGCATCATAGCACCACTCTGCCAATCCCAGTTGGATTTATCCTTGCAGTAAAAACAACCATCAAGAAAGAGTGTCCGAGGAACAATGCATATAGGAGACTCATTTTCCATGCATCGAGCAGAAATGAGAGCTTGACAACACTGCTAAACAAGTTAACAATAAAGTAATATGATTAGAAAATGATAAATGAGGACTTCTGATGAATGGCAAAAAGAGCATAAGTTTATTGATATTCCTTTTGTAGATATTTTATTATATAAATATTTATGGTAAGTTTTTAAAAAACTATTTTTTATGTATTAAGTATATTTGTTAAATTTAAAAAAAAATACCTTGTTAAATTTTCTAATAAAAATTTATTTTTATTTAAACAAGTAAAAATAAATACTCGATTAACACTACTAGATAAAACACTTGTATTTTTTCTTCTAAAATATCTAAAAAATTAAGACTCTTCTTAAATATAGTTATAATTTTTGGATTGGGTTGTAGTGAGAAGTTTAGTTAATGGTAATAAGTGTGAGAAGTGGTTATCGACCATTGGATGAGAAATGGACGCACATTAGGATGAGATGCATCATGATAAAATGCACCGAGATGCACCAAATCAGTTATCTTATAATAAAATTTAAACCACATAAATTAAATAAATTAAAATAGAAAAATTAAATTTTATAATCTTTAGTTTGAAACCCATATTGATATATTTTTAAGATAAAATAATTAATATCCAACCCATATCTTAATGAACTGTAATGGCCCAATGAAACTCAATAGATCCATTAAGGCCCAATGAAAACATAGATCCATTAAGGCCCGATAAATCCATTATGTCCCAATGAAACCCTTTGGGTGCGTTTGGTACGCAGACATGACATGACAAGATGGAACAGGACAGGACAGGACAAAACCCTTTAAAGCTCGATAGATCCATTAAGGTCCAATGAAACCATTTAAAGCACAATAGAACTCTTTAAAGCCTGATAGATCCATTAAGGCCCAATGAAACCATTTAAAGCACAATAGAACTCTTTAAAGCCCGATAGATCCATTAAGGTCCAATGAAACCCTTTAAAGCTCAATAGAACCCCTTAAAGCCCGATAAATCCATTAAGGCCCAATGAAACCATTGAAAGCACAATAGAACTCTTTAAAGCCCGATAGATCCATTAAGGCCCAATGAAACCCTTTAAAGCTCAATAGAACCCTTAAAGCCCGATAAATCCATTAAGGCCCAATGAAACCATTTAAAGCACAACAGAACTCTTTAAAGCCCGGTAGATCCATTAAGGGCCAATGAAACCCTTTAAAGCTCAATAGAACCCCTTAAAGCCCGATAGATTCATTAAGCCCCAATGAAACCTTTTAAAGCACAATAGAACTTTTTAAATCCCGATAGATCCATTAAGGCCCAATGAAGCCCTTTAAATCCCAATAAAACCGAATAAACTCATTAAAGCCCGAAAGATCTGTGAAAGCCCAATAAGATAAAATAAGGCCCAATATACCACAGAGAAAGCCCAATATAATCCATTATAGCCTAATAAACCCGAATAAAGCCTAATGAAACTATTTAAAGCCCAATATAACCCATTATAGCCTAATGAAATCGAATAAACCCTTATAGACCTATAAAAGCCCAAAGAAATCGTTTAACGTCCAATAGATCCATTAAATTAAGCTCAATAAAACACATTAAAGTCCACTAAGATCAACTAAAGCCTAATAAGACTCATTTATGGTCCTTGTTAACTTATTACATGAATGTATGCAAGTGTGTGTTGCATATTACATGTGGTGTCTATTAGGACTCGACAACACCACTAAGACCAACTATAGCTTAGTAAGACCCAATAAGATCCATTATTGCACAACAAGCCTAATAAGATTACGAGTGCGTTTTACATGATAAACAACAATGGTCACTTATTACTTATATTGATATATGTGGTTACATACACACATACAAACCTATACACCTTATTTATACATTCACAACATATGGTGCGCGGTTTATTAACATATGCATATGTACATCATACGCGGTTACCAATAAACAACACACAAACATATATTATTAATACATTCACATATACACATTGGTAGAAACACACACACACACATTATATATATATATATATATATATATATATATATATATATATATATATATATAGAGGAAGGATATTTTGCAACCCTTAAAAAAGTTGCAACCCTTGCAACCCACATCTTATCCGTTGGATTAATGATCGACGGTTATTTTATTTTTGTTTTTATTTTTTTTAATTAAAAATATTGGGCCCCATATCTATTGTAACCGCCGATCATGAATCCGACGGTTAAGATGTGGGTTTGCAACCTTTTTAAGGGTTGCAAATTAAACAACCCCTATATATATATATATACAACACAACATATAAACAAATATATTCAATCGTGGTTAGTAACCAACATGGACCGAAAAATACAACACATGTAACACATACAAATAAACATGTAACACATGTGAATGAGAAAAATAGAAAAAGATGTCACTAACTAGGGACGGATTAGTGACGGAATTTAGAATCCGTCACTAATCAGTCGCTAATTAGTGACGGAATCTATTTAAAAAATAAATAAAAATGAAAATCCATTTGTCGCTAATCCATCAATAATTAGCGACGGATTAGCACTCGACACGTGGATTTTCATTTTTATTTATTTTTTAAATAGATTCCGTCGCTAATCCGTCACTAATTAGTGACGGAATTTTCCGTCACTAATTAGTAACGGAATTTTCCGTCACTGATATCCTTTTTTCTAGTAGTAGATATTAGCAATTGTTTTTAAGAGTTTTTTTTATAGATGCTTTATAATATAGTATAGATATTAATATATTTAATTGGAATTAAATTGAATAAAATTTGGAACAAAATTAAATAAATTAGAGTGTGTATGTATTGAATGAAATTTATACTGTCTTAAATTAAACAAATTAAAGGTTAGATTACGGTTACATTAAAATCATTTCATGGTTAATTAAATATTATTTTTCAAAAACTAAAATAAGACGATTAAAATAATATAAAGTGATGAGTGGTAACTCATGCGTGAAATGAAGTATTACATTTTAATTAATGTAAAATATTTTTCATTGCAGACGGCATAATTTTAATTTTAAGAAAAAAAGAATTTTATTTTATTTTGCTAGTTAAGTGTTAGAACTTATATTAAAATGAATTAAAGGTAAGTTGAGAAAATAAATTTGATATTAACACATCATACAATGACTAACAGAATGACTAATTGAAACACCGAAAACTTTGAACGAAAAATATAATTACCATGTCCAAGACAATAATATAATCTAATATAATACTTAAAAAAACCCACCTAAGTTTTATTCAATCTATTGTAAATAATACCATCAAGGACAAAGTTAAGACAATCACTAAATTGAGATAATCACTGTTTGGTTTCAACATCATTGACAATAAACTTCCTTTTGCGTATAGTGGTTGGAGTAGGATTGTTAGACGGTTCGGTGCCATCAGTAGCATCCAATTTCTCAATATCACTTGCAACAGTCTCCTACGTCATATGAAAAACATATAAGAAAACAAATAAGAAAACAAACAAAAAAACTTAAACGTAAGGGAAATGAATAAAAAAGACTTGGAAGATGGGATAAATTATAAATAACTAACCGTGGTTGCATCGGCAGCCTTGTATTTTTTTTTTCCAAAACATAATCTGGATAAAAAACCTTAAAAACGGTAAAAAAATATCGTTGCAGTGTTTGATATTATAATCAGACAATTGGAGGCAAAACACAAACTTTTGCTCACAAAGGGAAGTAATTTCACGTGGTAACTCGTTCTTGTTCGGATCAGATTTGTTTAATAGCTTCAAGGGAGAAGAGTCTACCATCCTCTCAGCAAGTTTGTGAAGCCCAAGACACGTGACGACATCGGTGTCATCTCGAACCGAGAGACGTAATTTTTACGTGATTACAAATGGCAAGAATGATTAAATATTTGGATTTCAAAAATAATAGCAAGCATTAAAAGTGTGGAGCATTTACAATGTCAAAACATTCTTTTACTCAACATTGCAAGAAGCACATGTGTAGAGACAGTCAATAGGATTGACTTTTCTACAACATCCTTGACAACCTAAATAGAAGCATCCATATTTTGTCTCAATATGTTCAATAACTCCCAAGATAGTTATTATGTAACCCTATGTACACCAAATAAGAGGATGTTAGTCTAAAATCATAAATTATGTGATCAAAACACATAAAATGATGGAAAATTGTTTCTTCGGAATTTAATGCATTACCTTTGGTTTGTTGCTCCACTATGCCTGTAACAATTATCTAATATCCATTTGATTCTTAAACATCTTCTCTTCCACTGTTTTCTTTGTCTTATCGGAAGAAACCCTAAGTGTAATCGAGGACATACATTAGCAAATATGTTGGCCAATGCCAACACATAGTTGATGTTGAGATTAATATATACTTTGGTTGCATTTGAAGTTGTAAAGCTTAGGACACCTAGAAAGAAAATATATTATGTGGAACTTATTTGAAAAAGAAAGCTTTAAAGATATGATCTAAAAGATTATAAAAAATATTAGCTTGGAATTTTTTGACTCGGGTAGAAGTAATTATGATTATAAGAGTGGCACTAGAAGAAGAAATTACCCTGGTATGAGAATCGCCAAATTTTTCACGAAGAGCTCCCAATAAGGTAACTTTGCATGTGACATTGCTAAACAAAAAAATAAGAGCAACACGAAGTAGTCAACCACTATATCAAATTATTTGCAAAAAATTGGGGAAACAACAAATTAACTTGTAAGATAACTTACAACTCTGATATAATTTCCAAGTCTCTTTTTCGGAACCCGCCCCTTACGGTCTCAACATCTCCGACAACAGTTAAACAACCAATAATATCTATAAAAATACAAAAAACGTAACTCAAATTAATCGAGGCAAGAAATATTTAAAAGATTATTTTAGACATACCCGTGAGTACGTTGTCATCATTGAGACGGTCATTAGCTGTTTTCTCACTTGAAAATTGGAACTAATGTATACGGATAGAAGGATCATGGGTATCAACTTTTTCCACCTTGTTGTCCACCTTGGTGAATAGTGTAAATATAATCTTCAACTTTGAGTCAACGACCATGAAGGCTCTAGAATTCTCAACAACCTTGAACTTTTTTAAAATATACACATTTCCTTCTTCCAACAAATGGTTAAACTTATTGACCAAGTTCTTCCTCACCATTTCTGTCATTAGAGAACCCTATAAAACAAAGGAAAACAAACGAATTAACCGTATTTTACTAATAAATGGTATAATAATAACGATAAAATAACACACATTTTCATCTACCAAAACCATGTCCAAACTAATCAATTCCCCATTCCTCTTTGTATTCAAAGACTCCAACAACCTACATATGCTAGTTTTCAAAACCCAACTATCATTATTCAACACCAAATTTTTCAATCCAACAAACTCTATATGTAGAAAGATTTGTAAATTGGAAGTTGTGATTGTAGAGTAATTAACAAAGTAATAAAAAATAATATTCATGTGTATATATAATATAAACATATGTGATTGTAGAGTAATCAATTTGGTTTACTATCCTATCCTTAAATGAATTAAATGCAATTTAAAAGATTGAATTAATTATGTAAATGTTACAAATTCATGTGATTAATACAAATATTGATTGAGACAATAACACTAACCATAAATGGAATTAAAACCCATTTAAAAGTTGAAGTTAATAATATGAATGTTTGTCAGGATCTAATTCTCAACAAGAATAATGAACTCAGAAACAATATTAAAGAAGTTGCGGAATAACACTTTAATATTCAACAATCAATGTAACAGTGAATCTGAAATCACAATCTTGTAAACTTTATTGAATGATTAAAGCTACAAGATTTCAAACAAAACCTCAATATTGATGAACAGGCTCACCAATACGAATTCTACTTCTCTAGAACTAGGGTTTTAAACCTTGAGGTTAATTCTCTCTATGAAAACAAAAATTCAGAATTATCAAAAGTTAATTCTATCATAGACTTCTATACTATTTATACAAGACACATTACAAGATAATTATCAAAATACAATTGATCTTCAGTCCATAATTATCTTCTATACTTTAGCAAGTCTTCCAAACAGCTGTCTTCATTCCATACTGAGTTTTTATCTCATAAGCAGCACTAACCATCTTCAGCAACATTAAAATCCTCAGCAGTATTAATGATGTTCAGCAGTATTAACTTTGACCTGACAGTACTAACTTCAGCAGTACTAACTACTAGCAGTACTAACTCTCCAAGCAGTATTAACTTTTGAAATAGCAGTACTAACTTGTCAAGCAGTATTAAATCTACTAGCAGTAGTAATCAGTTGTGCTAGCAGCATTAACCATACTTAAGCAATTCTTTAATTCCCAACAATCTCCCCCTAACTTGACTTTTAGGAAGAGAAGTCAAGTTCTTCAATTATGGTCTTCAAGATGCTTTCAACACTACAACTTAGTTACCCAAATTTGGATTCAGACCCAGACTTTGATTAATTGTCCTTCTTACCACAATTCTGGCCATTTCTGATTCCTTTGCACACACTAGCTTAGCTTTCAGCATCCCATTCATCTTCTCCTTGCTATGATCATATACTTTGTCCACCAGGTAGTATTCATGATAACAGTTATCTATTGTGATCATGTATACACCACAGTTTTCAAAGAGTATCCACTTATCAATCTTCTTAAACACATACCCATGATGTAGATCCTTTATCCTGTGCACCACTTTTTCTGGTTCAAACATCATACACAAGTATTCCATTGCAATCTTGAGTAGACTTTCTTCGGTTCCTTTCAAAATAGGCTCATATAACTTCATTCCTACTTTATGCATTTCTTCTAGGTCAGTTCTTGAACAACTTCTGATTACTTTCCCCCAAGTTGAGTATACTTCAAATACATCACCAACTCTTTTGAGTCTGAAGTACTCTTTTCTGTTGTCCCTCAGAATATCCCAAAAGATGACTTCTGGCGCCTTCACAGAAATGGGAACAGCCTGCACTGGTTCTATTACAGTCATGAACAAACCAACCTGGTCGTTTGATTGCATATTGGATGGTTCTGGATTCTGCTCTGGTTCTGCTGAAGGTGGAACAGAAGATTCTGCCTCTCTTTCTGATTCTTCAATCCTTGGCTTCTTGGATTATTTCTTGGAGGCTATGGTCTTTACTCTTTTTGCAGATTTGGCTTCCACAGTAACATTCTCTTCTTTAGTGTCTTCAGCTTTGTCTTTTGTAGGAGTGGCTTCCTCAGGGAAGGGTTGTTGGATGTTGAGATCATGCCTCTCTTTCATCCTTCTTTCTGCTTCTTCTCTTTAAGAGGAATCCCCTTGAAGCTTTGTCATTTCCTTCTTATAAAGCTCCTCAACCTTGCTGTATTCCATGTTAGTGAACATCTCTCCTTTGACACCAATTGAGCCTTTCAGAAAGTTGATCATTTTTCTCCTTTCTTGATTGGCCAAAAAGGTCTTGGAAGGTTGTCTTTTCTGCTTTTTAAGTGGCATTCTTTGCTTGGTTGCTTTTGCTACACTTTTCTTGGCCTCAGCTACAGTTTGCATGCTCTTTTGATACTCTTCATTTAGCCTTTTAGCCATCTCCAGTGCAAGTTCTCTGTCCTTTTCAGATTGGAGTTGTTCCTCCTTTTCCATCTTTGCTTGAAGCTGCTTTGCCACTTCTGCATCTAATTCTATCTAGTTCTTCTTCTTTAAGGGTTGTTCAGATTCAACCATCTTAGCTTTTCCCTTTGCATCCTTCAAATCTGCCTCACTCATTTCTTTTCTTTTCTTTTCAAGGCCTCCTTCTTTAATGACCACTCCCTTGGCCTTTTGAGAAGCTTTAGGAGTGTCATTCTTGGCTTTTACCAACGTTTCTGCAATTTCCAATTCTTCAACAGATAGCCCTGTTACTGCTGCTACCTGTTCTGTTACTGCTGCTTGAACCTCATCTGTTTCTGCTGCTTGTGGTTCTGTTTCTGTTACTTCCCCCCCTCAAAATCAAATCCCATCTCAGATGTACTTTCCTTTTCTGCTTCAGCCTCTTGATTCTCCCCCTTGTTGAAAGCATCATTAGCACTTGTTCTCTTCTTCAAAACAAACTGTCGTCTCCTCTTCTTGTGCACCAATCTTGTCACCATTTTCTTCAATTTGGTAATCTGTACTTGTTGAGACAGAATTACCAATTTCATCTCTTCTATGTCTTTGCCTTGTTTGATGACATCCATATTAATGTTGCCCATAGTTTCCATCAATTCATTGTAGTCATATCTGTCCTCACCTCCTTTGGGTGTGTTTACTACCTTTGGAGGATCATTGGATCTTTTTGTAGTGGAAGTCTTCTGCCTAGCAGAAGCACCCTCCACCCCCTTGGTTTCTTGACACCTGGGACCTTTGGATGATTTCTCATCCAAAGTTGCCATGGGGGAGGTCTTATTGATGTTACCACTGTCCTCCTCTGTGCTAGCAGGAGTAGTGGCAGCCTGCTCACCCATATGCTCATACATCTCCTCAGTGAGAACCTCCTTGGGGTTGGGAGACACCCCTGTGGTTTCCCTATAGATATTCTCTAATGGAGAATTCTCTATTAGAGGGCTTAAAGGCTTTGTGGGTGAAGGTACAAGAAGGGAAGGAGCCTTCTTTACCTTTTTCCTTATGTATGTATTGGTTATGGGTGAAGTTGGTTTTTGAAGAAGGGACTGAGGGATTGATATACTGATTGAAGGTTGGGATTGGCTTTCAGTGGGATGGTCTAATGAGGGCCTTGACCCTGAAGCCATACCTTCTTGATTGGGGGACACCACCATCATTGTAGAGAACAATGGGGTGTCAACTCCTTCTGAGTCCATGGGAGATCTCTTCATATTTGAAAAGACCTTGCCCTTGGGGATTTTAGGTACATATACCTCATCAAATTGAGACATATCCGTCAATTCAGTGGTTATAACTGCCTGGACAAATCTTGGGTACATATAAAAACTTTTTTTGTTTCCCAAGTTTGACACAAGGTCATTGAAAACCATTTTTGAAAAATTAAACTTTCTGGCAGTGGCCAAGCAGACCAAAGCATAAGAAATGGTACTACTGAACTCACTCCATCCAGTAGTCTTTTTAGAAATACAATGCACAAGGGTATGGACAAAGAAACGCCATTGAGGTGAGAATTTAGCTTTTGAGAACTTGAAAACACCCAATGGCCCTCCATACCCCATTCTAGTTAGAGAGGAAAACAGATCATCATTAGAGATAGATGATATACCTGAGGCATCGTCTAGACGTAGACTGATGCGAATTACCTCTTCAGAAACTGTCAAGGGTTTGTCACACACCCTTGTTTTGATTACCTTTACACCATTTTCAGTAAGAGAAGTGGCATTGGCCCATAATTGCTTCTGGTGCTCAATGTAGATGGATGGTGACACAGTAAGAGCATACGCGATATGGCTGGACTTGAGAAAATCCACTATTTGATGGAATCCATCGGCTTGCTTTGGCTTTTGAAGCATCGCGATCTCGTTGTGTTCATCAATAAACGCCATTGAAGCCATCGAGCTTGAGTAAACTGGACTGAAACTCACTAGGTGCTTGAGAGAAAAAGGTTAGAGAGAAGATGAACAATATTCAAAGAGTCGTTATGAGCTTTTAGGCGGGCAAAAGGGGTATTTATATGATTCGGGAAAGAAGCAGTATTAACCCGGAGCAGTATTAACGAACTAGCAGTATTAACTGAGAGCAGTATTAACCACTAGCAGTATTAACTAACTAGTAGTATTAACTGAGAGCAGTATTAACCACTAGCAGTATTAACTAACTAGCAGTATTAACTGAGAGCAGTATTAACCACTAGCAGTATTAACTAATTAGCAGTATTAACTGAGAGCAGTATTAACCACTAGCAGTTTTAACTGCACTGGCAGCATTAACTACACTTACACTCTTGAATCTTGTGTTGGTCTGAACAAGGCAATATTTTTCCTGAGAAAAATGATTAGTAACACCAAAAACAACCAAATAACAGATATACAATCACTTTTTAAACATGAGCTCATTCAGATTTGATCATGCCCACACTTGTGACCAAAAAGGTGAATCTACCTACATCAAAAGCTTTGGTGAATAGATCAGCAAACTGGTTGTCAGTATGAACTTTAGCAACTTGAATAAGCTTCTTTTCATTACAGTCTCTAATAAAGTGATACCTGATCTCAATGTGCTTTGTTTTGGAGTGCTTGACTGATTGTTAACAATGCTGATAGCACTGCTATTGTCAATGAAGATTGGAGTGTGAAGAAAGGTTACCCCATAGTCCAGCATTTGATTTTGAATCCATAGAACCTGAGAGCAGCAACTTGCAACAACAATGTACTCAGCTTCTGTTGTTGATAAGGACACTGTGGTTTGCTTCTTACACTGCCAAGATACTAGTCTTGCACCCAAAAGCTGACATCCCCCTGAAGTAGACTTTCTATCCATATTAGCACCTCCCAAGTCACTGTCTGAATATGCAATCAAGTCAAATTTGGATTCATAAGGATACCAAAGACCTAATCTAGGTTGCCCTCTTAAGTATCTGAAAATCCTTTTAACTGATTGTAGATGTGACTGCTTTGGCTTGACTTGGAATCTGGCACAAACACACACTGGAAACATGATATCTGGTCTTGAGGCTGTTAGATACATGAGAGATCCAATCATTGATCTATAAAGATGGACATCAACATCCTCCCCCTCAAGATCAGCAGTGATCTGTTTATGAGTCTCCATTGGTGTGCTTGCTGGATTTGAGTATGTTAAATCATACTTATCCAGGATGTCTTTCACATACTTTGATTGACTGATGAAAATCCCATATTTCTGCTGTTTCACTTGAAGCCCAAGGAAGAAGGTGAGTTCACCCATTGCACTCATTTTGAAGCTCTTATGCATCAACTCTTCAAAGTCTCTACACATCTGTTCTTTTGTAGATCCAAAGATGATGTCATCCACATAGATTTGAACAAGTAGGATGTCCTTCTTACTTCTTCTAATGAAAAGGGTTTTGTCAATTATTTCTCTTTCAAACCCATTTTCCAAGAGATAGGTAGACATAGTATCATACCATGCTCTTGGGGCTTGATGTAGACCATAAAGTGCTTTCTTAAGTTTGTACACTCTGTCAGGATATGATGGATTCTCAAATCCAGGGGGCTGACAGACATATACTTCTTCATCAATTGTTCTATAAAGAAAAGCACTCTTTACATCCATATGATATACCTTGAACTGCATAAATGAGGCATAGGCTAGAAACAGCCTAATTGCCTCTACCCTTGCAACTGGAGCAAAGACTTCCTCATAGTCTATGCCTTCTTCCTGAGTGTACCCTTGTGCCACCAGCCTTGCTTTGTTTCTGATTACTATTCCTCTCTCATCCTTTTTATTCCTGAAAATCCACTTGGTGCCAATTGCTCTATGACCTTTTGGAAGGTCCACCAAGTCCCAAACATCTTGCAACTTGAACTGTAGCAACTATTCTTGCATGGCTTCTATCCAACTTGAATCTTTCATTGCATCAAAGGTCTTCTTAGGCTCAATCTGAGATAGAAAGCAAGAGAGTACTGTATGTTGCTGATTCTGCATCTCTTGAAGTCTGCTTTGATTCCTAGTTACCATAGGAGAAGAGATGTCTTCTATTACCATCTTTGGAGGATGATTCTTTTGAGTTCTTGTCTGGTGACTAGGTTCTTCATTAATTCCAACATCTAGATTGGAATCATTTAAGTCAGTTGAGGGGGTCTCAACAGCTACTTCTGGTTCTTCATGCTCTGAATTCTCCCTATCTCTTCTTTCTTCTTCACTCTGAATTGGTTCAGTAACAGTCTCCTTTTCACAGATTTCAACAGGTTCCGTTGTAGGTATGGGAAAGATCACAGACTGAGGAATAATGTCTTGTACTTGTACATCCCCTGATCCTCCACTTCCTGAACCTGCATGATCATCACTACTGAAACCCAAAGAGTTAGTTAGTGAATCAATGTCAAACAACCACTGAGGACCTGAACCAATAGGATTTGGTGTGTTCTCATTGCATTTGACATTGTCACTTTCCTCAATTATTCTAGAATAAGAATTAAATACTCTGTAGGCCTTACTTTGAGATGAGTAACCAACAAGAAAACCATCATCTGCCTTGCTATCAAACTTTCCTAAGTGAGATTTGGTATTGAGAATGGTACAAGGACACCCAAAAGGTTTGAAAAATCCAATAAATGGTTTTCTTTTATTTAAAAGCTCATATGGTGTCTTTTTTTTAGGCTTGACTACTAGAACTCTGTTTTGGACATAACAAGTAGTATTAACTGCTTCAGCCCAGAAAGTAATTGGAAGATTGGAATCAGCTAACAGAGATCTAGCAGCCTCAATCAGTGTCCTATTCCTTCTCTCAGCAACACCATTTTGTTGTGGAGTCCTAGGAGCACTGTATTACCTCTCAATTCCTTTTTCCTCACAAAAGGTGTTTAGGTCATGATTTTTAAATTCAGTACCATTATCTGACCTAATGACTTTTACCTTTTGATTTGTTTGGTTTTCAATTCTTAGAATAAAGGATTTGATCAGTCCACTTGTCTCATCCTTAGTCCTAAGAAAATATACCCAAGTAAATCTAGAGTAATCATCAACAATAACTAAGCAGTATGATTTCTTACCTATACTCATAACATTTGTATGACCAAACAGATCCATATGCAACAACTGAAGAGAATTAGAGATTGTGTTCAACTCTTTGGACTTATGAGAAGTTTTGTGTTGTTTGCCTTTGAGACAGGCAACACAATGATCATCACATGAAAAGACTTTTGAAGGCAAACCTCTTACAAGGTTGTTTTTAACAAGTTTATTCATTGTTTTAAAGTTCATGTGACACATCCTTCTGTGCCAAAGTGATGATTCATCCAAGGATGCTTTTGAAACAAGACAGTTTAGGGATGAATCAGTTGACACATTTTCCATATCCAAACAATAGACATTATCCTTTCTAGGAGTTCTTAGTAGTATCATCTTTTCATCAACGACCTTGAATCCAGGAGCAAGGATAATGCATTCTGAATTAGTGAATAATATACTATGCTGTTTGTCACAAACCTGTGATACACTTAACAGGTTGTACCTTAACTGCTCAACATAGAAAACATCCTCAAAGGTCATTTTACCTTTTGTTACATCACCCTTACCACTGATCTTACCTCCATCTAGAGTATTACCAAAGGCAAAATGCCCTCCATCAATTTCTTGAAATTCTTGAGGCAAGCCATGTTCCCTGTCATGTGCCTAGAGCAACCACTATCAACATACCAGATGCTCTTCCCCTTGAGCTGCTGGTTGCCCTGCACATAAGATAAAACAATTAGTATTGATTGGGAACCCAAGCCAAAGTGGTCTTGGGTCTCCCTTTCTCATCAAAGTATTTACATTCCTTTTTCATGAGATTTTTAAAATCAAAGCACTCATTACTGGAGTACTTTGTCAAGATAATAGGCCTAGCAGCACAAACACTAGAAGCAGTACTAATTTTAGAAGTACTAACAGAGTTAGCAGCACTAACAGGTTTAGCGGTACTAACCTTGTTAGCAGCACTAACAGAGTTAGCAGTATTAATATTTGAAGAAGTACTAACAATGTTAGCAGCAGTAACATTGATAGCAGTAGTATTGCTTCTGGCAGCACTAACTTTGTCAGCAGCACTATTTGTAGTAGCAGTACTAACAGTTTTAGTGCTTTTAGGAATCCACATCTTGACACTTTCTTTCACAGTCTTTTTCTTCATGTGGCTTTTAGATTTAACAGGTTTCTTAGCCACATGGTTCCTTTCATCCTTCCTATAACCAAAGGGTTTTTGCATAGCTCTTTGAAAATTCATCCTTTGGTTAATGGGATTAAAGTAACAGTGCTTGGCAAGATGATTCAATTTGCCACATATGAAACAAGGTTTTGGTCTGATAATTCTACTCAGATCAATTCCTTGTTTCTGAGCCCACTGATTGTTCCAATTTCTTTGATTTCCTCTCCTTTTATCCTGTTTTAGGGGCTCATCCTTATTGCATGCACACTGTTTGCAAGGAACAGGATTCACAACTGTAGTCTACATGTAATGGACCTTTTTGGACTTTCCCTCAGTCTTCTCTATGTCCTTAGATTTGAACCAGTTCCTTCCACAATCCTCATTGGTGATAATATTATTCTCTAAAGGAATCTCACCACTCACAGTATTATCCTTACCCTTACTAGCTTCTTTCTTTGTCTTGTCCTCAACAAATACTTCATCTAAAGGATCTATCTTAGTGGATCCCTCAGGTAAGACCTTCCTATCCTTGGTCTCTAGCAGATCTGATTTAGGAGGAATGTAGTTGTTGTTGTATGGTGGTGGTGTGGTATTGTACCCAATTCCTCTTCTCAGTTTGTCATTAAACTAGGTTTGTAGTAAAGAGTCCATTGCTTTAGAAGCATTGGAAAACTTTTCCACATCTAGCTTAACTTTGGCTAGTTCTCCTCTCAACTTTTCATTCTCCTCCTTGGATTTTGTCAGTTGGATTTCTAGATCATTCTTCTCCCACTTCCAGTAATTGGTATCATATGTGTGTTGCAGTTCATTGGCTTGGAAACTTTTAATTTGTTCCTCAAACCTCACAACAATTTTCACATAGTCTTTTATATCTTTTTCTAATATCTTAAGGTCATCACTCATCTTCTGGTTGTGATCCCTGTACCTTTTAACAGTGTCAATGCAAGTTTGAGAACAGAGATTAGAAAGTACTTCAGTTGGGAGATCAGATACCTCTGCCATGAAATCTTGATTTTGAATAGCCTCATCTGCTTGATCACTCCAGTCAAACCCCATTCCTTGTTGAGAAACAAGGGCTTGAGCAGAGTTTCTGTTCTGGTTGAAGCTTCCAGTCTGAGCTTGTTGATGGTTGTTGTGAGACACTCCACTTCTGCATTCCCTGGCAAAGTGTCCCTTTAGATGACACTTATAACACTCCACCTTTAACTTATCAAAGCCTGCTCCATCTTCTCTTCTTTGGGAGAAGTTGTTCCTCCCAGTCCTCTTGATGAACTTCTTCACCCTCATAGAAAGCATGGCCATTTGCCATTTAATATCCATCTCTTCAAGATCATCAGGATGAAGTTGTTCCAAATCATCATTGATTAAAGAGGAGTTTCCATGGCTGGAAAGAAAGGCTTCAAAAACAGATTCAAGGCCTTTTTCTTGATTTACTCCATTAGCAGCATTAACTGATTCAGGGTTAGCAGTAGAATCAATTGATGCTGATAGGAGTGAAGCATTATGCACATATCCAGTAGGCTTGTTCTTTGCTTCCACCTCAGATTCAAATACTCTCAGATCATTGTACAGATCATCCAGTTCCTTTTCTTCCAATTGTTCATTTTGTCTGAATGAAACAGTATACATGGTCCATTCATCTCCAAGGGAGCTTAAGAACTTTCTGTTTACATCATCTTGATCAATCTGTACTCCCATAGTAGCTAGTTCACCAATCAGCTTGTTAAACCTGTCAAAAGTTTGAGTCATGGACTCATTCTTAGTTCACATAAAGTTTTCATACAGTTGCTTCAATATTTCCTTCTGATTTCTCTTGGTACTTTTGGTACCAGAAAATCTCTTCTCTAGAGCATTCCAAAGCATCTGTGCATCAGTGCAATTGCAGAATTGGTGTTGATACTCATTGGGAATAGCCTAGAGTAGTGTGCTCAAGGCTTTCATCTCTGTCTGCCTTGTCTTCCTTTCTGCATCCGTATTTGGTGGGATTCTTTTTCCATCTGCACCAATCTTTGCTTCATCAGATGGGCCATTCTCAATGATGTCCCACATAGAGTAATCTGTGAGGAGAATGTATTGCTTGATCCTAATCTTCCACATGTCAAACTCATTAGATTCGAGCATTAGAACCTTTGAGACAAGAGTACTGTTTGATTCAACTGTGTTTTCCATGATGAATGAAGGTTTCTGAGAATACTTGCTTTGATACCACTTGTCAGGATCTAATTCTCAACAAGAATAATGAACTCAGAAACAATATTAAAGAAGTTGCGGAATAACACTTTAATATTCAACAATCAATGTAACAGTGAATCAGAAATCACAATCTTGTAAACTTTATTGAATGATTAAAGCTACAAGATTTCAAACAAAACCTCAATATTGATGAACAGGTTCACCAATACGAATTCTACTTCTCTAGAACTAGGGTTCTAAACCTTGAGGTTAATTCTCTCTATGAAAACAAAAATTCAGAATTATCAAAAGTTAATTCTATCATAGACTTCTATACTATTTATACAAGACACATTACAAGATAATTATCAAAATACAATTGATCTTCAGTCCATAATTATCTTCTATACTTTAGCAAGTCTTCCAAACAGCTGTCTTCATTCCATACTGAGTCTTTATCTCATAAGCAGCACTAACCATCTTCAGCAGCATTAAAATCCTCAGCAGTATTAATGATGTTCAGCAGTATTAACTTTGACCTGACAGTACTAACTTCAACAGTACTAACTACTAGCAGTACTAACTCTCCAAGCAGTACTAACTTTTGAAATAGCAGTACGAACTTGTCAAGCAGTATTAAATCTACTAGGAGTAGTAATCAGTTGTGCTAGCAGCATTAACCATACTTAAGCAATTCTTTAATTCCCAACAATGTTATTATTATCATAACTAATAACCAGGATTTTCATATAGTTACATTACTTAGATAATGAATGAAAGTACAAAGTATAACAAAGTTGACACACTTGTAATGACTTAGAAAAGAGATATCCTTGGACAACTATATGATAACATAAATGTCCCTAAATGAAACTCGGAAAAAGTAAATGTGTGTGTGTTGAGGAGAAATCCCAACATTTGCTGGGAATGCCGCAAGCATCCAGCGCCCTCACCTTCGACTCGGGAGTACGTAACTGGCCGGGACTAACAGCCCGACCCGCTGGCTCCACGAAAGTGGTGCAGCCCCTCATGTCCGCCTGTCGCTTAGTACGGGGCTTTGCGCTACCATGGTTTAAGGAAATAAAGTTGCGCCTTCACCATCAGCAATTGCTTTTGGTGTAGTGGTAAGCGCTTGATCCTAACAAGTTAAGCGTGCTCGGGCGAGAGCAATCCTAGGATGGGTGACCTCTTGGGAAGCTCAAGCCTTGGGACCTAACAGTGTGTTCATCTCGAAGTGATGCCAATATAATTAGGAAGTTAGCAAGACACAAGTGAATTGCAACCAATTGTCGTACATTACCCACAATACATGAGTCTACAAATATGGGTTTGAACTTTTAAATAGATGAAGTTGAAAATCATCCGATGATAATTAGACAATAAGCCACAAAAAGGGCTGCAAAACTACATTGAAACTTAGGAAAGAGAAAGGGGATTATTCACATTTATTTTGATTATGCTGAGAGCAGTAGGAGATGTAATTATGCTAACTATAGTTAGTCCTTACTGAAAAGAACTTTTAGGACATCTAGACTTCATGTAATAGCTTATATATAGTCCAATAGTTCAACTTAATGAAATAGAAATGAGAACTTGTCTTACAAAGGACTGTGTTTGAGTTTAAGCCATTATCCAGGTCTTACACTTCATCTCATGTGTGTGTTCAATTTCTATTATACTCCCTATTTTCCTAATTCTAGACCGCGTATGAACAAAGTGATAGTCTTCATAACAAATAATACAATAGATGAAAAATTTGTAACAAAATTCATAACACATAAACTATGTTTTATAGGCTAAATGTCAATATTTTCCCATAAATAATGTTATGATGGTGCGTATGTATACAACATAAGTGTATGAAACTAAATTGCGGTAAAAAGGGGGAATAAAGCTACCATCGCGAAATGTGATGAAAAAGATCATCCGTGCCAAAGAAATCGATACTAATATCGATCAATTCTCCACAGCTACAATGGACTGCCTAGTCAATTTCTCGATATCGTAATCCGTATCCCAACCATCAGAGGAATAGTGGATATCGATGACCTTCCACATCGTCGGATCCTTGCAAATCCTCCGCCAAGTTGTGCAAACTTTCTGTGTGTTTCAAGTATTTCTACAGCACCCAATCTTTGAAATATCATTCCGATGATTTCATGACGCATTTCCAGCCAGTTGGGAGTTTCCTCCATTGCTGACGACGGATCTGCGGCGGACGTCGACATCATTCCCAACTACGAAATCCGACGATTTTACCGATTGATCTTTTCAATGAAGCGACGTGTCAGTTATCAAAATCCTTTTTTCCATAGAAATTACAGCAACTGTCTCTAAGATTTTGTGCATTCTACTCGTAAAGTCCTTCGAGGTATATATAGAAATGACTCACTGAAAGAACAAGTAATGAAACAAATAAAGGCCAAATGGTATATGTAGATTAAGCAAACATAAATACAAAGAACATATAGCATACTTCTATGCGAAAAATATATAAACCTTTTTTACCTTGTGAGCAGGAAGAATGTCTCCTTTGTTCGATTGAAGTTCAAGAAGATTTTTTCCCATCAACCCCGTCTAGGGCAAAGAACAAAGTAAAATGTATCAAAAATATAGACGGTAACAGTTTAACTAGTTTCAAATAAAAAATGTTTACGTTTTCAATATAGCAAAAAATATTTTGAAATGACTTGTAATATGATTTCTTCATATTTAAAAATAATAGTGTTGTAATATGATAATTCAGCCATTGATATAGAATGAAATAAATTCATAAAAACTATCAATCAACAAAATTCAAAAATCAACCAAGACATAAAAATGTACTTAGGGGACTTTTACCAAACACACCTGGTAAAATGCAACATTATCACTTACCTACATATTAAGATTTTAGTCCATCAAAACGACATTGAATGCAACAATTTATCTAGTAAGTTAATAGCTGCAATTTTTGTCTAAAAATTGGAATTAAAAACCCAATTCTTTTAATCAAATTGTTCCTAAAATGGATTTACTAAGCCCATTGATGTTTTTATGTTCAGGCCCATTTAAATTGACAAAATAGCCCAAGTTTTGGACCCATCTATCTGCTTGGAAAAAATCGCACAGAGGGGACGGGAAGGGAGAAGTCGATCGAGAGGAAACCGCCATTGGGAGGAGATCGCACCATTGGAAGGAAGAATCGATTTGGGCAATTCATCCAATTTCTATTTGATTTAGGTAATTTCATATTGTTGCAATTGTAGTTTAGGTTTTTCTTTTTCCATTCCAACATTTGTTGCTTTGATTTGGATGGTTTGATACCTTGAGATTCCATTGTAAACATTTGGGACAAACTTATTTGCTTGATTTCTATTATCAATGTCAATTTCATTTGGATTTTTAGTTAATCTGATCAATTGATTAAAATTCTTATGAATGTTTGTTAATCAAAACCTAGATACGTAATTTTCTAAGGATCTTGATAAAGTAACGAATGAAATCTTTGGTCTCAATAAGGTTTTCAATTCGATTTCATGAATTCTTGCAATCGAAGCTCTAATAAGCCGAGCTTGTGTGCTTATTGCTTCGAGTTGGTGATTTTTCTAACTTGTTAATGCTAATCACGCCTAGGAACTTAAGAGCTTATTTAATTTCCTATTTGTTGTTAAGATCCGGTTGAAGAGCTTGTTTTAACTGGTGTGAATCTAAGGAAAAATCGAGGTTATCAGAGTTTATTGATAATTATAGCCATCTTGGGTTCGTTCTTTATGTTTACGCTTTTGGAATCAATGATAGGTGATACCGTCTTAATCGAAGTTGAACGAATGTTGGGTTTTCTCTTTATCATTTTTAATTAGTTTTTACTTGAATGTCTAGTTTAGTTAATCTAATCCACCCCCCCCCCCTTTTGTATTGAAAGTATAGAAGTTGAATAGTAGTCACGACCAATGGATTCGACCCGACTTACCACTATTACAATCTTTATTGTGATTTGGGACAGTTGAAAATTATAAATTTTTATTATTTGACGGTCTCGACTCCCGTCAAATTTTTGGCGCCATTGCCGGGGATTGGTTTCGGTGATCGTTATTTAGCTTTTGTACTTTTTTTTATTATTTAATTTTGTCTTATAAATTTATTGTTTATCTAAATTAATCATGTACCTAACGCCGATAGTCTTTTAAGTGTTTTTTATCTTTCATGGCGGATTATCCATATCACTATGGGTCACGATATACCACCAACACACGGGACCCGAACGAGGTAAATATCTCTTCCCTTGAGACTCAAGTTTCAGGTTTAACATCTCTAGTGATACAATTGGTTTGTAAAGAACCGCAACGGGTGAGAAGATGTGGGGCGTACACTACCAATGCTTTTCCGACCAACCGGGACCCCACATCACAATATCACACCGAGCAAGCTTACTCCTATGGGGGAATTTCAAGCCAAAACGGTCCGTCCGAATCATACTCATACACACTAGGATGGCAACCCTGTCCATACTTAAATGAGTATGACTATAACCGGTACGACCCTTCTTATCCTAGTTATGCATCAACACCACCGGCAACACAAAGCTATTATGGGGATTCAGGTATGTCTCTTGAGGAAATTGTTAAATCATTGGCTCTTAGTACATTGGAATTTCAACAGGAGACAAGGGCAAGCCTTCAGAACTTGGAGAACCAAATTAGCCAGAACGAGTATTCAATATGTCGGTTGGAAGCTCAATTGGACGAAAAGTTGAGATCAATGAATAAGAAGAGGCCAGAAATCTCCTTAGAGGAAGAGGATGAAGAAGAAGACACAAACCTATCTAATTCACAAGATGTCAACAAAAAGGGAGAATATGTGAATATTTGGAACCGGTGGTGGTACCCCCTCCTTTTCCTACACCGTTGGTTGATCTAATAAATGAGGAGGAATTTGTAGACACCGGGAGATACTTCACCATACTAGAAACACCGAAGGTAGACGATGAGAAGGGGAGCCCGGATGACGATTCCTTTGCGAAGCAGAAGCGTCTTATTACATTAGAGGGCAAAGGACCCACGCTTGAAATCCTTACAGATTTCAAGGCACCCCAACATCGCGTGAAAATGCATGTATGGGGTATTAACTTGTTAGATACGGGATAGCATTGGAAGTGTCTAGCCAAAGACGTTAAAGAAAGGCGTTGATTGGGAGGCAACCCAATTTTATTGCTTTATTTCCTTTCTAGTTTATTTTTATGCATTTTTAGTCGTCTTTTGTGTTGATGAGTTTTGTTTCCAGGTTTGACCTTCATTGAAGTCGGATTCTACCCCCCCCCCCCACCCCCGCGTGCAAAGAGGCTCTCACCACAAGCTTGGATCATATATTGGGCACGCGTCATCAAATCAGGGGAGATTTCTTGTTCCCTTTGTGCTTTATTGTTTTAGACTGTGCCAAAAACATGAATATATTGAGGACAATATATGATTTAAGTGTGGGGATGGAATAAGTGTGGGGATATTGCTTGATTAAGGGCTAAAATTTTCGAATTTAGACTTGTTTTTGGGCTACTATTACGTAAATTGCATGAGTTGACAAGTTTTTTATTTCTAATGTCATAGCATGAATGATTGTGTGGTTTGCTTGTGTAGTCGTGATTAACACGTTCGAGATAAACTTTGTGAGTCTTGCTAATTTTATAGACTAAAAATGCATCTGTGAGCTTTTGAGCCATGATTGAACATTGTATTCAATCTTATTTCATTTCTGTGTGCATTGCATCTTCCATGTCTATGTCATTCTAAAACTTGCATTTTGGGTCTTCGAGATTGCATTTAGGTAATGCTAGTGTGAAAATGAAAAAGGCCATCTTTGTTGCTATTTTAATCCGTTTAGCCTAAAAGCCAACCCTTACGTATGTATTCCGTTTTGATCACCCCTTTGAGCCTAATTACCATTTTTGGTCATTACACCACAACTTAAACCATAGCCAAACACTTCACTTACCGGACTTTGGGAATGAGACTTTATGCTTTTAATTAGACTCCCTTAAATTGTAGTTCCTCTACATGATCCAAAATGCTGATAAAATGATCGGTAGAGGTTTGAAAAAAGAAAAAAAATGAAAAAAAAGAGTATAAAAGAAGAAAAAGTATGAAAAGAAAAAAAAATGAATAAGTGGAGACCAAGCTCAAGAAGAATACAATTGTCTCCATAGAATGCTTAGAAAAATAAGAGCTTGAAAGTTGAGAAATTTTATGATTTCTTTGTTGTGCAATGTGTGGGAGTAGACAAATTGATTCATGGTTTCTTTTTCGAAGTCCAAAACTTAGTCACTTAACCAAATATTTTCTTACCTTGACCCTTAGGGCCTGTTTACCAAATTTTTGATTAAGTCCTGTATGGATAAATCTGTCTGTCTGGATAAATTTGTCTGTCTGGGTAAAAATGTGGTGGTGTTTACTTTTTTACCTGAATCAACCGTCTGATGGACAGAAATGACTGATCTACCCCTCAAACAAAAATGTGTTATTACCTTTTCTTGAACATGTTTAAACTAATTTTTGTTTACACCACTTCAATCAAAATCAAACCAAAAAAACCAATACAAACACATAATCGAATCAAATCAAAATCAATACAAACACATAATCGAATCAAATCAAAATCAATACAAACACAGAAATAGCTATACATAACAAAGAATCAAAAATCTATCCACATTGAACAATTAAACTATCCAGAATCAATATATGTTCACAATCAAAATCTGAACAATCAACAAAATTTGTAGAACTACCCACAATAAAAAAAATTTACACAATGAACAAAAATATGAACAATGAACAAAAATGAAATCTTGGAATCAGGGAGATCAAACGGAGGAGCAAACCAGAGAGATGGTCGCAGATCTCTGGAGTGAGCAAACCAGAGTGCTCGCTGGTCATGATGGTCTCGATGGTGACTCCAAAAATGGTCGCCGATAGGAGGTGCAATGCAGTTCGCCGGAGACGAGAGCTACGACGGGGAGAGAAGCGCAGGTCGCCGGAGACGAGAGCTGCGATGGGGAAGAGTGGGCGCCGGTGAATAGTGGTCGCCGGTGAAGAGTGTCGTCGTTGATGGAGGCGATGAAAGTGAGAGGTCTGCAGGTCTGGATGGTGGCGTGAAAGGGGAGAAAGAAGCGATTAGGTTAGGATTCTTATGTTTTTTTTTTGTTTTTTGTGAAGGGTAAAAATGTCAAGTTTTTGGCTTAATGGGGACAACTACTATTTTCACTACTGAGCGATTAAGTCAAATTTAGCTGTGCGATTAAGCCATTAAGCCCCAAGTAAACACTCCATTTGTCTGCGTGAATAAGCTACTCACCCCATTAAGCCCATTAAGCCCCAAGTAAACACCCCTTAGCCAAATTACAACCCCTATTTAAAGTCCTTTTGATTCACACTTAGTTTTTACCGTTAGCAATGGAGAATTGAGACTTGATGCAAGCCTATGGTAGTGCATTTTCATGTGATTGATGCCTTGAGTGAAAACACTTACACCTTTGTGCGAATGAGCGATTAGAATAGGTTTATATCATTTGTGAGGTGTTTGTGACATTAGCATGTTTTCATCTTTAAGTTGTCTTGTGTGTTGATTATGGCTATATTGGTTAAGCTATACCTTCATGCAATGCTATGTCTATTTTCTCAATTCTTAAAAGTCGACTTGTGAGATTACATCGTGCTAAAACCTTAGTGTTTGCCCGAGGACGGTCAAAGTTCTAAGTGTGGGGATATTTTGATAGCTGCAATTTTTGTCTAAAAATTGGAATTAAAAACCCAATTCTTTTAATCAAATTGTTCCTAAAATGGATTTACTAAGCCCATTGATCTTTTTATGTTCAGGCCCATTTAAAGTGACAAAATAGTCCCAAGTTTTGGACCCATCTATCTGCTTGGAAAAAATTGCACAGAGGGAACGGGAAGGGAGAAGTCGATCGAGAGGAAACCGCCATTGGGAGGAGATTGCACCATTGGAAGGAAGAATTGATTTGGGCAATTCATCCAATTTTTATTTGATTTAGGTAATTTCATATTGTTGCAATTGTAGTTTAGGTTTTTTCTTTTTCCATTCCAACATTTGTTGCTTTGATTTAGATGGTTTGATACCTCGAGATTCCATTGTAAACATTTGGGACAAACTTATTTTCTTGATTTCTATTATCAATGTCAATTTCATTTGGATTTTTAGTTAATCTGACTAATTGATTAAAATTCTTATGAATGTTTGTTAATCAAAACCTAGATACGTAATTGTCTAAGGATTTTAATAAAGTAACGAATGAAATCTTTGGTCTCAATAAGGTTTTCAATTCGATTTCATGAATTCTTGCAATCGAAGCTCTAATAAGCCGAGGTTGTGTGCTTATTGCTTCGAGTTGGTGATTTTTCTAACTTGTTAATGCTAATCACGCCTAGGAACTTAAGAGCTTATTTAATTTCTTATTCGTGGTTAAGATCCGGTTGAAGAGCTTGTTTTAACTGGTGTGAATCTAAGGAAAAATCGAGGTTATCGGAGCTTATTGATAATTATAGCCATCTTGGGTTCGTTCTTTATGTTTACTCTTTTGGAATCAATGATAGGTGATACTGTCTTAATCGAAGTCGAACGAATGTTGGGTTTTCTCTTTATCGTTTTTACTTGAATGTCTAGTTTAGTTAATCTAATCCACCCCCCCTTTTTTGTATTGAAAGTATAGAAGTTGAATAGTAGTCACGACCAATCCCTGTGGATTCGACCCGACTTACCACTTTTACAATCTTTATTGTGATTTTGGACAGTTGGAAATTATAAATTCTTATTATTTGATGGTCTCGATTCCCGTCATAAGTGCTTACCGGGTAAGACTCTTGATTAGTTCCAAAAATACCGAAGCCACTGCCAGAGTTTGCCTGCCACAACTTAAAACTCTGAAATCAAAACATGGCTTAATTGTCATTTGCTAATCCAACTTTCTTTGTCTCAGCAAATGGATTAAAACAAATTTATCTACCAATTGCACATTGCTTGTTAACTTTATTGTATATTCTCCATGTCCAATATTGTCTTTTCACATCAGCTTAATTTTTCCTAACTTATAACATCTATAATTGCAAACTGTAAGTGTACTTTTTACCTTTTTATATTTGTTGTGGATCATATCGGTATATATGAAAAGGTTAAGTAGGATGGTTCGAAGAATTAATGCTCATATTTTTCAAATATTTCAAATCCCAATTCAATATTCGTCCGGTATGTGAATTATATTCGCGATCTTTATATATGTATGTTGTATAATGAACATAAAGACAAAGCTTGGATGTTGCAGTTGCTAGTTGTAACTTGTTTGTCACTTGCATCCAAAATGGAAGAGACTGGAGGTACCCCATTCTTGATTTATAGGTCCAAAATCTTGTTTTTTTCTTTTTTCATTTATTTTGTGTCGGTTTAAAGTAAATTTGATTTTAATGTTGAGAATATGAATGAATTTGCATATTTGTATTTGAAACAAAAACCATTCAAAAATGGAGCTTCTTGTGTTGACCAAATTAAAGTTGATAACGCAAACAGTGACCACATTTTCTTTTATAGATGCTTTCATTGGGAAACTTGATTGTGATCAACCTATTTCAAGATCTTCAATTTTGAGATCAACCCAACTCATAGTTGTGGATTTTGTTGTTTCTATTTAGAATTCATCCTAATCTACTCCGTTTCAAAGTCTTTTGAGTGTCATAAATATAATTAAGACAGTGGAACTGTAATCGAAGGTCAAAGGTAAGAAACCCTAAACATGCTTCAGTTTATAAACTAACATTGAACTCTGATTTTGACTAAAATTGATCTCGAGTATGAAATACAAATTCTACCAAAATGTTAGAATTGAAGCAAATTAGATATGAAATCGAGTTATCGAGTTATACCTGATTATATCAATAGAGGACTGATTTTCTGATTTTGCAAACCTTAACCTACGCACAATCGATGGTACAGACACCCATCTCCTCCTACTCGTTCCATGACCACCATTGTTCCCTCATCAACACAGATAATGAAAATAGAAGAGGAGAGGAGATAAAACCGTAATCGGTTACTTCAGGAATTGGAGAAGAAGATTGAGAAAAAAGTAAAGAAAAAGTGTTGACTGCGTAATCGTTAACCAAATTGAAGCCAAGCCAAAAATTGAAGGCATACAGTCCTCGCGTACTCCATCTTTGGAAGATAACCCTAATGGGGGAATGAAATGTCTCCACCGACCCCAAACACATAAACCTAAAACCCCCTTGGTTTAAAGTCTGAATTCCAGATCAACAATCCATAACAATTAAACCCTACACTATAACATATGATTAAAAGTATAAGGACGTGTTTGGTTATAACATATGATTAAAAGTATAAGGACGTGTTTGGTTTGCAGTTTTGGAATGGATTTGGAGGGATTTGGATTTCAAATCCATTCCAATCCTACGCTTGGTTTGCTGGAAAGGATTTCGTTGACCGGATTTCAAATCCCTTGACCATTTTAAAATCCCTCATATGATGGATTTGGAAATCCTTGGCTTTGGGCATGGATTTGAAATCCAAATCCGATGGATTCTAAAGCATGATCCAGACCAATGTTTTAAAACCCGTTTTTTTATTGACCCGGTGTGGTAACCGGGTCACGGTTCAACCACCGGTTCAACCCGGTTTCAAGAATTTCTATGTATTTTTCATTTTCATGCATACATATATATAGGGGCAGAAGTGTTTAATCATATATGATACATAAGCTTAATCATATATGATTAAATACATGTTATATTGGTAATACATAGACGTTTAATCATATATGATTAAACACAATTACAGATCGTGTAATCATATATGATATCACACTTCTCGCCTTCTCGCAAAATGTTTAACTTCTCGCATGATCCTTCCTAAAACCGAAAACCGAAATAAATGGAAAACCGAAAAACCACGAAAAAACGAATGAAAAAGTATATGAATATGGATGTCAAATTAACGAGAAAAATATGATCGTTTATTTGGTGTAATTTATTTCGCTCGAATTTTGTTCATTTTTCGTACTTTTTCGAATAAAAAATAGAGGGTGGAGGTTTTTTTAATTTAAAAAATATTGTTGTAACCGCCTGTTTAATCATATCCATCAGATCATCTAATCTAACGGTTGATAAGGCGTTTTTTAGTTTTTCATTTATTTGAGATTTTCCCTTGAACCTCTGTTTATATCTATCTATCTATCTATCTATCTATCTATCTATCTATATATATATATATATATACTATAACCAAAATATTGATGTCCACAAGTTAAAACATTAGAAAAACACATAACAACAAGTTTTACATCAATCCAAAAACATTAAATAAACACACATAAGTTTTTCATGAATCCAAATACATCAAAACGAAACATAATGATCAAACCTAATCATGGATCTTGAGACATTCGAGTGTTGGTTTTTAACGCTAATACATATTGCTTATTGGACTATTCGTTTTTAACTTTTGTTACCGGGTCAACCGGTTCGATACCGGTTCGTTATGACCGGTTCAACCGGTTTTTTAATAGAACCGGTCGGTTCAATCCGGGTCATAAAATGGCATAAACCCGGTCACAATTGACTCGGTCTCTTCACCGGTTCCCAGTTCAACCGGTTCGACCAGCCGGGTCAACCCCGGTTTTAAAACATTGATCCAGACTTCAAATTGTATCAATCCAAATCCGACGTTTACCAATAAAAATAAATTATTTATAAAATAAACAAATAATTAAAAAAAACTCAATCCAAATCCAAATCCTACAAACCAAACAAGACTTGTAAAGGAATGGATTTAAAATCCATTTCAAATCCTACAAACCAAACACATGAAGGGATTACAAATCCCCCCAAATCCAAATCCCTCCTTGAAATCCATTCCAATCCCGCAAACCAAACGCGTCCTAAGAGTTCTAACATAAATTTAAAATCAAAAACAAAAACAAAAACTTTATGATCACGAATGTTAAATTAGTGACAAACACTCAAGAGCAAATAATAAACACTAATGAAACAACAAGAAACAAAATAAGCTAACCAAACCACCGCCAACAAAAAAAGTAAATAGATGAAGCAAAGAAACATAAACATAAAGTGATTGATCGCAATGAGGATCGAAAAATTCGATTAAAATCGACAAAATTCCATGAAATTAAACCATACATGTTGCGATTCACCGGACGATCGAGAACCTAGAGTGATTAAAGTGATGAGATGGACAACGAGAAGAAAAATAATTTAGATTTCTCTGCACTCCTCGCCGCCGGTTGGAGACATTTAGGGTTATTGTCTTTGCTGTTTATTTCATTTTCATCAATATGGAAAAGGAATGAGGAGAAGAATAAGGAATATGGAAAATGAAAAGGCAATTCTAGCCGGTTATGGAAGAGTAGACAGAATGAGGAAATAAAAAATTAGTAAAAATTTGAGAAAAGCTGAAGGAGATAAAAGAAAAGGGGGGTTTTGGATACCTACTGCCATCCAATTTGTGTGATACCACTATGATACTCCTTGTGATACCTACTGCCATCCAATTTAAATCACGTTCATTACTATTGTCACACCCAAGAACTTGTATGATACCACTATGATACTTCTTGTGATACCTACTGCCATCCAATTTATCATCACGTTCATTACTATTGTCATACCCAAGAACTTGTGTGATACCACTATGATACTTCTTGTGATACCTACTGCCATCCAATTTATCATCACTTTCATTACTATTGTGATACCCAAGAACTTGTGTGATACCACTATGATACTTCTTATGATACCTACTGCCATCCAATTTATCATCACGTTCATTACTATTGTCATACCCAAGAACTTATGTGATACCACCGTGATACCCATTGTAATACTTACTACCATCCAATTCATCATCACATTCATTACTATTTTCATATCGCTAATTAAAGAAGTAGCAGAAATACAAGCAATAGATGAAGTAGTCGGTGTGATTTATTTGGAAATACTAGAAACCTTTCCTGTTTTTTTGAACGACACATCACAATTGGCGAATGGTCGTGCGATTCCATTTACAACGAAACTCTTCGACAACAACAAATCCGGTGAAGTTATATCCACTTTATTAATAACCAATAACTCATCGGAAAGATTAACCACAATTTCAGTGATCCCGATTTCCTTACCTGGACATATCGTCATCAGCAATGCTCCTTCCGGCATGGAAGCCAAGTGTTTGAAAGAATGGTGGCAGCAATGAAGAATACAGATTTACTCATATCGCATAAAAAATTACAGAATATGGAAGAAGAAGAAAAAGAAGAAGCGGTTGTATCCACCACCTCCATAACCACCATGTACCACCTCTAGCAAAGTGGGTCAAAATGATTTCCGGTGGCGCTTTGCCGGAAAATCTGGAAGTGGGTCAAGATGATTCGAGAAGGACGAAGCATGCTCTCAAAGTCAGCTTTCTTTAAAATTGGTGTCGTTGTTGTATTTAATGGAGTCATTATTCAAAGGGTTTAAGTTAGGCTGGATGCTAATGAGCTATATACAGTAATGGATAATCACAAATCAATTTGTTGAGATAATGAAGGAAACTATCTTAGATTGATAACTGTCAAAGAAAACAATTAATATTTAAATAATAATTAATCAAATTACTTATAAACCCTTATCTATTAATTAAATAAATAAAATAAATATAATAAAATGATTGGCCCACATTGGATCTCACAGTTATCACAAACTACTGAGTTCTCATTTGATTACGCCCCTATATATATATTGATTTAGATTATATATATATATATATATATATATATATACACACACTTTATATAATTCATTATGATACGTTATTACCGTGGTAGACAAGTTCCAATACCATGTACCAACCAAGTTTGTGAAGTTGGTATGGTAGTACCACCAATTGAATTGGTACCAATTGAATTGTTACGGTTGGTAATGAATTGGATGGATCGTCATGGTACAAATTTGTTTACCTCTAGGTAAATGTTTACCGGTAAGATTCAACACTCTAACTTACTTTATTGGGTAAGATTAAAGTCCATCAAAATGGTATTGTATGCAACAAATTACCCGGTAAGCGCTTATCGGGTAAGAGTGTCACTCGCTACTTACTTACTGGGTAAGACTCTCCATGCTTGTCATCACTCTTACCGGGTAAGATTCTCAGCCTTTGCCATGTAAGGTAAATGACCCAACAAGTGCTTACCGGGTAATCGTTTAGTAAATGGGCCCTTAATGTGCTTTTCCGGCTTATTTGCGTAGTTCAGTCAAGTTACCCCTTCATTCCAAAAAACGAGTATTCTAATCCTACTATTAGTAGTTCAAATGGTGCAACTTTCGAACTTGAGTAGTTGCTATTATTTTAAGAGAACTCTAATAGTAGGTACGTGCTCGTCCCAACTATTACCTAATTCCAATGTATATGCTCAAAGCATGTCCAACAAGGTTATGATGGTTCGTGGAGTACGCCACTATGTTTGAGGATGGTAAGTTGTACTTGGATTTATTCATGAACCCCATCCATTTATGAAAACTTTCTAAAAGTGTGGGTAAATCTAATGTCCTAGTCTGACATTATTGATTCCAAGCTAGATGGGGTTGTTGCAAGTATGATGGCGAGACTGAAAGCGAGGTTGGCGTCAGGGGCGGATCCACCCACAAGGGGTAGGGGTCCTGGCCCCAACAAATCCCCCAAATATTTTTTTAAAAGGCCGTAAAAAATAATTTTTTTAGTAAATTTTTTTATTGGCCCCTAACAAGAAGGACGCAAGGCCCAATGCTCGACTGGACTTGGCTCGTTTGAAATATAAAATATAAAAATTATAAATCTTGAGCCAATAAAACGAGTTAATTGATCGTGAATATGAGCCCGTAAACAAATATTGAGCTTCGTAAATCAAAAAATATTCAAGCTTGAGCCCTACATGAAAAAGTTATTCGAGATCGAGTCGAGCTTGAGCATAGTATAATTTTTTCAAGTCGAGCTCAAAAAATCTACTAGTGGTTAAATTATCTTTATTCAGTAAAAAATCAACTAAACCGAACCGAATAAGCTGAAAACAAAAACCCAAAACGGTTTTGGTCTATATAATAATTATTCAGTTTTGAAAATTTTTCGACGCCCGTAAGTGTGCCCCCAACCATAAAAATTCCTAGATCCGCCACAGGTTTGCGCAATAGATCACCCGGTTTAAATAAGCCCAAATTTTTTTATTTTTTATAATTTTCCAACTGATGTTGGCTAGGATTTGATATGAGTACCAACAAGGTTCATACGATAATCGTTTCCGTGGGAAAACAATAGGAAGAAGGGATTGCCAAGGTCTAATCAAAAGCAAAATCCAAACTATGAAGATGAATTTCGAGATATTTGATCAAGATAAAAATAGAACACAAATACAAAACTTGCATAATACTATGATATGTTAACACTAATACATGACTGAATCAATGACCGAAAGAGATATAGATTGAAATGCATGGAGCCAAAAGCTGGTTTTACTCAGATTAATTATAAAAAGTCATCTTTCAATACCATAGGAGAGGAGAGAGAAAATTATTTATACTAAAAGGCCGTTTACCAATCTCTTAATTACCGGGTAGTATGTCAAGAACCAATTAAGAATTCTAGCGTAGCAAGGACCCGGTAAGTGAAAAGGATAATACTTTTACCTGGTTAGTGCTTACTGGATAAGAGACGCTTACCACAATCTATTTTTATAGCCGAGAATGTTACCCGATAAGGTAAGTGGGGGCGGTGACTTTTGCCCGTAAGCACTAATTACCCGGTAAGCATTTCATAAACGGGTCCTTAGCTAAGATTACAAAATACAATAATAGTCCTTACACTATATATACTAGATGAGAAATACTAATATAAAGTCTAACATCTTGGATGTATGAAAAAGCAGACATAAGCATTTGGACAAATAAACAACGACATCAACGATGTTGTGAAATACACATTTATTAAACCGGTTAGTCTTATTGTTGTTAGTCAGTTTAAGGAATGATTGATGCTACAAATAAATTTTTATATAACCCCAAAAACCATGAACATTAGGTAAACTTCTACTGTTTGTATACATCAACACTCAAAAAACACACACACACACACACAAAACTTGCATAAAAGAAGTTCTTTTTTTCCTATCTACTACCTCCCAATCACTTCTGTAAATGTAATATCATTCGATGAAACAGTTGTATCTCGGCCTTCCATGACCATGTCCATTTCGTCAGAGTTTAACGACGTATTACCAACTTGTGTAGGTAGAGGAAGGCTTGTGCTTTCACTCTCCAACATATAGACCACCGACGACATAGTAGGCCTATGAACAGCTGAAAATTGTACACATAGCATCCCTACATGGATGCATTGCATCGCTTCTTTCTTGTTACATGAATCTAGAATTGATGGATCAATTAGTTCTTCGGGTTTCCCATCCTTCCATAGATTCCATGCCTGCAAAATGTTGCAAACTATTATATTATTTTGTCATCCATGCATATGATTTCTAGAGAACTCCAGCAGAGGAAACTACCTAAAACAATTACTCTCAATATGGCTGAACGAAAGAGATATAAAACAAACTCATATAGAAATTCTAATTAAAATTGCATGTATGCATCTCGTTTTTTGCTCAACTTTGATTTGTTTCAAGAAAGAATGGGCCGGGAAAAGAGAAGATGGTTACTTACATGTTGGATCAGGTTTGTGGAATCCTGAGCATGAAAGCCTGTGTTCCTATGGCCGCTGATGATTTCTAATAGCAAAACCCCGAAGCTGTAGACATCAGATTTTACCGAAAACAAACCTTCCATTGCATACTCTGGGGACATATAACCACTACAAGGATCGAAACATTTTGTTAGACAACAATTGTTAAATTTAATCTGATTAATCGATTTCACTCGTTCTTCATCATTTGAAGGACGCACAACATGAATATGATTAATGGAAGAAAATGGGAACTGTTGGATGATTTTCAACTTACTATGTGCCAACTACTCGGACTGTATTTGCTTCATTTTGGTTCCCTCCAAATATTCTAGCCATGCCAAAATCTGAAATTTTAGGGTTCATATCCTCATCAAGCAAAATGTTACTAGCTTTTAGATCACGGTGAATGATTCTAAGCCTAGAATCTCGATGGAGGTAAAGTAGACCTCTAGCAATCCCTTCGATGATCAGAAACCGTGTCTTCCAATCTAGATGCTCTTTCTTTTTCAAATCTGTTGTTACAGATACAAAACATTTCATTTCCGTGTTGGTGTAGTCATAAGCTTTAACATGAAAAGAGGGAGAAAAACATACCAAAAAGAAACGTATCGAGGCTTTTGTTAGGCATATATTCATAAACTAGCATATTTTCTTCCAGGTCAATGCAATACCCTAGCAATCGAACCAGATTTCTATGTTGTAACTTTGCAATTAGAATCATCTCATTCTTGAATTCCATCAAGCCTTGTCCAGACCATTTCGACAGCCTCTTTACTGCAATTTTCTGTCCCCCAGGCAGGATTCCCTGGACAACAAACATGGAAAAGTTTGTTAACTCTCATTTGACTGTAAGAAACAAAAATATGGATATTTTCACAAAATCATTCTGTTGGTTAGTTCATGGTTTTTTATTAGTGAGGTCTTGTGTTCAAGTCTTTTATTACCAATTTTTTCTCAGAAACATAATTAATTTGAAATTAAAAGCTAAAATTAAGAAAAAGACACTAACAAGATTCAAACATTCAAACTCGGGTCTAGGGCGAGAGATTGATATGGGCTTTGTTATGGAGGATCAGGCCTTATTGTTCCCTGAGTCCCATGATTGGGGCATTGGGCTAACTGGGTGTCGCAATTAACGAATATAACTTTTGTTACATGTCTCGGTTTCAGGCCCATAACTTAATAAATTATAATTTCTATAATGTCCCTCAAACTAGCCCACTAGCCCATATGAGGGGCAAAAATGTCGTGCAACAAGTTAAACAAACACAAATATAAATAGCTTTTTTGAACTTTTTGACCGGATCTAACCACATTTTATAATAACCAATACTCTACAAAAAATGTGGAATTGGTCTGGCTTCTGAGACTGAACTGAGCCAAATTAAGGTAATTCGTATAACTGGTTGTAGACGAGCTACTACCAGTCTAATCTCTATCCTTGAACCCATCTGAGCATCTCTATGCCCAAGGGTGCGATCGCAACTCCACCTTTTATTTTATTGGAATCTCACCAGGCATCTTTTTTGACTTTTATCTGCTTGTTGATTTGTGACCCTTGAGGCCGTTATTATTTTGGATCGCAAATGGCCAAGTCTTTGCACAGTGAAATTTGCTTGAAAACAAAATCTAACCTTGTGTACAGGGCCAAAACCTCCTTCACCGAGCTTGTTTTTATTAGCAAAGCCGTCTGTAGCGGATTCCAGTGAAACGAGACTGTATAACGTCCCTTCGAATGGTTTTCCTTCAACTGAAAGACCACCTGCTCTATTGGCAACTGCTGAAATGTTTAGGCCATTCGATGGTAGAATGAGTGGTGCAGAATTCTTCTTTTTCCCCCACAGATTTGATAATTCTGTTCACCGTAGTCGATGAAAGCATGTTAAATTACAAAACAATCAACTAAAAGCAGCTAGCAACATGTTTTTGACAGTTAAAAGTCGTTGGTTTTATACAAATACAGATTCTTTAATTTCCAACGGGCCTTTGCCAAGGGCAATAAAACCGGAGGCAATAATTATCGTTTTTTGCCCGATGGAGCTTTCCTGACGGATTTGTCCATAGGAACAGCACTGTTCCTTGTAGCGTTAATCATTAAAGATTCTGAACTCATAAAAGATTGCATGTTGTTATAATCCTCGGACCGAATGAAACTTACCTTTGATGTTTCGCCTGTACCTCCAGGTTATCCATATGAATACACCAAGGATAATTGTTCCGGTTATTGATATTGCTATAACTACAGTTTGAGATGTATTTCCACCACCTAGGAATGAAAAACTGGCTCAAATTAGTGTACATTTCGATGAAATCCAGTTCTAGATTGAACTGATATTTTACTGTGATTCCAAAGTGTAACGGGATTGGAGTTTCTAGTGAATAGAATTGAATGATATGTAGATAAGGCAAAGATCGAAGTTACCTAATTCTGAACCTGCGAGGCGAATGAAAAGTGTTTCTCCACCTTCTTCAAATTGTTCGATATCGATCAAATCACCACCCCATATCAAACAACCGACTCCGGAGACATAGGCATATGCGTTACATGAGCAATTCCTGGAGCATCCATCTTCGCATTCCCCTTGGTTTTGTGCCATCAAAGTATTGCCGAAATCAGGCAACTTAACTCCATCTGTTCGTAGGAATCCATCACTTGTGCTAGAATTTGTTCCACATTCTAGAGGGGTTCTCCTGGTACACTGATCACTGGAATTTAGATCGAATCCTTGCATACAAGAACACAGGGACCGGGAATTATTGAGGTTGCAGATTCCATAGTTACCACACCTGTTATACTCTTGGCATTGACTAGAAGGCAGCGACAGTGGCATAACCCATTGCAGTCTTCCTTCATCCCAAGTCAACTGCTGCACTACTCCATTCCATTGAATCATGAACCGCATCAAAAGGGTCCTATTTGGATTATTGAAGATGAAGTACATCAGTCCACCATCTCCCTGAACCAGTCTAAAACCGGACAGCAATAGAGATCTCATCTGTGGAATTCCGGTGAATATCTGCTGATTCCATTGCCCAGATCTCCAAATCCTACCACGTGAGTTGTCCAAAGTTACGATCTGAGGTGAACCACGTGGATCAACTACCATTGAGTAATTCCCACTTGAAGGGTCATTTGGAGTTCTCCATGAAACGAATGAAACACCATCTCCTCTTGTGATATTCATATAAACTCTCATGTTTGGTAAGTAAGTATCAGTTGGATGCTCACAGCTCTGCCATAACGCATTTGTGTCATCTCCGGCATTCTCAACGGTAGAAAGAATCAGGTTTCCAGTGTCTACAAGCATCACTGTTACATTACCGGCCTCCGGAAAACTATCTGTTAACCAGTATACTGTTCCGTTTCCATCAGAAATACTCAAACCCCCATTGCTTTGAATGCCAAAAACACCAGAATCGCCGGAGATTGGAGCATCTCTATTTGCCACCCATGTGACTGTTTGATCAGGCATCCTGTAATACCATATTCCAACGTATCGAAAACTTGAATTCCTGGGACTGAAAAACCCTAGCTCAAAGATCTGGTTAGGAGAAACAATGGTTTCCCCATCTCTTATCACGTCTCCAAGTCTAATGCTGCTGTTATTTGACTGGGAAAACACATGGAGATTGAACAGGAGAAAGACGAAAGAGACAAGATGAAGATTTGTAAGCCTGTTGTAACTAAAACCCATGTTCATAAACTTAAGAAAAGTCATTTAGAACTTAGATATCGTGAGGGTGTTATATGAATGCAAGAAGGAAAGAGAGAAGAATGAAAGATACGAATACGAGTGTTCTTGGAAGGAAGGTTTGACCCCGATCTTAGTTTGAATTTGATTAGTGGGGGTATATAGGTCGAAGATATTGACTCTCCTATCTTTGAATGCTCATAGTGGAATTATTTATTCCATCGACCGAATTTAGACCATTCTTCAATGGCATACCAAGTACTTTTTTTATTATACTAGACATATACACGTACGATGTAGCGGAATATAAGTAAAAAACGAACAATTAATATTATTTTTTTATAGACATGTTATCAACAATCAACCATGACCTAAAAATCACAACTTATGAAACCCTAAACCCTAAACCCATAAAAATATTCAATAATTAGTTTATATTACAATTATTGACGAAAAACATTATAATGATATAATTTATAATAAGAATGAAACGTATTTTACGATTATGTATTTTTTATGTGCTAATGGTGGAAAAAAGATAAAACGTATGGATAGAAAACAAATTAATTCGTAGATATTCATGATATTTAATAGTACAGTTAAATTAAAAAATATTCAATATCGGACTCGTTTTGAAGGTATTGACGAGACGATTATAATTGTATAATTTGTAAAAAAAACGTATTTTTTCATTGCATTTTTGTTCATATACGATTATTTGTGTTAATATGATAATGGTGTAAAATGAAAAATGAAAAAACTAAGGATATAAAGTAAATTAAATAAGTAAGTGTAAGAGTGGTAAATGTAACATTGTAAGGGTGGTAAATATAATTATACAAAAGTTTGTACAATAACCCGTTTTAGTTTTTTCATTATATAGTATACATATAGATTAAACACCGTATGATCAAATTTCAAATTATTTTACGAGTTTAAAAGCAGTGCAAATTAAACCATAGAGCCACCTACTTTTGGTGATGATAAAATAAACGTGGTACTTGAATGTTATATTATTAAATAAAACATTTGATTACTATTTAATGATATAATTTCAAAATAAAAATAAATTCCATAATCTCTATCAATTGATAAAATATTGGTCACTTCGATTACTTTAAGACCACTTTATATGTGTGTATTTTTTTTTTTTTTTTATTCAAGTAATTTGTTTTCCATTGACTTAATTAATTTGATGATCTTGAACATCTTTATTTTCGTTGGGTCGGAGATGGGGTGGGGGACGGTCGGATGGGTTCACCGTTGCAGGCAAGGGGGAAGGAAGGGTGAAGAGGCGGCGGGGATGGCAGTAAGAGAGCAAGTTCGTCGGAGGTGGAGTCGTGGAGATCGACCTAGGACCTGCAATATGCTATTATACACTCTCTCACAATCACACACGTGAGATAGATATAATAATAATTAATATAATTATATATAATGTTTTATTTATTTAGTTAAATGAGAAAAATAAAAGAAAACTATAAAATGACTAAAATATCCTTAATTTAATAAAGCTAAGGTTAACAAAGTTATGGAAAGGACCTAATCCGCAACAGAAATAAAACCATAATGACTATACTTATAACTATTTTGTTTGAGGGACCTGATCCAAAATTTTCAGTAACCATAGGGACAAATTTATAATTTACTCTTTGTTATATGATGAAAGTACATGGAATATGGAAAAAGTAGCTACCTTTTATATACCCACTTGAAGCACTCGAAATCTAGAAGAAGGACAAAGTGCACCACGGAATTTTCAATCTTTGTCAACATCCAAGTACCCTTGGGAAAAGAAGACAAAATTAAAAAAGGGTTATTCTTTTTATTTATTCCTATTAATTAATACTATATTTAATTTTATCTGCAAGTTTTTTTAATTGTAAAATATTTTAAATGTTTAATTAATAGTTGAAAAAATTTATAGTAGTATTGTTTTTCAAATCAAGCCTTGCATATTTTAAGGTCCAAATTGTAAAATAGTTCACTTTTTCCGTCTCTTTCATTTTGGCATCTTTAAGGTCCAAACCGTTATTCATTTTCCATTTTGGCTTATTAGTTAAGTTTTTGCATATTTAGTTTAACCATCAACAACGACAAATGTTGTAGGATGTCTTGAGTCATGTTAAAAGTAGGGTATATTAGGGATTATGTCGTGCTTTAGAAGGCTTTTATACCATAAAGAGGAGTTCTTCGTTTATGTTTTGAGGAGTAGAGTTCTATAAAGCTGAAGGATTTAGTTATATATACTACAAAAATGTTCTATAGCATACCATAATGGAGGGTTCGTTCCATTATTTTTGAGCTTGTATTATTTGCTAGTCTGTTTATGTATTTCCCAGAAACAGTGCAATCACAAGTAAATAATCAACAATAAGCAATGATTGAACCACAACTGCTGGTCATATGATTAGATTTATCAGTAAAGGGCTTATGGTTTACAGATAGAATTTCAATAGGATTAGGTAAACATTTCTAATGACCATTCTAAACCTAAACTAGGTCAAGCAATAATAAATATTAGGCGTACAAGCCATATGGGCCCAAAAGCCCATTATCAAACAACTTTCAACAAATTACAATTCACACCATGAACTTCTATTTAATAAATAATTCACCCTAACAATCTCCCCCTTTAAATTGAAGTTCGTAATCTCGCCAGTTAGGAACATGAGTCTTCCGAAATTCGAAACTTATCTCAAAATGACGCATTGACGTCCTGTACTCCAGCCGTTCTTTGATCTGGCCTAAAGCTTTGAGAACAAGGCATTTGTAATTCGAATCCAAAGGCTAGATCCCTTTGTTATCTTGATCTATGGAACGCTTTAGCTTGTCTCGAAGCACCATCAGTATACCATCGTAGAACCGTTCAATCTGACTGAATCGGATGAATCGCATGTCACCTTTACCATTTAAGTAAGTCATGTCGAGTTTTGGAAATTCTATCACCGTAAAAGCAGGTACATTCTGAGCATCTGAAGGAAGACTGAGATCAGACTTGAGCAGATTTATCTTTGCTTGATTGCTTTCTAACCCAATATGGAAATCTTCAATGGAGGCAAGTTTCATAGCACATTTCATGTATCTCTTGACAGCGTCTAGTGCATCTGTAACTTCTCCTGGTCGAATGGTTCTGGTCTTCAAGTCTCGGAGCAGAAAAAGAAGATCTGGTAACTCGAGACTTGTAAGGTCAGCTTCAGAAAAATGCCATTGCCTGCCATCTTCTCTGGTCACCTCAAAGTAAGAATATTGTATACTCATGAAGCGGCAAGAGTAAATCTGATCAACAAATCTGATTTTGAGCTTTGTCTTGTCAATGCCTTTTCTGAGACTTTTGTACATGAAAACATGCTCGTGTTGCTTCTTTCTGTTTGTCATTGACTGAAGACCATGCAAGACGACCTCATCATACTAGCGGATCTAATGGGCAAAGAGATGTTTCTGACTTTCTTCAAGAAAAGAAACGTTGATTCTTACTCTTTCCCATTTCAATGGAGGAACTGGTTGAGTACTTTATGTTTCGGGAACTGGTGATGCTGGCGGAGATCGTCTGGGATGATTTGTCTGAGATAAATCGGGATAAACTGATGCATAGGTCAAAAGAGGCATATCGACAGAAGATTGTTCGGCTGGATGGTGATCTTGAACCACATTTTCGAAATTCAACAGCTTATCGATTTCGGATTGAAAGACTACCAAAGATTTTTCTGTGTTAACCGGTTCTTCTGTCAGATCTAGATCTGAATAAGGATCGACAATAATTGCCCAACTATCTAGATTGTAAGATGAACCTCTATCATATTCCTCGGGCTTTTCAACCGTTGGATTGACGTTATATGGCACTAAATCCATTACCTGATCCTGGGCCTGACCCTGTCCTTCGTTTGGAGTACCTGAACCCATCTCTGTCTGTCCCTGTACCATAACCACTGCCTTTGCTAATTCGGGCTCAGATGTACGTTAGCGCTTCTCCCCCTTATGGTGATCATGATTATCCTGGTCATCATGTTTGCGTTTAAGCCCTTCTGCCTGACTTCGGCAGGTTGCTTCCAAGGATGACACCCTTTCAGTCAGTGCAGATATAGTTTGCTGCATAGACTAAATAATGGCGGTTTGGAGCTGGAAGGCTTCAGGAGATATAGTGGGTGGGGGTGTAGGTGTAGGGGTAGATTCTTGAGATCTTAGAAGTGAGATTAGGTCTACATCTTGGGATGGTTCAATTTGGGATTAGGATAAGAGTTTGGCTAGGAGCATGGATTTGAGGTCATCTATGGAGAAATCGGTGGGTGTTTGTGGTGTTGGTGGTGGTGGAGGTAGTGTTTCAGACTCAGGCATAGGGGCTTTACCTTTGATCATTCGCTTCAGAGCATCTACCCCCTCCTTCATTTCTGACCGCATAATAGAATGGACAACCTTTAGGGCGCCGTCCATAAACTCCCTTGAGACAAACTTGGGAAAACTAATGCCTGGGTCACTCAGACTTCCAGTTGTGGTAGCGACTGTGGAAGTCGTACCGCCTACATTCACAGCTGGCGTAATGATAGTTATGGTAGGACTTCCACCCAATCCTCGTAATCCACCAATAGATAGAGTTACTATGTGTGTTCCGGCTGAGTCACTAAGATGTTCATCAGTAGCCGAAGTAGGTACTCGTGTCCTAGTCAAAGAGATAATTTCATCAATTGATCTAGATGTTGTGCACTGAAAGAAGGCGAGGACTGGGGCAGCTGCCCTCTGGTTTCAATACCAGAACTCTCCAAGTGAGATACAGGTAGAGTATGTGTTGATCCCCCGTGAGAAACTGAAACCAACATCTATTGAGAGACGTCGGAGTGGCTGGGTGGGGTATGCAATTGCGTTGCTAGGTCCACGATGGCTTCTTCAATACCTTATCTCAACACATGAGAATGGGTAGCAGATGTGGCTACCTGGTTTATAGTGGCTACGGGAGGTTCAACCTGAGGTGGTTGCCTCATCACTCGTGTACGCTCAAAGTTATGTTTACTCTTTCTTTCCTTCTCTCTACTCACCTTTGCATTTTCGACTTGAACTCCCTCCGCTCTCCTTATCTCTCCGGGTGAGGGTTGGTCATCGTCACCATCAGAGTCAGATGACTCGTCACTTGGCTCAGTTTGAGATTCAGATGGGGTGGTTGACCTATAATAACCGGCCTTTTATATCAATCTTTATGTGAAAAGTTAGTGTTCGGAGTTAGTCATTGCTTTGTATGCTTGTACGTATAACATATGGACTTAAACCAAACTAACTTTGTCAAACATGGCCATCATAAGGGTTAAACATGGACAAGTGAAACTTAACTTAAACCAAAATGTAAAAGAATTGACTAATTATGGTAAATATGCAATTTATGAAATTTGAGGGACTAAAACTGAAAAATTGAAAAATATAAAAACAATTTTGAAATTAATAAAACTCATTTTCCAGCCTTCTCCTTTCTCTCCATCGACCTAAAACCCTAGAATCAAAATCCATCATGCAATTAGGGCTAAAAACTTGATGGAATGATGATATTTTGAAGAATTGTGCAGGGGAGTTTTTCTTTGCAATATTTTGATTGTTATGTTCGATTCATTTAGCATCCTTTCATAACAATAGCATTGAACGATAAGACTATAAAGATGGAGATAAGGTTAAATTAAGCTAATAGAAGGGTGTCAATAGGCCAAGTAGATAAAACAAATATAGGAAATCATTGTATAATTCTAAGTGTATATTAGTTGTGATAGGAAATCCGACTAGCAAGGATTTTGAAAACTTTGGCATTTGGGATCGTGTTTTCATTATATCGACTATATAAAGGTACAAATCTCTTATTTTCTTGCAACGGGATTGACCTATTGTTGAGGGTTAATCCATTCAAATATGATTCACGAATTGTAAACTTGAGATATGAAAATACCTCAATGATGTTGATTCTTGGATTTTTATCGTGTTATTTCTTTGTTGAATTCCATTTGGTGTCCCATTAGTTGAGCACAACTTAGGAGTACTCCAAAGTCTGTTGCTCCTAATAGGGACCGTTGGCCCGGTTCTTGAGTTTTACTCTTAATGCTGAAGGCGAATGGAATGTGATAAATATGATTTGTTGAATCGGTCCAATGACCGTGATATTATTAGATTGAAAATGGCACGACTAGATAGAGTCAAGCCATATTGACTTGTTCATTGATTGTTGTTATATCTTTGTGATCGGTTTAGATCACATACGTTGTGATCCTTTACCTAGACACTTAATCGGGGGCACCGACTTTGTGATGCATCCATGGTGGCTATAATCACTATGGTGTTCTTGGATATGCGTGGAGAGTGTGCTGGCCCTGATCCGGACATAGGGGCGAAGGGATATCCTAGGAACATAATAGAATTAGGACTGCTTTAATAGTAGTCGAGGTCTAGTGGGTGTCGTGCCCATACCGCTAGTTCTCACTTATGCCCATAGAACCATACATTCTTTGGGAACAACAGGTTTAGTGTATTCGGGTGATTTATGTGAACTTGAATAACATGAAACACGGAATGAGTGATTATGTGAACCCCTTTGTTATATCTTTGTGATATTCGATTGATTTATTTTTTCGCTTCATGATTATAGGGATAATTTGTACTTACCCTATATTGTTTATTGTTGATTTCATTGATATGTTCACTGAGTTATTGCTCAACCACGTTTGTTATTCCATGGCAGGTTCTAGAGACAGACTTGGGGAATATCCGGGTTGAGAGACCAAGAGTGGATATTTTGAAATCTGACTTACTGGACAACCTTATTTTGTGAATAGTTACTTTTGGGATTGTATATATATGCACCTTAATGTCCAGTTGTCAATAACTAGTATATTTTGCTGTAAAGTTTACTTAGTTGCTCTGTATATGTTTAAGAGAATATAGCTAGTATGGGATGTTACATTTATGGTATCAGAGCATAGGTTGCTACCTGTAGAATAAATCTAAGTTTGACCTGTAAGAAATGGGTAGACTTAGGATGTGATAGAAATAGTTTATTATGTCATATTACATTACATGCTATTTAACGAATTTTCATTTAGATGATTTAACTAATCAAGATGCTTTATGTGGTGTAATCAGAATGCCACCAAGAAGGAATACACGCAGGAGGCGAATAGAGGAGGTTTACGGTGATAGTAATCCCTCTCCTAATCAGCCGAATCCCAAAATTTCTGAGGCTGTGCACCAACCATTGAACTCAATGATGTCTGGTCTAATAACACAAGTAGTTGAAGCTGTGCGTCAGGCTGGTGGGACCGCAACTCCTAATAATGCTGGAGTTACTGGTCTTACATCATCAGGTACCACCACTGCTACATTTGGGACTCAACTAACCCTACACCAGTGGTTAGAGAAGTTCCTTAAACAGAAGCCTCAATCTTTCTCATCGTCCACGAATCCTGTTGAGGCCGAACACTAAAATAAACATCTAGAGAAGATATTTGAAATACTTGAATGTCCCGATAATATTCAAGTCAGATTGGCGGCATACAAATTAGAGGGTGATGCAAATCAATGGTGGCAATCTTGGAAGCAGGCTCGAGGAGGTAATACAGTTGTGGAAAATCTTACGTGGAGCCAATTTAGAGATGCATTTCTCCAACAATACTTTACCGAAGTCGATCGAGAATCATATATGCGGGAATTTTCTTCGCTCAAACAACATGAGGACGAGTCTGTAACAGATTTTGTGGCTCGCTTTCTTCGATTAGTCGCTTTTTTGCCGGACCACTTGCCGGTACTAAGGTTAATCAAATCCAAATGTTTAAATGGGCCTTACAAAGCAAATATCATTTAAGGATGATGGGGCAAAGATTCACAGAGTTATCTCATATTATTTACATAGCGCAAGACATTGAGCTTGACCGGATTGACTTTCTTGATACTAAAGGTGATTCAAAGAAAAAGAGTCGAAATTCATCTTCTGGAAGTCAAAGCGGACACACAACTATTCGACAAAAGTATAACTCTGCAGGGCAACAAAAACAAGCTAGTTCATGATCATCCTTATCATCGGGAGTATCATCAAATACAGTAAACCTCACTCCCCTACCCAATGTAAAGATTGCGGTAAAATCCATAGGCCAAGTCCGTGTCTTCAAATGACGGCTGCTTGTTATAGTTGTGGCCAACAGGGTCACATGGCTAGAGACTGTAAACAGGGTGTAAGTGGTAGCTCGGGATCGAAAGATAAAGGCAAGCAGACCACTGCAGGCGGGCGAGTCTTCGCACTATCAGCAGATCAAACTACCGATGGTATGGTTTCTGCCACTGTTCATATTAATGATAATGATTTTTATGCCTTATTCGACACCGGAGCTACTCACTCCATAGTATCAGAAAAGTTTGAGAAATTTCTCAAGCCGTATAAACGGCCATTGAATGAATTCATTACTATTGCAACACCTTCGGGATACACGAAATACGTTAACAATGAATATGTTGATTGTCCATTGATGATTGGGAACAAAGTCTGGATAGCCACCTTACTTCCTATGAGAATGAGAGATTTCGATCTCATACTCGGTATAAACTAGTTGGCTAAACATCGAGTCACAATTGACTGTGAAGCCAAAAAAGTTATATTTGGGGACGTCACTAAGCCTGAACGTGTACTTCAGGGAATTACACCCCGAAAATTTATCCATGTTATCTCTGCTTTAAAGGCTCACAAACTAATGGATAGTGGGTGTGAAGTGTTTCTAGCCGCAGTCCAGGATGTTTCTAAAGCAAGTCCTAAATTAGAAGATATTCCAATTGTGAAAGAATTTCCCGATGTCTTCCCAAATGAACTTCCTAGGTTACCGCCTGAACGGGAGGTTGAATTCTCAATCGATCTTATTCCAAGAGTTGGCCCAATTTCAAAAGCTCCAAACCGTATGGCACCGTCTGATCTGAAAGAACTGAAGGAACAACTGCAAGATCTATTAAACAAAGGTTATATTCGACCCAGTGTATCTCCGTGGGGTGCACCTGTACTCTTTGTAAAGAAGAAAGATGGTTCCATGAGACTGTGTATTGACTATCGTGAGTTGAATCGCCTCACTATCCAGAACGAATACCCTTTACCTAGGATCGATGATTTGTTCGATCAGTTACATGGTTCCAGTTTTTTCTCAAAGATTGATTTGAGATCCGATTATTATCAACTCAGAATTAAGGATTCGGATATACTGAAGACTGCATTCCAAGCTCGATACGGTCACTATGAGTTTATAGTTATGCCATTCGGGTTGACAAATGCTCCAACAATCTTCATGGATATGATGAATAGAGTATTCAAGAACTATCTGGACGACTTTGTGATTGTCTTTATTGATGATATTCTTGTTTATTCAAAGTCGAAGTCTGAACATGAAACACATCTCCGATTATCTTTGGATACACTCCGAAAGAAAAAGCTTTATGTCAAGCTATCAAAGTGTGAGTTCTGGTTGGATCGAGTGGCGTTCTTAGGCCACGTTATTTCAGCGGATGGAATTCAAGTTGATCCCTCTAAAGTTGAAGTTGTTAGTAAATGGCCAAAACCAATAAATGTTGCTGAGGTGCATGCATTTCTGGGATTAGTTGGATATTATCGGCGTTTTTTTGGAAACTTTTCCAGGATCGCACTTTCGTTGACTCAACTCCTATGAAAAGGAGTACAATTTGTATGGGGTGACGATCAGGATAAATGTTTTGAAGAATTAAAGCGACGACTCGTAACTGCATCGGTACTTGCCTTGCCAATTGGGTCAGGCAGGTATTAGGTTTACAGTGATGCTTTCAAATCCGGATTGGGGTGTGTATTAATGTAAAATGGACGGGTTATAGCTTATGATTCGCGTCAACTCAAGTCGTATGAAGTTAACTATCCGACACATGATTTGGAGCTAGCTGCAGTTATCCAACGTCGATAGCTTGAATTGTTGAAGGACTATGATGTCCGAATACAATATCACCCTGGAAGAGCAAATCCTGTGATCGACGCTCTTAGTCGGAAAGCTGTCGGATCTGTATCATGTTTTTCTGTTCAACCCCAAATAGCAGCAGATTTGGAAAGAATGGGAGTTGAATTATGTTGATCCAAACTCTCTCAGTGATTTGATAAAGACCCTCTACAATACTTAGTGAAAATTACGTTTAATATGTATTAGTGCTTCACCATCAGCGATCAGACTGAGTCTGTTCAGTTATCGCTGATAGTCTTTCTTACAAACATTTATATGTATTAGTGTTTCACTATCAGTGATCAGACTGAGTCTGTTCAGTTATTGCTGATAGTTTCTGATGTAAACAGTAACGTAATCCCTGAAGACAAGTCTCGCGTCAACAGATGTTCATAGCTGAATCGAAGACAAAGCTGCAGAACAAAGACAAGTCTACTAGTGACCTGATGCGAATATCAGTGAAGCAAAGACGAATCTACTTTTACACGAAGGAACATGAGGAAAAGCTTCAGCGATAGCTGAACCTCTTTATATCTCTAAAGGAAGAGATATTCAGCGATCAAACGATCACGAAGCTTATGCCTCAAGTCTCCTTTTGTCTTACCTTGCACAACCAGTACGATGTGTCAGAATGGACACGTCTCTGCCATAAATCGTACAACAACTCTGTCAACTACACTGTTCATGATCCGATCGAAAGCATGTCTCCTAAAGTCAGACTCCCAAAGCCAATCACTGAACGCCACGTGTAAAGTTCCCTGCCATGCATTTAATGCATATAGTATAAATAGAAAGATTACCTCTCCATCTGCGAGTGCGCTCACCTCTAGCCTTCATCTTTCTATTTCATAGAAACCCTTGTTTTCTATACTCTCTAATCCCCCATTCTCTATATTATTGTGCAACCATCTAAATGTTTCTTAAGTTTGTTTAGATTGAGTCTGTCTTAATCTTATTCCGCAACAAACTTGTAAATTTTGTTTGATTTATCAATAAACAATTTATTAAACTTTAATTTCTGTGTTTGTATTCAACCCCCCCCCCCCTCTACAAACTTGTTAAGCACCTCCGGGACCAACAAGTGGTATCAGAGCAGACTGTTTAATGTGATAAACAAGATCTTGCTTTATTCTCTTCCTTGCTATTCTAAAATGGCACTTAACACAAACACAAACTACTATGATAATGGTTCACTTTCTAAACCTCCTCGATTCAGCAGAGATAACTTCTCTCTCTGGAAAAATTGAATGATGCTATTTCTAGAAGGTACAGATCCCACCATACCTGAATACATAACTAATGGACCCTATGAACCTGACCAAATCATAGCTGCCATTCCAGCTACTGCCACCACTCCATTTATTCCTGAACGCTATGTTGTTAAGGAAATTAGACAATGGAGTGATGAAGACAAGAAGAAGGTTGGTATCGATGCAAGGGCAAAGACCATTATCTCAATGGCCTTTCCTGATGAAGTTTTCCATTCCATCATGCATCTTAAAACTTCTAAGGAAATGTGGGAAACCATATGTGTTCTATATGAAGGCACTACTGAAATCCAAGAGACTCGAAAGATTAACTTGGTAAGACAGTATGAAAGTTTTATCGCTGGTAAGAATGAATCTCTCTCTGACGTTCATCAGCAGTTTAACTGCTTAATCATTGATCTAAGAACCGTTGGTAGGACCTATTCTAATTTGAGGTCCTAACAAAATTCTTGGAATGTCTTCCTGAATGCTGGGACAATTATTCGATATGTCTCAAGCTGACAAAAGACTTAAATTCTCTTTCTCTCAGCACCTTATATGGAATATTGCTCAACTATGAGCAATCAAATCTCTTGAAGAAGAATCTTATAAAAGATTCTAAAGACTCCAAAAGCACTCCTGTTGCTTTAGTCTCTTCAAAAATAATTCCATCTCAGCGATCTACTCTCACTATCACTGAGTTAGATTCTGAAACTGAGGATCTATCAGACACTGATATTTCAGAGTTTGATGAATCCTTAGCACTCTTGACAAACTCTTTTAAGAGATTTGCAAGAAAGAGCAATTTCAGAAGAAATAAGCTTCTGTCCCTCACTGACAAGCCAAAATCAACCCCTGTTGATAAGGCTACTGCTACTTGTTTTAACTGCGAAAAGATTAGACACTTTGCAAGTGGGTGCAGGTCAAAGAAAGTCTTCAAACCTTCTACCTCAAGAAGATCCAGCGATGACAAATACCTAAAGCTGAAAAACAAATATCAAAAGCTAAAAAGCTACAAGCGAAAAGGTAAAGGTCTCATTGCTGAAGAACATGACTGGGCTGAATCAGAAAAATAAAGTTCTGATAAAGAAGAAGTCGCTAATCTTTGCCTCATGGCTGAGATTAAAGAATAAGTAGAAGAACCACTTGAAACTTCTATGAGTTATATATCATCTCAGGTATCTATCTCTACTAATCCCTCTCTACCTGAAGAAGAGAGAAGTCGCGCCGTTGAGGTGCTGACGATTGATCTCTACAATGCTCTAAATGGCAAAACTCTAGCCGAGAACAAAAACATTGATTTAACTGACCAGCTAGAAAAATGTCATGAAAAGATCAAAGAACTGACTCTTTTAGAGGAAAGTTTGAAAGATCAAGTCATTGTTAATGAAATCATCACTATTGAACGCGAACAAGCCATCGCTGCTCTAAAAGCAGAAAAGGCTACTGTTGAAGGTTGGTGCAAATCTTCAACAAAGATCACTGAGATTATAAGAGCTCAGATTCCTGCAAGTGATAAAACTGGTCTTGGTTTTTGGAAACCACAGGATGAACCCAAAGAGGACAGTTCCATGCTTATGTTTGGAACATTTGTCTCTTCCATTCCTGACACTTCAAAGGCTCAGTGCTCTTCATCATCTTCTTATAATCCCATCCCTGAGGAAATATCCAAAGGCTTTAAGTCTGCGAATAAAGGAAAATCCATTCTTCATCCTCAGAAGGCTACCAAGAAAGCAAAGCTGAAAGTTCCTTCTAAACCTTCAGAGAATCAATTGTCTAGCTTTGTGACAGAAATCTTTGATCTCTGTCCTCCAAAGCTAAAGATTGATCTTAAGTCTAAGAGATCTGAAGAAATAAAAATTCCTCCCAGATCTCATGAGAAAAGCATTCTTGGAGCTGGACCTGCTCATCTCAAATTCTCAAAACCTTTCACTCCCGGTCCTAAAACCACTTTTAAATATATAAAATGCCATCACTGTGGATTTACTGACCATATTGCAAGCAAATGTCCAACTGCCACTAAAGCTGATAAAATAGCTAAAGTGAAGATGAATGCCTCCAAGGCTGAGAAGGTCATCAAAGCTGAAAAATTGACCAAGGTGAAGAATACCACTAAGGTTAAGAAATTAACCAAAGTGAAGATTACCACTGAAGCTAAATCTTCATCTGCTGTGAAGATTGTTGAACCTTCCATCTCCACTAACTCTAAAGGACCCATTGAAAAGTGGGTACCAAAGAAAGCTTAATCTTCCTTATGTTTGCAGGGATCAAAGGGCATCTGGTATCTCGATAGTGGATGTTCTCGTCATATGACTGGACAAAAAGACATGCTCACTGAATACAAGGAAGAGAAAGGCCCCTCTATGACCTTTGGTGGAAATGGAAAAGGATATACCCGATGGTTTGGTGTCCTCAACAATGGGACAACTACCTTCAGAGAAGTTGCTTATGTAGATGGACTGAAGCATAACCTTCTAATCATCAGTCAGCTATGTAACAAAGACTATGAAGTTCGCTTTTCTAAGAAAGCATATTCAGTGGTGAATGAGAAAGGAAAACTTGATCTCAGTGGTTATCGTAAAGAAAATGTCTATGTAATAGATATGGACTCTACTATCACTGAGAACATGTGTTTTCTCTCTAAAGTTTCTTCTGATGTCAACTGGCTATGGCACAAAAGGCTCTCTCATTTAAACTTGAAAACCCTGAATTCTCTCTCTACTAAGGAACTGGTTTCTGGTCTTCCTCAGCACTCATATGCTAAAGAATCTCTCTATTCAGCATGTGAAAAAGAAAAACAGACAAAAGCTAGTTTCAAGTCTAAACAAGTTTCCTTAGTGACAAGTCCTCTTCAGCTTTTGCATATGGATCTATTTGGCCCTGTTAACATCCAATCTATAGCTGGAAAGAAATATACGCTTGTCATTGTAGATGAATTTTCTCGCTGCACCTGGGTTATCTTTCTTCGCTGCAAGAGTGATACTCCAGAAGAACTAATATCTTTTGTTAAAAAGATGGAAGTGCTGAATAATCTCACTGTATGTTCAATAAGAAGTGATCATGGAACTGAATTCAAAAATAGTTCTCTGAACAATTTCTTTGAGAACAAGGGAATTTCTCATAACTTCTCTTCAGTGAGAACTCCTCAGCAAAATGGAGTCGCTAAAAGAAGAAACAGAACGATCATTGAAGCCGCTAGGTTAATGCTCAACGATTCTCATCTCCCTACTCAATTTTGGGCTGAAGCTGTAAATACTGCATGTTTTACTCAAAACAGATCCCTGATAGTAAAACGATTCGGAAAGACAGCTTATGAACTTTTTCATGGAAGAAAGCCTTCTATCAGTTTTCTTCATATCTTTGGTTGTCAGTGCTTTATTCTAAACAACAAAGATCAGCTTGGAAAGTTCGACCCAAAAGCTGATGATGGAATATTACTTGGATATTCCTCCATATCCAAAGCCTACAGAGTTTTCAACAAGCGAAGACAATCTGTGGAAGAAACAATTCATGTCACTTTTGATGAAACTCGCTCAGCGAACTCTAAACCAATCGCTGACAATGAAGAATTAAATGCTTGGATGTTCTCTCATTATAGAGAAACATAACCCTTCTTTTCAAACCATCAACATTCAAATCCTCCGGCTGCTAATGATGATCCAAACATCATACCTCCTAACGCTGAATCCAACTCATGGATCTCAGCAGAGCCTATAAACACACTTCTTCCATCAGAACCATCTTCGTCTGAACTTCTCTCAGAAAACAATGGTATGTCTGACACTCAACACTTGATAGCTGATGAACCTCAAGCTTCATCATCAGTGAACATTCCAATTGTTGATCCAATCTCTGAAGTAAGCGATCATGCTCCTGCTCAGCGATGGACCATAGATCACCCCATTGATCAAATCCTTGGTGATCCCGATGCAGGTATTCAGATACGACGAAGTTCAGGTAATATCTGTCTCTTTGTCAACTTTATTTCTTTAATAGAGCCAAAGAAGGTTGATGATGCCCTTAGAGATCCAAACTGGGTCAGCGCTAGGCAAGAATAGCTGACTGAGTTTACTCGTAACAAAGTTTGGAATCTCGTTCCTAGACCATCTAATAAAATTGTTATAGGCACCAAATGGGTGTTTAGAAACAAGTTAGATGAACATGGAACTATAACCCGCAACAAGGCTCGACTTGTTGCTCAGGGATACAAACAAAAGAGGAAGGCATAGACTATGATGAAACCTTTGCCCCTGTGGCTAGGCTCGAAGCAATTCGACTATTCTTAGCTTATGCAGTTTACAAAGACTTCATTGTGTATCAAATAGATGTAAAATCAGCATTCCTAAATGGAAAGCTGAATGAAGAAGTCTATGTAGAACAACCTCCAGGGTTCTATGACCCTAAGTATTCAAATTATGTTTATAAATTGGATAAGGCTCTCTATGGTCTCAAACAAGCCCCACGTGCTTGGTATGAGACTCTCTCATCTTTTCTTATCTCTGAAAATTTTGAACGTGGCAAAATTGATAATACATTATTTTTCAGAAAGATAAAAGGTCATATTATTCTTGTTTAAATATATGTCGATGACATCATATTTGGTTCTACTAACTCATCGCTGTGTACTCGATTTGCTGAAAGAATGAAGAAAGAATACAAAATGAGTATGATGGGTGAGCTGACATATTTTCTTGGCCTTCAGATCAAACAATCTGACAAAGGTACTTTTATCATCCAAGGGAAGTATGTTAAAGACATGCTGAAGAAGTTTGTCGGTCCAACAATACTATCAAGTTTTATAGAATAACAACACAAAATGATTACCAACCTGTATTGATTATAACAAACGAGTTACAAGGTTGATCGATTTTAAGCTTGGATTTGTGTTCTCTGTTTTTCTCTCTTTTACACCTTTAAGTGTGTGTTTGTATGTTTTAATTGTTATCTGATCTTGAGAGATTGAGATACACTTAATCTAACCAAGCGTGTTGAACACACAATCTAACATAATATCTAGATATTAAATCTAGATATTATATCTAAATAAACTAAGTTACTAGAAACTAACTAAATTAACTTTATCTAACTATTACAATATTATAACTTAGATATTAAATCTAAGTAAACTAATACAATTACATTGACATTTATTACAAACGACATAGACTTTAACATTGAGAGTCGACGTTTCGGCTTTAGCTTTAGATTGCGATCTCCATTTTGGATGATCTTGAATCCAATGAGACTGTGGTCTAACAATCTCCCCCTTTGGATCAAGATCATTAAATAAAAAGATTTATCCAATTCAGTCTTCTTGTTCAGCACAGAAGATGCAATCTCTTTCTCTAGCTCTGAAATCAGCATGTCTTTTTCTAACAATCTCCCCCTTCGAAGAGTGGACGTGATTCTTGAAACATGTGATCTTTGCCATTTCTTTCGTAGTCATTCTCCCCGTTTTTGATGGTAAGTGCAACGACTTCATCAAAACTTTTTGTAAGAAATGTCCATCAGTTAGAGCCTTTGATCCGTCAATTCAAGAAGGTATTCATCCAGATCTTTGCAAATCTAGACAAAGTAGTTGTGTAACACCTGAATCAACTAATGAATCAGTCAACATGCCTGTCAGTAACACTAAGTCACTGTGTGTAACGAATACACATTGGAAATGAGCTGTTTGATGTTGACTCCCCCAGGGCTTCCATTTAATCATCGAAACACCACATAGGTTATTTCTATAAACGTTATGACAAAGAAACTAATTCCTTGTATGTTCGTGCTTGTGTTAGAAAGAATTAAACACAGATGATTGCTTATTAGGCTCAAAATTGTGTAAACCACTGAGACAACAGTAAGTTAAACACAGACTCAATGTGCATGATTGAAGTGCGAAGGTGGGGCAAACTTCCTTCTTTTCAATATCCATATTTTCCAAATGAAAATCAGATAGCAAATGTTTTGCATCCCCTTTGAAAATTTGAAACATTTTCTTGTTGAGAAGAAAATGAGTAGATGGTGAGGTTTGATCAAGAGTTGGCATGGGTTAGTTGCCTGTTTCAATAATGATCACCAAAAGTGAATCACTAGAATGGTGGCTACCCGACTCAGAAAAAGTTGGTGCAGAGTTGTGATATTCTTTTAACTCTGTTCTCACACGCTCTTTATTTTAAACTTTTTGATTTCTCTAATCACACTCATTTCTTTTCGATTTGCACACTCAATCACTAAGGATTAACTTCTTGGGTAGAAATCACTGGTTAAGGTGATTCCATAGAAGTTGTGTTAATTCCTAGCACAATGATTCTTTGTTTTCCTATGATGCATGTGATGCTCAGACTGGTTTAACTATGTCAGTTAAAGCACAATTTAGATCATGAAAACATTTAAAATACACTCCCAAATTATAAAATCTGTTGAAAAATCGGGAAGTAGTTTGAACATTAAAAACAATGTTTTCCAATGATTGAAAGTTGTCCTTCTTTCAACCATATATGAGATTTAAGATAAAGGATTATACCTTTACGTTCGATCTTACATCCCATGAAGCTAAGCTTTAAGTCATAAACATATGAACTTTTAAGCTTCTCTCAAAAATTCTGCAAAAGTCTTATGTCAAGTCAAAGTAAAATTTATTCACTTATAATGAAAAGACAAAAAAGCAGTAAAACTTTTTAAAGAACGAGTTCTGATCAGAAATAATCAGAAGTCATATCCGAACTCCCTTTTGACTTGAAGAGCTCCCTCTAAAATCTTGCATTACAAAAAAAAATTGACATTAAAAGGTACATGCACAAATTTTATGAGCTCCCCCTCGAAATAATATTGACCAGATGTCAATTTCTTCTCATTCTTCCCCTTGGATCATGAACATTTGATAGAAGTGCAGATATCAATCAGAGTTAAGAATGAAGAAATGATGAAAAAGTATACAATTTAGAGAACTTTTATAGGTAACTACTGATTAGATTTTAAGATTTAACATACCAAGCTTAGAGATAAGAAAGTTGAACCTCTTTTCGTCTAAGGGTTTGGTGAACAAATCGGCAAGTTGATAATCAGTTTTTACAAAGAAAATTTCAATTGTTCCTTTTTCAACATGATCTTTAATAAAGTGATACCTGACGTCTATGTGCTTTGTCTTGGTGTGTTGAACAGGATTCGCTGTAATTGCGATGGCGCTCTTGGAGTCACAGTATATCGGGATCTTGTTTAAGTGGAAACCGTAGTCGCGCAATTGAGTTCACATCCATAAGACCTGAGAACAGCAGCTAGCAGCAGCTACATATTCTGCTTCGGCCGTGGAGGTTGAAACACAAAGTTGCTTCTTCGATGCCCAACTTACTAGCTTGTCACCGAGGAACTGTACGTGTCCTGACGTGCTCTTCCTGTCTAACATACAACCTGCATGATCTGCATCTGTGTAGGCTATTATTTCAAAACTAGTATCTTTAGGATACCACAGACCAAGATCTGCAGTGCCCTTTAAATACCTAAATATGCGCTTCACAGCAGACATATGGATTTCTTTAGGATTGGCCTGATATCTTGCACATAAGCATGTTGAAAACATTATATCTGGCCTACTCGACGTAAGATACATTAAAGAACCTATCATCCCTCGATAAGTCCTAACATCAACAGCCTTTCCCGAAGGATCGGTGCCAATTTTAGTACCTGGTGCCATTGGGGTACCAATCGGTTTTGAATTTTCCATTTGGAACTTCCGAAGAATATCCCTAATGTATTTTGATTGATTGATAAAAATACCCGATGAAAATTGTTTTACTTGTAAACCGAGAAAGAAATTCATCTCTCCCATCAAGTTCATCTGAAATCTAGACACCATAAGGTTTGCAAAATTCTTACAGTACTTAGTATTTGTAGAACCAAAGATAATATCATCTACATAGATTTGAATTAAAATGATATCGCCTTTTTCCTTTTTGATAAACAAAGTGGTATCCACCGTACCTTTTGAAAACCCAGACTTGACTAGAAAAGTGGAAAGGACATCATACCAGGCTCGAGGTGCTTGTTTCAGACCGTAGAGTGCTTTGTCGAGAATGTAAACGTGATTTGGCTTCTCTTGATTGACAAAACTCTCAGGCTGAGAGACGTAGACTTCCTCCTTCAGAATTCTATTTAGGAATGTTGTCTTCACGTCCATTTGAAAGACCGTGAAGTTCTTGTGGGCTGCGTAGGCTAGAAACATTCTGATTGCCTCTAATCGCGCCACCGGAGCATATGTCTCATCGTAGTCGATTCCTTCCTCTTGTCTGTATCCTTTGGCTACTAGTCTTGCCTTGTTTCGGATAACGGTACCATCTTCGTCTTTCTTTATCTTGAAAATCCACTTCGTACCTATAATGGTTTTACCTTTAGGCTTTGGTACGAGTCTCCAGACTTGAAGTGCGTCGAACTGATTTAGCTCTTCTTGCATTGAGATCACCCATTCTGGATCAGCAAGTGCTTCCGATACGCGTGATGGATCGAACTTGCTCAGAAAGGAGTCATGCATGCACATGTTCATTGATGCTGACCTAGTTTGCACCGGTTTTGATGGATCGCCAATTATCTGGCTTATCGGATGCTCTTTGGTCCATTTATGTTCATGAGGTAGTGGATTAGATGATTGTATGTCAGTGGTATCATCTACAAATCCACTTGTACCTTCTTCTAATTGTTCAGGAGGAATGATGGTTTCAGTTGAAGTGGCAGGTTCAGAAAGCTCAGCAGGTACAACTTGATCTGGCTGTAGATTGATCTGTACAGAATCTCCTACTGTTGCAGCTACTTCTGTCTCTTTATCATTTGACACTTCTTGAATTGTTGTAGTCGGGATTTGAATTATAATTTCTTGTTGAATCGGGGCATTTGATTCAATAGAGTCATCTGAACTGGTTGGATGAGTAGTCGTTAAGTCTTCCATCCTGTCAACCACAACAGATTTCTTTACATTAGATCCAAGAAATTCATCATAAAACAATTCAAATAATAAATCTAAATCAGATAAATGGTTAGTTGAAGTTGAAGCTTCGTCTGATTTATTCTGTTGAGACGCAGGTTCTGGACTGAGTTGCCCAGAAGCTAGTACTCCGGTTATAACGGGTTCTGAACGTTGTTATTCGGAAGCCCTTTCTTCATCAAAGGTGACGTTGATGCTTTCAATCACCGTTCTTGACTTCTTCAGATAAACTCGGAATGCAGTTGATGTCGAGGAATATCCAATGAAGATCCCTTCATCCGCCTTAGCACTGAACTTATTAAGATTCTCCCTGTCATTTAGAACGAAACACTTACACCCAAATATATGGAAATATTTGATTGTCGGTGTTCGGTTGTTGATTAATGCATAAGGAGTCTTCTTGAATCTTCGATGTATCATGGATAGATTCTGTGTGTAGCACGCGGTCGAAACAGCTTCTGCCCATAAAAATAGAGGTAAGTCAGAGTGACTTAGCATAGTACGAGCAACCTCGACTAGCGTTCGGTTTCTTCTTTTGACCACTCCATTTTGTTGAGGCATTCGAGCAGCAGAGTATTGATGTGAAATCCCAACAGATTCGAGATATTCTTCAACTTTCTTGTTCTTGAACTCTGTGTCGTTATCTGTTCGTAGAAACTTGACCGGTTTCTGCAGATTCACCTGGGTCGTCTTTAGGAATGTGATGAGAACATCTGGTGTCTCATCCTTTGAACATAGAAACTTGACCCATGTGTATCGCGAGTAATCGTCCACGATCACGAGTATGTACTTCTTGCCGCCTAAGCTTTGAGTTCGCATCGGACCGCATAAGTCCATATGCAATAACTCTAAAGGAGCATTGGTACTTGGTTCAGGCTTCGGTTTATGAGGTGCCCTCTTCATCTTGACCTTTTCACAAGCTGCACAAAGATGTTCTCTTTCATATTTCAGCTCTGGAAGTCCTTTGACGAGCTTTCCACTGACCAGATTGTTGATTTACCGAAAGTTGAGGTGAGAGAGCCTTCGATGCCATAACCAGCTTTGTTGCATCGATGCTTTCGTCATTAGACAAACTTGCTTGTCAGTCTGGACATTTGATAAGTTTATTGTGTAGAGATCTGTTTCTCGAGTACCGACCAAGAGTTCTTCGTCGTCTTCATTGCGAACTGAACATCTCTTGGCTTTGAAGTTGACCTCTAAGTCTTTGTCACAGAACTGGCCTATACTGAACAAGTTGTATCCTAAGCCTTCTACATAGCTCACCTTCTTGATAATGATATTGTCATGTTGTACATCACCGTATCCCATGATTGGAGAAAACTGGTCGTTGCCAAATCTTACTGTTCCGCAATATTTGTCTTTAAAATTGGACAGTATCTCTTTTTTCCCTGTCATGTGCTTGGAACATCCGCTGTCCAAGAACCATGTATGACTAGTCTGCATAAGAGAAATTACAAATTTAGATATTCATACGACAACATTGGAATTTTCACTTTGATTATCGAAGTGCGGGTCTTGAACTGATTTGTTCAAAAGCCTATTTTGACTTTGATGTTCGGGTTTTGAACTGCATTATCCAAAACCTATTTTTGACATTGAAGAACGAGTCCTGATCTGTACATAATCAGAAGTCGCTTTCTCTTTAAGCTTTGTGTGCCTGCAACATAGATTTAGCCTTAGGTACCCACTGGAATTTGGGTCCTGCTGTGTTAGCACAAGTTTTTGGTACCCATTTCAAATTGGGTCCTCTTTTCTTTTGAAATGCATGTGAAGAATTAGTATGAGATGTATGCACATGGTAGTTTCCAAACCAATCTCCAGAATCTTGACAAGAAATAGAGACATGTTTATCATAAATAGAAGACTTTCCAACAGATAAAGATAATTGAAATAATTGCTTCATTGTATATTGTTTCCGAGAAACAGCAAGTTTTGGGTTCAAAACAACAATATCAGCAATCACAACATCTTTAGTAAGCGAAGTCTTATTACAATTAACACTACTAAACAATAAAACGGTCTTGTCAAGCTTCCGTTTGGGTTGCCATTGAGAATTTACGTCTGGCCTTTGCTTGCTCAGATCTTTAGCATGTTTAGCTTTCACAGAGACTGAATTATCAACTTTCGTTGATTTTGCACCGTTCACAGGCATACTGGTTTTTCTTGAAGATTTCTTAACAAAGGATGAATGGTTAGGAAGTTTTGTATTAAAGTCAAATTGTTCAAAACAACCATCGAAACTACCGTTAGAGTTAAGAAAATTAAGCTCTTTATTTGATGAACCAAACGTATCCTCAGAGTTTGAAGCTTTTGAAATAACAGAATTTGAAAACACAGTTGAAAAAACATTTTGCTCAATATTTATCAAAAGTCTTTCATCTGATAAAGAATTCTCGAGTTCAGAAATTTTACTTTCTAAAACGAGAGGAGGGACATATAGTTTATCTTTAATAGGCTTCGCCTCCATTTCCTTTTCAGAATAACTTGGAAAGAAATCACTTAAAAGAGTTTTCTTCTTTTGATATATTGGATTTTCATTATAACTATTATTCAGTTTCGCATAACAAAATGGAAGATGAACTTTAACTGATTTCAACCGTTTTTCCGTTTCATTGGCTTCATCCTTTTCCGATAGTTTAGTCCAAAAAGTTTTAAACTCAGGGATTCTGCGAGCTAATAGCATATTAAGATGATCATAAAGTCCTGGCACTTCAGACATCCCTTTTTGTAGACAGTGAGGATTCTTATAACCGATTCCCTAATTGCCTTTGTTTTTTAACGGTTTGTTAAGATGAATGGTTTGTTCACTCTGACCTAATGAGTACAACTTCTTTTCCAAGGCATCTATTTTTTCAATTAAAGTTTTGTTTTCTTCAACACATGAAGAATGCAATTTTGTAAGCTCATATTTATCAATCTCACATTTTAGCAGTTTAGACTTGAGATATGAATTCTCTTTAACAATTATTGTCTTTTCCTTAGCGTTGGTGTCATTATCTTTATGTAAAACCTCAACCAATACGTTCTTCTCAACAATTTCATTGCGAAGTTTCTGTATCAATTGGTTTTTGTCAGTTCTAACACCATTTTTTCGCTCAAGATTAGATTCTAACTCTTGTTGTTTTAAACTCATGGCATGCATTTTATTCATAAACTCTAAATCTGATAGATTACATACCTCTTCTTCTTCATCATCTGAATCAGCATTAGCATCTGATTCTATCTGGCCCATCAAACACATGTTGACGGCTTCATCTTTTTCTTCATCCTCTTCTTCTTCATCTGAGTGATCAAGCCAGTATTCATCCTCAGCCATTAGTGCATTGCCATCCTCCTGTTGCTTTGCAAGAAGCATCTTGTTCTTGTAGTAGTCGGAGTTTCTGACCTTTGATCTGCGGCAGTCCTTGGCAAAGTGACCGATTTTGCCACAGTTGTAGCACATTGGTGGTTCTGGCTTACTGGATCCTTCAGCTTTAAACTTTCTCTCTTCCGGTTTCCTCTCCTCTAATCTCTTTCCTTCATACTGATACATTCTCTCTTCAGGTTTCCTCTCTTCTTTTCTCTTCCCTTCAAATCTCTTTCCTTCATATCTGCTTCCTTCAACCCTTTCCTTGTAGATGTAGTTGTTCGGACCAGATGAGTACCTCTGACTGTTTGATGTTGGCTTTTTGTAGAACCTTTTCTGAAAAGCATTTGTCAGCATCATCATTGCTTGCTTTAGATGATCATTTTCATCTGTGTCAGAGTTTGCATAAGCTTCATCTTCTTCTGATTCGTACACAATCGTCTTGTTCTTTTTCTTCCTAACTACAAGAGCGACTGTGTCATCAACTGTCTTTCCTCTCTGTCTATTCTCAGCTAGAATTTCATCCACCTCTTCTTCATTCTGACGGAGGGTTTCATACACCTCGTGAAGTGGAATCTCATTCAAGTCTTTTATCTGCTTCATCTGCCTAGCAAATCTTTTACATTCCGGTTGAAGAATGCTCAGGAATTTGACGTTCAACTCAATTTGAGATTTGTGAACTTTGTTCTTGCTAAGTTCGTTCAGCAAAGTCACAAACCTGTCATAGGTTTCTTCTAAAGTTTCTCCCACCCTGCCTCTAAATTCTTCATAATTATTTAGGCAGTTGGAGATTTTCAGCTGATTTCCAACCTTTGAGCCCAACATCATCTTTTCAAGCTGATCCCATATTTCTTTACCGGAGGCCTTGTAGCTGTCAATCTTTACGTATATTTCATTTGGGATTCCTTGTAAGATGTATGACTTAGCTAATCTTTCGCCTTTCGCTCTTCTGAGGTTATCATCTTGTAGTTCATGATACTTAAGTTCAACCTGAGTCGGCACATTATCAACTACACGAGTCATCATTGGTGGTCTCATAACCCCTTCTTCTATAGATGTCCTCATGAAATCACCCAGCTCATGTCTGTCAATGAAGTTCAGAAACCGATCCTTCCACTGTTCGTATTCTCCTTTGAAGAGAACTGGTGGCTTGGTGTCAGTTCCTATTGCAAGGGCTTCTCTGGATGTCATCATTGAGGTTTGCGGGTCTAGTGAGAAGCGCATACTAAGGTATGCGGGTCTAGTGAGAAGCGCACACTGAGGTTTGCTGGTCTAGTGAGGAGCGCACAGTTGAGATATGCGGGTCTAAGGTTTGCGTGTCTGACTTGGAACCGAGAAGTGAGCTGATATGTGCTTTGCGGGTGCTTTGGGAGCCGAGAAGTATGCTTTGCGGGTCCTTTGGGACGCGCACAGTAGGACTTTGCGGGCTGTTCTTCCTCTAGTATGCTTGTGTTCGTCCTGAACTTCTAAAGATCGACTAAAATCTGTTCCTGAAACGATTTAGCAATACCAAACCCTACCAATGTGTCTAGAAACACTTTTAGAAAAGTATGTAAGCACTCGATCTCTCTAAAACACACTTTTTCGAAATAAAATCGATGGCACAGTGAACTTACCCACTTCGACTTTTTCACATAAAATCCACAACTTGGAACTCGATTTAAGCTTAAAAGTGAAATCAAATATCAACAACTCGATCTAGCATGTAGTACGATCACAACCTGATCGATTCTAACATCTAAAACACTCAAAATTACAAAGTCAATTTTTCTTGAAGAATACAGAGTCGTTTTTCTGAAAACTTGTTTTGATCTTAATCAGGCTCTGATACCAATTGTCGGTCCAACAATACTATCAAGTTTTATAGAATAACAACACAAAATGATTACCAACCTGTATTGATTATAACAAACGAGTTACAAGGTTGATCGATTTTAAGCTTGGATTTGTGTTCTCTGTTTTTCTCTCTTTTACACCTTTAAGTGTGTGTTTGTATGTTTTAATTGTTATATGATCTTGAGAGATTGAGATACACTTAATCTAACCAAGTGTGTTGAACACACAATCTAACATAATATCTAGATATTAAATCTAGATATTATATCTAATATAAAGTAAGTTACTAGAAACTAACTAAATTAACTTTATCTAACTATTACAATATTATAACTTAGATGTTAAATCTAAGTAAACTAATACAATTACATTGACATTTATTACAAACGACATAGACTTTAACATTGAGAGTCGACGTTTCGGCTTTAGCTTCAGATTGCGATCTTCAGTTTGGATGATCTTGAATCCAATGAGACTGTGGTCTAACAAAGTTTGATCTTACACAAACTTCAGCTATGAAAACTGTTGGTCCTGGAGGTGCTTAACAAGTTTGTAGAAGGGGGGGGGGGTTGAATACAAACACATAAATTAAAGTTTAATAAATTGTTTATTGATAACTCAAACACAATTTACATGTTTGTTGCGGAATAATATTAACACAAACTCAATCTAAACAAACATAAGAAACACTAATATGGTTGCACAAGAATATAGAGAATGGGAGATTAGAGAGTATAGAAAACAAGGGTTTCTAACAAATAGAAAGATGAAGGCTAGAGGTGAGTCCACCCTCAGATGGAGAGGTAATCTTTCTATTTATACCCTATGCATTAAATGCATGGCAGGGCACTTTACACGTGGCGTTCAGTGATTGGCTTTGGGAGTCTGACTTTGGGAGACATGCTTTTGGCCATATCATGAACAGTGTAGTTGACAGAGTGGTTGTACGATTTGTGGCATAAGCTTTGGGAGACATGTCCGTTCTGACACATCGTACTGGTTGTGCAAGGTAAGACAAAAGGAGAATTGAGGCATAAGCTTCGTGATCGTTTGATTGCTGAATTTCTCTTCCTTCAGAGATATAAAGAGGTTCAGCTATCGTTGAAGCTTTTCCTCATGTTCCTTCGCGTATAAGTAGATTCATCTTTGCTTCACTGATATCCGCATCAGGTCACTAGTAGACTTGTCTTTGTTCAGTGGCTTCGTCTTTGATTCAACTATGAACATCTGTTGACACGAGACTTGTCTTCAGGGATTACGTTAACTGTTTACATCAGAAACTATCAGCGATAACTGAACAGACTCAGTCTGATCACTGATAGCGAAACACTAATACATATAGATGTTTGTAAGAAAGACTATCAACGATAACTGAACAGACTCAGTCTGATAGATGATGGTGAAACACTAATACATATTAAACGTAATTTTCACTAAGTATAAAAGAGGGTCGTTATCAAATCACTGAGAGAGTTTAGATCAACAATCTCCCCCTATGTGATAATGACAAAGTAACTGAAGAAAATTACTTTATAGTTCAAAAAAAAGAATAACCATACATGTCCCAATTACTATTTTGAGGGATCTTTTATAGTACTTATAGAGTTAAGTACTTCACTGAAATTTTCATTAATTCAAGAAAAGAATTACAAGGTATGAAAATTATACGTACAAGTGAGGAACTAACTACTGTAAGTTTAAATAATAGATTACAAGAAATAGGAAGCTAATTTATCAGCTATCTAAAGAAGACTTGGGAGGACTTATCATATACTCAGGTATTTCTTCTCCTTTTTGCCTTCGATCTGAAGATTCTTGAGAGATGTTTGCCTTGATCGATTCAGCAGAGGGAGAGAAGTCACACCATAAGCACAAGAGATCCTTGAGATGACTGAGGGAACAGATAGAATTTCAGATACTCTTTGAAATCTGAGGTCTTCCTCATCATCTCTGAAGAAGATTCCAAAAGGTTCTTTGAGTACTTGTCCTGCAACATATGGTCCACCAGAGGGCAGAGATAGATCGAGAACTGAAAGATCAGGAGGAGGACCAAACAGAGCTTCTCTTGAGAACTTGATGGATGTTGGATCCCAGATTTAATCTCACAACAATGATATAAACAATAAGAGTAATAACAGCGGAAGCAGTATAGTTAAATATCAAAGGAGATTCAAATATCACAGTTCATAAAGCAGATAATAGATAAAAAAGATATTCTTGGAATAAAATATTCAACTTATATTATCATTTATAAGACTTCTTAAGCACACTTTGAACAATAAGGTGATGGTCCTTTTTATAGGACCATAAAGTAAATAGTGTACTTATCTGACAAATAGAAGCATGCTTGAACAGTATCTTACCTAAGAGGTAAGATCAAGACATGCTTGAACAGTGACCTACTCTAGAAAGTAAATCATATCACAAGGCGACGTGTCATCTGTTCTTCTTTGTCAATAGATTCAGAGTGATCATCTTCAGAGTTCTGAACTAGGATCTCTGATGAGGAGCTCTTTGAGGTATTCTCGTGAGACTGTCTCTGAACTGACTTTAGAGACAGACAACTTTCTCTGAGGCTGACTCTGAACTTACTTCAGAGACAAACTTGCTTTCTTCAGACTGACTCTGAATTGACTTCAAAGACCGACTTGCTTTCTTCAGACTGACTCTGAATTGACTTCAGAGATAGACTTGCTGTGATCCCTTTAAAGTCTTTAGATGAAGACTTAGTTATTTTCAATACTTTCATTGATTCAGATTTGGGGCTAACAATCTCCCCCTAAGTACTGAAAATAAACAAAGAACACATAGAACATTTTAAACTAGAAAGAGAAGAGGAGAAAGTCATCCTCTGTAAATATTACTTCTCATAAGAATTTGGAATTACAAAAGAGAATAATATTGAAAAAGTAATCAGAACCTCTCACTAGAACATATCCTATGAAACTTCATGATTAGCTCTCTAAAGTTAATCATTGAGCCAATTTCCAAGTCTAGTTTCTCCAGTAGGTCTGCTCTGTGTTGTTCTTTCTTTACATGAATCAACTTTTGTATGCCTTTCAAGGTTTCATCAGAATACTTTTCTACTTGCGAATCTAGAAAGATTTTCTTCTCTTGGTTCACTCTGTAGATGAAACCCAGAGGTTCTTCAATGATAGATCCAGTCTTGTGTTTGTCCAGATTTTCGATAGTTTCCACTGGTTCAGTCACTCCAAGCTTTTCTTCACCCAAGTTAAGAGCAATCTGAAAGTCACGTTTGGCTTTGTGTTTGATATAAGCTTCCATTGCCCTTCTTACTTCAACCATGCTCATTCTTATCTCCCTTCTCCCTGAATCGTATCTCGCAGAGCAATAGGCATATAGATGAGTGAGATCATTTGGATTTAGATTTACGAGATCATTATCATTGAACTCGCAAATCTTCTGATCAGATCGAGTCACCACATAATGCCTATATATGATTTTGTTGAAGGCGAATGTCTTTTCAGTGATTTTCTCAACTTTTATTATTGGAGCATCATTGAGAACTGCCAGTCTTGGTGATGTCTTTGCCTGTATGAATCTTCGTTCGTAGTCTGGCATATCCTCTCTGATTCTTGGATTCAGAGGGATTACTTGTGTGTCTCCCATATTGAACTCGCAGTAGATATGCCGAAAGTGATCTTCTATTGATGCTTCAGGAGTGGATTCTAAGAATGTGGGAGGATGAGTGAATACCTTGGCTGGTAAACCGATGCTTGTCTTCTGAACAAGATTCTCTTAAGGATCCTGTTCATCAACAACCATGGTTTCTTTGTCCTTGGGCTGTGACTGAGTTATCTATGAAGGCTGTTCAGAGATATATCCATCTATTTCTGGAGATTTTCTTAATTCTGAACAACCATTGCAAAGTTCGATTTTCATCAGAAGAGGTGGTGTTCCTCTCTGGTTCCTTCTCTTGAGCTGATGCAGAGGGAGCAGCTTTAAAGGTGTGCGCAGTTGTATCTCTGATCTCCCTATTTTGTGATTCAGAGTTCACATCATCATTTGAATCCTCAGAATCATCAAATCTGGGTTTCTTCACTACATCACTACAAGTCCCACCAGAAAACTTGCGTTTGTATTTGGGAGAGCTTGGTTCAGCGATTCCTTTTCCTTTGGGATCCTAAAGTGTCTTCTGAATGGATTCGATTGCCTCTGAAGCTACAGTTCTGATTTCAACAATCTGGTCCTCTGATTTATAGGTGAAGTTCCAGAGTTGCTTTGACCTGCTTCTGAGCAATAGTAGAGATCTTGGAAGAATAAGTTAGCATTCTGCTCATTATTGCTGATTTGAAAGAGGCCAGGTCACTTTTAGTGATGAGGTCTTCCAATGTAGATATTTTCTCTTCAAAAGCCTTAAACTTGCTACGTAGATCAACTGATTCAGCTTTATGTTTTGAAGATTTCTTTTTCAGTTGTCTTTAGTTGGCTTTGAAGATTTGTTATCTCTCTCCTTCAATCTAATCTCTTTTTCTTTTGTCTTGACAATAACTGCAAAATTAGATTTAGAATTATTAATACATTTTGCACATTCAGAAGTTTTCTCTACAAATTTAGATCTCAATTCTTGAATCTGATTTAGAAGACGTGAATTCTGAATTTTCAATTTATCCCGTTCAACTTCTATAGCAGGTATCTCAGGCATGTACATTATTGCATAGTCTCTGTTTGATATTACATTAGACATCTTTATTGAATTAGATGAAATACTGAATAATATGTTTGCTTGAAATGATCGTTCCAAAATATTCAGAAATAAACTTGACTTGAAGAGTCAAACTTGGTCAACACTTAAATTTTCCATGTGTCAGAACTCGCAGAACACTATAGTAGTAACTTCGCGCAGAAAGTACAAAACTCGTAGATCATTATCGATACTACTTCGCGCAAACAGAGTAATGCACGTTCTTGGTTCGCGCAAATCAAAGCGTGTGCGTTATAGGTTCGCGCAGAGAAAGACGTGCGTGTTTTGAGTTTGCGCAGAAAGAATCGCGCGCGTTCTTGGTTCGCTCAGAACAAGACGTGCGCGTTCTTGTACTTAAAATTTTTTTGAACCTTTAACTTCGCGCAATGTCGTTGCGTGTTCCTATACTTGGAAAAAAAATTCCAAATAAGAACTCGCAAACACTTCTCGCAAGACACCAAAACTCGCAAATCAATGAAACTCGCAGGCAGTCTTGTGCGTGTTTCCACTTCTCACAGACTGATTCTTGCACGTTCTAGTCAAGAACTCGCAAAACACATGAAAACACAGAAATACTTCATCTTGCCCGTTCTTCTTTTCTTGCATGTTCTTTGGTGTGCGTGTTCTTCACTATGAATCTTGCGCAAATTCTGGATCTTGCGTGTTCTTCAGTGTTAAACACGAATTTCGATCAAAAATCTTAAAACCTGCAATCAAAGCTCGAAATTGCACAGGGTGGGTCGAATTGACAATTAGAACACTTTTCTAATACATCATTTAGGCTAAAAACAACAAAATTACAAATAATCGATTCAATACAGTGTTCGAACAAGTTAAAAACCGAAAACCACAAAAATCAAAATTGGATGCGAATTAGTGTGAATTTGATGTTGAAATATAAACAAGAAAGTTCCACAAACAAAAATCGATTACTAAGGTACCATTTTCTTGCAACAAAAATGAATTATCAAGAAAAAATTGAATCAAATAGTGATTTTCAGAAAACGGTCCTGCATGTTCTTCTAAGAAATGAAAATTCGATCAAATTAAAGTGTATCAATCCATTCTTAATAGATTAGTCTGCTCTGATACCAAATGTAAGTCCAAGATTTCAAGAAAACACATTTAAATGTCACAAAATTAAGCACAAATCGTAGAAAGAGAAACTAGAGAGAGAGTTTCATATATCTGTTAAGTCACACCTCTACAAGAACTCTCACAATACTAACTCACACTTAGTTCCCTCACAAAGCTTCTTCTCTGTAATGCCTTGTCTCTCTCATCTCAATGAACTCACCTCTCTTACAAGGCTATTTATATGGTCAAAGGACAATGTACAATTACAAGTAAAACAACATTGATTTTGACAAGACTTTGACTATGTTTGACTTTACATGCTTTGACTTTTCCACTTAAATCTTGGATACAACATTATACTAACAGATTAGGAGAACAGGTTCTGGAAGATGGGACAGATGAGTTTTTGACAATTTGATCTAAAAGGGGGAGATTGTTAATGTATAGTTTAAATCAATTGTATTGTCAAGTTTGTTAACTTTTCTATGTTGGTCTTATATTGAGGTCAAGGCATGTTTGACCCTATATAAGCTTTCGTCTGTAATGATTTTGTAACCAAGCATTTCATTTGTAATCTTGTGATTAGAGAGACTTGTGACATCAATACACATATGACTTTCTCCTTCTAGACTCTCTCTCTCTCTCTCTAAATCGTGTGCTTAATTGAGATCTTACTATTAATCTTTCTTGAATCTTGGACTAACATCATCTCTTTGATCTTTAAACAATCTTTGAAAAAACAAACCTTCTCAAATCATCTCTGAAAAACTTTGACAAATATTCTCGAGCTTCTTGACTTTGGCAAGTCTTCTTTCTTTGGAATTTTTTTATTACATCTCTTTTTTAGAATATCTCTTGAAATATCTCTTCAAACATTCATCGGACTTGAAAACTTCAGTTTATCTCCCCCTTTTTGATGAGTTGTGAGCAACAAAATCATCAAAAAAAAATCAAGTCATCTTGGTACAAATTTATGTTGATGACATAATTTTCGGGTCTACTAATCCAAAAATTTATGATGATTTTCAAAACATCATGAAGAGCATGTTCCAAATGAGCATGATGGGGGAATTAAATTTCTTTCTTGGTTTAGAAGTAAAAAAAATCCCCAAAAGGCATTCTCATTAATCAGTCTAATATATCAAAGATATGCTTAAAAGGTTTAACATGACTGATTCTTCCCCAATGAAAACTCCAATGGCTACTGTAAGTCTTTTAGATGTTGATTTATCCGGTAAACCGGCTGATTAAATGACTTACAGGAGAATGATTGAATCGTTGCTTTATCTTACTTCTAGCAGCCCTGATATTATGTTCGCAACATGCTTTTATGCTTGATACCAAGCTAGCCCAAGGAATCACACCTGATAGCTGTGAAAATAATCCTGAGGTATCTCAAAGGCACACCCAATCTGGGCCATTGGTATTTTTGATCCAAACTCTCTCAGCGATTTGATAATGACCCTTTGAAATACTTAGTGAAAATTACATTTAATATTTGTAAGTATTAGTGTTTCACCATCAGCGATTACATACTGTGTCTGTCCAGTAACGCTGATGATCTTTGATGTATTATGTTAAATGTAATCCTTGAAGACAAGACTCACGAAGAAAGATGTTCATCACTGATATCGAAGACAAAACTGATGAACAAGTGACAAGTCTACTCATGATCTGATGCGGATATTAGTGAAACCAAGACAAGTCCATTCAGACAAAGAATCAAGAAGCTAATCTTCATCGATAGCTTACTTTTATTCATACTCCCTGATAGAAGACTCTATCAGCGATCACTGATCATGAAGCTTACTCTCCAAGGTTCTTTTGTCTTATCCTTGCACAAATAGTACGGTGTGTCAAAAAGAGACATGATTTTGCCTCATATCGTACAACAACTCTGAAGACTGCACTGTTCAGCATACTGCTAGGAGGATGTCTCAAAAAGTCAGAAGCATGCATCCAACCAAATTATGACACGTGTAAAGTTAGCCTGCCATGCATTTAATTCATTGGGTATAAATAGAAAGGTTTGCTTCATTTTGAAGAGTTTCCTTCTATCTCCTATCTCAGTGAACCATATAGAAACCCTTGTTTTCTATATTCTTTTCATCCTCTCTCTCTTGTTCTTGTGCAACATACTTAGTGATTCTCATGTTTGTTTAGATTAGGTTTACTTAATCTAATTTCGCAACAAACTGTAAATTGTAATTTGATTTATCAATAAACAAATTATAAAAC